>CM060243.1:42877029-43066451 GCA_030555515.1 Acutogordius australiensis | reverse complement strand
CATATTTTTTTTAAATTTGTAAAATTGGAGTTTTTGCGCCAAAGATTTATTTCCAAATTTTTTTACAAGAATCTTTAGATACTTCGGGAACAGCTGCTATAAGTATACTTATAAAATCGTATTAATACTAAATTGTTATGAACATAGATGTATGATTCTTTTGAAAAATTTAACGCTCAATAACATTTTTCAACACCAATACTTTTTTTCCTAAAAATTTTTCCAAAAAATAAAATGAACCGAGAACGCGCCAAAAACTTCGTTAGACCATTTCAGCCCATTATTATTTTTCTAAACAAAAAAAGATGGAAGCGGGGTTATAAAATAAAATTCCAAGCATGTTGAAGGTAATTAAATAGGTTTAATACACAATTTATTAAATGGGTGGAAATAAGTTATTTTTAAAACAGGGCTTAAATAAAGTTTTTAAATTTCTAAAATTAAGGTCACAGGTGAAATAACTAAAACAATGTGAATATACTTTTAAATTTAAATCCTGTTCTAATGTTCAAGTTTATAAATAATTTTTTAAATTTAACTAAATTTACAAAACGAAAAGCGAATGCTCATGTTAGTTATCTATTTTTAAAATAACATTAATCGTAAAATCGATATTCCATTTTTGTCCGTTTTAAGAGGCATGATATGGCGTAATTTGCGATCAAAAAATTCGGAGATTAAATATATATGTTTTTGCAATCTCTCAATTCTCTGTCAAGTACGTAGACGCATTTTAGCGCTATTTTACCTTTAATTTGCACAGGTGGCTGAATAATACACCTGTCCAGTTAATTTTGAGGTGTACGAAAAGATTTTTTTAAGACTCTTAAATCGCTAAATACCAAAACAGTAACGATGGAACCGTTATTATTTACCTTCCCAATTACTCTCTTAAAAATAGATTTTTACCTGATCTCATTCAAATTTTGCAAATTGTTTTTAAACTGAAAACTATTAACTCACTAGCTAGCAAAAGCTGCATTTTTGTTTTAAATATTTTAAAAACCCTAAAAATTTCCATTTGTGCAAACAAAATAATTGAAATTTTTATCATGTTAGGACGTAAATACGACATGATTAAATCATTATTTTGCAGTGTCAGGATGATTTTGTTAAAGAGACACTTTGATCATCCCATGGTTAGGGTATAAAAGAACTAACCCTTTACCAATAAAAATTCATAACTTTCTTTTTTTTGGCTAATCTTATATCAAACCTTAATACTTTTTTAAACTTAACAAATTATTTTAAAGTTAATAAATATTTTGAATTTTTTAAAAACTTTCAAAACATTATGCAAGGCATTGGACTCATAGTCAGTATACTGTTATCCATCGCAGCCAGGATCCATTCCAAAGGTAAGCTGGCCGGCGTGATAGTTGTTTGATTAGCCCATTACAGCTAAAATTTTGAGTTTGACTTTTTTTAATCAAAAATTTCATTTCACCCTAAGGGGTAAAACAGATGCAAAAATTATCTTTTACCTTGTTCCCCAATGTAACTAAAGACTTTAAAAAAAAGCAAAAGGATCAAGCGGGCAGTCTTGATTTACAAAATTTTTTGGGTTTAAGAAGTCGGACCTATTATGCAAATGGTTTTAGTTGATACCTAAATGGACTGAACGAAGCTAAATTATGATAACACATATCGACAAATGTTAATTTTGCAAAATACCATTCATAATTTGGGCATAACTGGTAACAAATAAGTTATTTGTCCTCCTATTAACACCTAGATTTTTTTTTCGCCATCAAATCAAACTTCTGTATTACAAAATAATATTACGTCTAAACAAAAGGTGTAGCCCAATATATAACTTGTTTTGAACTCTTTTTAATTGTAAACCATAAAGAATAGTTGCACAAAAAATTAGAATAAAAACCTAAAATTGAGTTATTTTTTTTATTTTCACCCCAAAAAAAACCACGCTGCGGAGAACCAAGGGCCTCGAGAATATAATTATTGACCTTTTCATTCCAACGAAGGTTTTGACCTGATAGCCAATAAGATAAAAGGAGTTGAAAATAGGACAAAATATTTTTCGTAAAATTTCACAAACCTTGCGTTTTTAGTAATACTGCATCTATCCATTTGTCTATATTTGTGTTAAGGGCACATGCAAAGTAAATTTTTATTTTCGTTAAATTTTTAAAGTTCTGTAAAATTTTGTTTTTTTCAAATTTTTTTTAAAAATTATTTTATCTCAGAAAATTTTTTGTGCATAGACTAAATTTAAAAACATTTTAAAAATTAGC
The DNA here is from genome assembly GCA_030555515.1 of Acutogordius australiensis. Classification (NCBI taxonomy): domain Eukaryota; kingdom Metazoa; phylum Nematomorpha; class Gordioida; order Gordea; family Gordiidae; genus Acutogordius; species Acutogordius australiensis. Next base: position 43,064,196 of record CM060243.1, on the reverse strand, counting down.
GTTTTATAGAAAAATAAAAAATTTTCAAAATTTTGAAAATTTTTATCAATTTTTAGGTTACATTTAAGTAAGTTTGGTTTTAGGGTCAGGGATAGTACCAAATCATAAATATTGCTAGATTAATTTAGTCAAATTATATATGCTTAATTAACTTTAGGGCTTGTTGTAGCCTACCTCCCAACTTACCGGTTTAACCTTGAGAAGATTGACACTAGCACGGTAACGCATGTCCTTTACGCCTTTATCACCCTAGGGTGGGATGGAAACCTCATTATGGATACAAGTTTACTTTTGGATATGGTTATTTAAAAATTTGAGTAGAAGATTGAAAAATCAAATTGTTCTCCTTATGTTATTTAAAAATATGATTTTGGACGCTATACGGGTATTATATTTTCCTTGCTAGCTCAACTAAACGCTTTAAAAACGTACAAGGCAAGCCACCCGGACATTAAAATTCTTCCATCACTCGGGGGTGCAGGGAGTTCGAGCGTTTTTCAGTAACCATTTTATATATAGTTATTTTCGGTAGGGACTGTGACGACCTACGGCGCTCTACACATTTAGTGAGTGCTCTAAACTTAAGCAACGTGAATCTGGTTAGTATTAAGATAAATTGACCAATTGACCTTGTAAAAAACCAAATGCTAAGCTCTACCTATGCCTTAAAATCTAATTTCTCGCGCTTTGAATTTTTTTTACATGGTTGGCGAAAGTTTTGGTGTTGTAAGACGATTCTTGGACTGGATTGTGACAACATCTAAACCTAAAAATAGGGTTTGGGGATGAAACTTGATACCGTTTTAATTGTTTAATGTTGGTAACAACAAGAAGTATTTAATTGTTTTTGCTTTTTTCTCTTTCTATATTTTTAAAAATTGTATTATAATTTTTATAAAAAAAAAAACCATCCACCCAACCCACCAACTTTAAATAAAAAAATATATTGAAAAAAAAAAAAAATTAGGGATGGGGGGGGGGAGGCCAATTAAATTTTAATTATTTTTTTTTTTCTTCTAAATATCAAAAACATAATTTTTTTATAATCATTTAATATATTAAAAAATTAAAATGGGGGGGTGGGGGGGTTAAAAATATTAAAAACTTTTTCTCTTTTTTCCGTTTTAGATTTTTATTTATTTTTTTTTTTTTTTGGTTTTTTTTTTTTTATTATTATTTTTTATATTTTCTTTTCTTTTTTTTTGTTTTTGGGGTGAGTTGGGGGTATATTTTGGTTTGTTTTTGGGGGTAATAGGAGATAAAAGGGAAAGGGTTTGGGTGTTTTTTGGTGGTTATCAAAAATTTATTTTTTTTAAATAAAAAAAAATAAATTTAAAAAAAAAAAAAAAAAAATATTTAAAAAAGTGTTTTTTTTTTTTTCTTTTTCTCTTTTTCTAATAATATGTTGCGGTTTTAATTTTTATAATAATAATATTATTTTTTTTTTTTATAAATTTTATTTTTTTTATTAGAAATTTTTTTTTTTTTTTTTTTTTTTGTTTTTATAATATAAAAATAAAATTTTTTTTTTTTTTAAATAGTTGATTTTTTTTTTTTTAATAACACTTAAACAAAAAAGGGTTTGGGGAAAATTCCATTTTAATTGTTTAATGTTGGTGCAACTAAGATTAATTTTTTTACTTATTTTTATTTGTTGAAATAAGAGCCTAAAATTATAAAACCCTTAAAATTATAAATTATAATGGCAGGATACTATATATTTAGACTATTGCAATTCTTTCCCTTTTGTGATGTGTACCAAATATATTTAATTTAGGGGAATTAATCACAACTCTAAGTTTTTGTGCTGCCTATTCTTAAAGTTAAGTGTTTTTTTTTGGCATTTTCGTGACTTTTTATAAAATTGGCTACTAATTATATATTTGGAAAAAGGAAAAAACTATTGTTTTGAGGTCCCAACACTTTTCCCCATTCAGAGCCATACCCGTTAGGACGTTGACTCTTTTAACCCGAGCAAAGCAATTAATATTTCCCCACGGGTTGAATAGTAAAGATTTTCTCGCACGCCGGCCTAAGTTTTTAGCCTAGGCTCTTACTTTTAGACACACCGTTTAGGACCTACAGCCTAAGCAGGTCACTTAAAAGTGGTTGCACATGCATACTATTTTTCCGAAGAAAAAGGCTACTATGCACGGATTTACTTGCAACCTCCTGCGTCAACGGCAGAGGGTTTGCCACTGAGCCATCTCCCGACTGGAAAAGGGAGAGAGTTAATAAATTGTCTACATTAACTTATAAAGAATTCTTGCCACTCGGTCAATACTCGATAAGTTTATCGACGATTGCGTAAAGGTAGTTGAGAATTACAATTTGGATGGGATCGACATCGATTGGGAATATCCAAGCGCTGAGCAAAAAGACATTTACACCGCACTTATAAAGGTACAAAAAAAATTTCTTTACATCTTACAGCCAAAAAAAACTACATATTTTTTGCAATATTTATTATCATAGTAATAAAAATTAAATTAAACGGAAAACCAACAGCTTATGATGTTTTGATATAAATATTTATTATATAAATACAATTCGATTTTAGTTTATATACCTTTTTCGTACATCAAAAGGACAGTCACCAAGGACAATTAATATAACAAATAATATTCAAAATAGTTAAAGTACAATTAGGTACCAAATATTAAAAGGCCATTATATTAAACTACTAAAAAGGCCATAATACTAAAAGGTCATAATATTTAAATTAATACAATTATAGGAAATACCAACAATAACAATATAGCATACACTGACAAATTTTAGACAATCCTAAATAAAAAATAATCAAATTAAACGAGTCATCCTCTTTTCGAAACCGTTTTTTGTTTTTTTTTTGAATTTGATAATGTTTTTGTTTATTTTTTTTTAAAAGCAAAATTGTCTTGACACCCACAAACAATTAACTTAAAACAAAAAAAAGATTTTATTTTTTTTTTCAAATTTAGATTGTCGTAGAAAATTCTTTGAGACAACAAAAAAGTAAAACAGCTGTTCTGACCATATGCTTAAAATTAAGTGCTAGTGTGCCATCCAAAAGCATCTCTGTCACGCTTTTTAAGCCGGCAAATGATAATGTTTTTACCACTTTTAAAATACGTAAATAATACACAGCTTAAAAACACGGTTTTCAAAAAGTTTTATAGTCGTCTTGCTATACCGATCCCGAGTTTAGTTTTTTTTAAGCCTTCAAATTTCTTTATACCGCGTCTAAAGATCAGTCATAAAACCTATTGGCATATAATCCGTATATAAAACATATCTAAGAAACCTTATAGCTTTTATTTAGAATTTAATTTCAAGTTGTTTAGGATTAAAAAAGTGGTTTATGACAAAAATCTAATTTTGAAATAAAAAAAAATAAAAAAAACATTAAATATTTTTTAAAAAATTAAGCGCCCTACTTAAAATTTAAATGTTCCTTAAATCTAATTATATTTTTAAGCTTTTGTTACTGCCCATACAGAAACTCAAAATATCCCTTAAATTAAAAAAAAATTCTAATTTTGACACCGAATAACTAAAAATCTGATGGCCAAAATTTAATTTCATATTCGTAATTAGCACCAAAAATTTTATAAAAAACGAAAGTTGCCATATGTGATGCTTAAGCTCATCCAAATTTATTGTCCAGTGTAATCTATTAAAACGTAGAGAAATGTGTTTACAACAATTTGTGCCTCCTTGATTTATAACAAGGACATCTTAGCACTAATTTTGTATTTTCCAGAGAAAATGAATCTAAATCTAATTTAATCGAATACACATTATAGGGGCTACATGAAAAGCTTACTACAAAATTAGTGATGTCAGCCGTGCCAGCAGGATATCAGAACTTTGGAGGATTCGATACCGCCGCAATGAATCAGTATTATTAGATCAAAATTACATAATTTTTTATAAATTATTTATAAGGCATTGTGATTTTAAGCCCCGTGTGTTATAATTTGGTCCCATTCTGTTACATTTAGAGCACTTGATGGCTTCTTTAGTTATGTCACATAACACAGGTCAACAAGTTTTTGTGAGTTATGAGTTAATTAATATCAACCTGCCATCTCAGGGATTTTCAAATCCGTTTAACGTTTTTTAAACTTAACTTAGTTAGTTAGCTATAAACCTTGACAATTTTAGAAAAAATATCAAAAAAATTAAAAAGATTCAAAAACAAAAATATATAGAATATTTTTTTTGCATATTCACAAGTTAATGTTAAATTCAATCTTCTTATAAAACTTTAATTAAAACCCCAGAATTTATCTTGTCGTCTTAAAGATTAGACGCGAAATATTTTGTATTTTCTAAATGCAGTTATTAGAGCTAGATAAACTAAAAATTTTATCCCCTCATTATTTGAGATGATATATATATAAGTTTTTGTTATTGTTTATGGCCCCAATAAGGTGAGTAAATTGATACCATTTGTGTTCTCTATAGAGAACAATAGCTCCACGGCGTAAACCTGGTATCATTAGAGTTACAAGGAATTTTTATATAAAAAAAATTCTTTATTTTCTTTTTTACTTTTTGTTGACGTCCGTTACAAGAAAAAAAATATGTAAAAAATTTTTCACATAATCTTAACCATGAATATACGAAAAAACCATTAGATTTAAAAACCGTTTCTTTTTTGTGATGTTTGTTTGCCAACTTGGCTAAACTGCTACCAAAAGATGTTTTTGGGCCAGTTTTCTTATTAAATCTCAAAACCATTAATGATTAGGATCATTTCAAATCAATTGCTTTTGGGATTCAATTTTTTGATTAAAAAATTAAACTCTTAAATATAAAAAAAAACAATAACATGCGTTTATTTAGGTACTTAAATTACATTGGCATAATGACCTACGACTTCCATGGTAGTGGTTGGGAAACGGCTACGAATCATAACGCCCCATTATATGGAACTGGTAAATATACGACGGTAACTATACTACGTTATGTATATAGCATTTTGATATTCTTAAACGAAGTTTGTGAAGAAAATTAGTTTAGGCTGAAGGACATTAAGCGATCCAGAACAATGTTAACTCCCAATGGCTAATTGGCTATGGTGAAAGTGATATACCTACTCTATATATGTGAAAATTAATATAGGGGAATATGATGATAGAATATAGCTTTTCCTAGTACTACCTTAAAAACTTAAAAATAGTTTACGTATAGTATAAAACATTGTAACTAGTATCGACAGGGCTAAAAGGGGCTATGCCCAGACGGGTATGCCGTCTTTTTCAAGAGATGTAGGGCAAAGGGGGCATGAATGACTCTGGCCTCCGATTGCCAGAGTTGTAGAGCCTGCATGCTATAATATTCATGACGGAGGGACGCGCTTAATCCTATTGACCCTGGGGGTTATGAACATTGCAATTTCAATGCTCCTCACCCAAAAAAAATAAATTTAATATATTTTTGCTTTAATTATCTGGGTTAGTTGGCCATTTATAAGCATATTTAGTAAATTAATAATTTGTTTTTGTGATTCGGTCGCCATAAGGCCCTGAATCGCTCACCGCCCTACAACTTACATAACCTAACATTTTCCATAGAAGCCTTTCTCTCGAAATAAAACCAATCTAGTTACACGTTCTTTAAAAAAGTTTACAATTTATTAAGAAAGTTAAACAAGGCTTATCCGTGGCATATACGCTACTAAGGAATATTAAGAGCTTAAGCTACATATAGTTTTTAAAAATAAAAATACCCTACACACATTTTGAAATTGCCAGCGTTCCCATAGCCTACTAAAATACGGACCTGGTCGGGAGTAAAGATAAATTAACGTTTTAAATAAAGTGTTTTACCCATATATTTAACTTATTTTTAGTTATGCTAAAATTAAAAAGGTATAAACAATTTTAAAATTTGGGCTCGTTTTAGACTTCGTTCAAATTTAGGTATTTTTTTTTATTCTAAAGTTTTTTGAAATAATTGGTTTAATGATAAAAAAAATTAAAATGATCATTTACTTATTTATTCGGATTTTGTTTTTATTTTAATATACATAAAGGAAACGGGCTTAAAAAATTTTGTAAAAACAATGGTTAGTCAATATATTATCGCTGTTAGAAATCATTAATTTTTTAAGAATTTTCGAATTTTTTTTTATAAAAACAATTTAAGCCTGAACGCACCCTTTAAAAAGAGAATAAAAATATCATCCACGTTGACTCATGATAAAACAAATGTATCTATTCTACTATTTGTTCCACATTTAAACATATAAATCAATTACATATACAGCAACTTTCACTTGTTAAAATTTTATCTTTAGGATGGTGCCATGAAAGCTTGGATCGAGATAGGTCTCAAGAAGGACAAAATGTTGGTCGGTATTCCATTTTACGGTCGTAGGTGGACGTTGACGAGCTCCAATACCGGGGTCGGAGCTCCAGCCGGACCATTCTATGACGATGCCATCCTTTACTCCGATGTATTCGCTTAAATATAAAAAAGATTTTTATTCATTTTTTTTTCCAACACAGGCCGTGTCTAATGTTACTTTCGAAATTGTTAAAAAAAAATTACGAAACGTGAATGGCTACTATCAAAAAATGAGAATTTATGTAATTTGGCAGTTTTAGCTTAAGCCAAACAAATTTTTTTTCAAAATATTTATTAAAATTATTTTACACACTAGTCATCTTAATGTTATTAAAATGCATTTAATTTTTATTCTACAAATTTTATTTTCAATTTCCGCAGCCATAAATGGACTTAATCCTATTCTATTTTCGTATTCCTTAATTTACCAACTAAATTCTTATAGCCGTCCCATATTTTTTAAATTTGCACATTAAATAAGCGAAACCCAATTTAAGTTTTATTTTAAACTTCTAAAATAATTTTTTTCTTTTGTAAAAATTTACTTAAGAAAGTCCAAATGCGGTTTAACAATAAACAAATTATTTTAACATTTACGCCGGGCTTTTAAAACGACTAATAATACTAGATAAAAGTTTTTTATTTTTATTTTTTTTTTAAACTTTTACAATATTTCCATGATTTAAATTTCCAAAATAAAATTTTTATTGATTATTTTAAAGAGCCATTAAAAAAAAATTATTAAATGCATTTTTTTTAATTTATAAAAAATAAGATCGCTGCTCAAAGCTGGACCAAATCATATGATTCGACTGCCAAGGTGCCTTACGGTCATAACGGTAACATCTGGTTGAGTTACGATGACGCAAACAGTACAAAAACTAAAGTATATATCTACATCTATCAATCGCTCTATATATTTATCCGAATTTCTAAGCGTACCCCTTGTTATGTTTTTTTTTGGAAATATAATTGGCTTTCACATCTATCAATCAAAATGAGAGGCCTTTTTATCGATGGCGCCGATACTGCATTGACCCTTAAGTAGTAACCATGAATGGGCCTTTTTTATCTTTTTTTTGGAAAACGAATCAAGGCCATGACTTGTTACTAAATAAATTTTTCATTGATCCTTTCTATTCAGGGTAATTAATATATTGGTTATTAATAAAAAAAAATTACGTTATTTAGAGCCAACCGGCTAGATTTTTCATACTTAGCACCCTTTTCTATTAATGAATATTTTAATCAGTAGTAAACTTGTAAAGACTTAAATCTGGGGGGGGGGGGGAGGATTGAAAAATAACGATATTATTTAGAAACGAAAAAAAGGATGGTTTATTGAACATATTACAGAATAATAGAATTATAATAATTTTAAAATCTCAAAAAATATAATAGAATATATAATTAAAATGTTTTGTAACAAGATGAATAAAATTTCTATAGAAACTTAAATGCAATATGCGAAAAATTATATTACAAAATGCAATGTTGTTACCCATTTTCCAGTGTATTTGAATTTCAAAAATAAAATATTCGAAAAAATGAATGAACCTTAAACGCGCCTCTAACTATACAAACCACAAGCCTTTTGCATGGTATATGTCAATTGGTCAATTACACTGGACAACAAAATTTGGACGACCCAAAGCATCATTTATGGCAACTATGGTTTTTGGTCAAGTTTTAAGCGCTGATTACGAATATAAAATCAGAGTTTTGCCAATGCCTCAGATTTTTAGTTATTCGGTGTCAATGTTATTTTTAATTTTTGGGGTATTTTGGGCTATATTATAAAACCTATGGTAGTAAAAAAAGTTTAAAAATATATGTAGATAACGGAAACATGCATTATTAACGTAAGGTAAGGCGTTTAAATTTTTTTTATAATATTAAATTATTTTAAATAAAATTAATGGTTTTTGTCATATAATCCGGATCCCAAATAACTTGAAGGTAAATGGCTAATATTCTTAGTTAATAACCTTTTTTAGATATGTTTATTATAAGGAATCTGAATATGCCAATAGATTTTTTGTAGAATTAATAATAAAAGAAATTTTATGAATTTCTGAACTTTGGACGTGGTTTAAAAAAACGGAGGCATTGGTAAAAAAAACTAAACCCGGGATCGTTATCACAAGAAAAATCTCTACAAAACCCTCAAAAAATCGTTTGTGTTGTATTTTTTGTTGTCCAGTGTTAGCCAATCAGCTAAGCCAATTCAATATATAATTTTGTATTTTTGTTACATTTTCTAAAATACTCACAGGCTTTCTCAATAAATTAATTTTGAATTAAATATAATGGAAGAAACTAAAATTTTTGCATCGACCATTACCGATTCCATAATTTTTAAGGAGCCAATTAATTAGATGATTGTTCCAAATTTATCATACATGTATGTAAATCATCTGCATATACCATTAAAAAATTAGGTCAAGTACGCATGCGACCAAGGATTTGCCGGTGTCATGTTATGGGAATTGACGCAGGATACTTCAGATCAGCAACTACTTAAGGCTGTAAAAGCAGCGAATTGCGGGAGTTCTGGTGGTGATGAAACAAGTTAGTTGTACAAATATGTCAAAATTGTGGAAATACCTAACAAAAAAATACCACCCACTTAATTTATATTTTGATTCAGCTGGACAACAAAAAATTTATGGCAGGTAAGATATTGACAGAATCAAAAAATTTTGTAATTTCTTTTTAATTTGTCCTTCAGGGCCATTATTACAAAAAAAATATTAAGCTATTAGAAATTTGATGGGACTTTTTTTGCATTCCCATTGATAATTTAAGAGCTTTAATTTCCCTTTTTTTTCATCTTTTTTTGACTTCGTCCTTTTAACAACATCCTCCATATTTATTTTACCAATTTTTAAATATATATAATATTAAAACGCTAGTCTTAAACACAAAACACAAATTGGTGTGTAAAACCAAAAAAAGAAATATTTGTGCAAGAATTAAAAAACAGTCCCTTTGCCTATAAATAGAGATTAGAGCTTTGTGACATTTCGTATAGTTCAGAAGCTGATCACATCACCATCAAGAATCGATAGGGTAGTTATTAAGTGTTAAAGTGTGTAATTCAATCACGCACTAGTTTCATAAAAATTTGTTAATTTGGTAACGTCAATTCTAGCATCAACGCAGTCTCCTACGGCAGGAACCTCAAAACCAACCACAACCACAAAGCCGCCGACTAATCCTACAAACCCAGCAACTACCACTAAAACGGGGACCGTACCGACCCAGGGTACCACTACGACGAGCGGTGGAGGCGGAAGTAACTGCGAAAAGGATCTCGATAAAATTTGCAACGGTCAGACTGGGATGAAAGCTTTTGGGCCAGATTGCAAGTTTTTCTACTTTAACATTTGTTCATAGATCTATGAATGGATTAGAGGGGGTTATAATCAAAACTTCGGTCAGAAATTCAAATGGGCCTGGGATTTAAAATGAGCCTCCATCTTTGTTTCATATGTTGGCATTTGCACATGTATGAGCCAAGCTTTTGAATGTTAAAATTTTCCATTTTTAAACATCTGTTGTAAAAAAAAATTTATAGCTAAAATAAATGCAAATTTATAAAAAATTTAAGAACCTTCTTATAAGTAAAATAGAGAAAATCTAAAATTACTGTAAATTTAAATGTAACAAATGCTTGACAAAATTTTGCCTAAAAGATTAAATGTTTTAATTATTTTAAGGCAAAATTTTTTGTAGAGATATTTATTAGAATATAAAGATGTTAAATTAGAAAAAAAACATTATTAATAGCATTAAAATTTATTTGTAAGTATTAACAATTTCAATGTTGGGTTAGTCGGCTCTCAGATAGCCTAGTGGCAAACCTTCCTGTCTTATCAGGAGTTGCGAGTTCGAATCCATGCACGGCAGCCTTTTTTTCTCGGAAAAAACCTCAAACTCATTGTTTTTTAATATTGGGTTAGATTTTATTATCAATAAAAGTTATTTATTTATGAATTTCAAAAGTTTAAAGCAAGCAGAAAGGATATTTTGACTTGAATCCGGTTAGTTTAAATAAATAAAATTTGTAATTTACTTATTTAACACTATTTACCTCATTGACTACCAAACATTTAACTAACTTTGAGGTATACGATTGAATATTTGATAACCAAATAAATCTATTTGATATACCTCCGAGTTACAAGAATATCCCCGAGCGGCTATCAATTGATATTAAAAAATCCAATCCGACCTTGCCAGTTGGTATCCAGCATTTTCCATCTATCGTTGTAACTTTATAACACGGTCGACCGTAAGCATCATTTATGGCAATAGTTTTTGGTCAAGTTTTTGGCGCTAATCACGATTATGTAATTAGAATTTTAGCCAATGCCTCAGATTTTTAGTTGTTCGGTGTGTCAAAGTTGAGATTTTTCAATTTTTGGGGTATTTTGGGCTTCTATATCATAAAACCTATGGCTAGTAGCAAAATTTTAAAAATATATTTAGATAGCAAAAACATTCATTATTAACGTAAGAGGTTTAAATTTTTTTTGAATATTTAATTTTTTTTATTTTTTTATTTTTACAAAATTAGTGGTTTTTGTCATAAAATCCGTTTTTTGATCCTAAATAACTTGAAAGTAAATTACTAATAACTTTAAGTAATAACCTTTCTTAGATATGTTTTTTATAAGGAATCTGAACAATAGATTTTTTGGAAAATTAATAGTTAAAAAAATTTTGTGAATTTTTTTCTTAACTTTAAACGCGGTTTAAAAAAATTGGAGGCATTGGAAAAAAAACTAAATAACCCGGGATTGTTATCGCCAAAAAAGTTCTCTACAAACCCTCGAAAAATCGTTGATGTTGTTTTTTTTGTTGTCCAGTGTAATCTAATTAAAGTGAAAAATAATAATATGTGGAATTCAATACCATGTATTTGAAACCAATAAATTGAATTAAAAAATTCATCACCGACCCGTTTTTATATACATTACATATATACACACATTTATAGCAAATATGTCAATTGCAATACCAACTATAACGTCTTACAAATCTGCCCACCGGGCTTGGTGTTCAACCCAAACAGCCAATATTGTGATTGGCCTTACAATTACAATTGCAAACCTTGTTAATATGTATCTTGATAAAATATTTTAGTGTAACTATAGTCTCGAAGTTAACTAGAATTTTCCAAAAAAAATAATTATAAAAAAAAATTTATTCTTTTTTATTATATTGAACTATATCTAGCTTATGTTATATAAAAATATGTGTTTTTTAACATAAAATTGTTGTTAAATGTGAAAGATATTGTATAAAGGTAATGTTAGAGATTCTTTTTTAAATATTACATTTTAAATAGAACTCGACTCGAGGCAATTAATTTTATTATTTACATAATTACTGTATTTGGCTGAAACTGATACAAATTTCATAAAAAAATATTGTTTAGGAAAAAAACAGCTAATACTCTAAAAATGAAAATCAATTTAGTTTGAAAAAATCCATTAATTGAATTTTTTTAATATATTATGCAGTAGCCAGTTAAATGTTAAACAATTGCGTTCAATTTTATAAAAACAACTTTTTACTAGTCACAGCCAAACATAAAATTATTAATCAAAAATTTAATGCTTTATCAAATTTTATGTTGTAATTTTGATAACCAAATATTATGCTACATTATACCTTCAACCTTAATAAATTTACTATATGGTGAAGTTTACATTTAGTATAATTTTTACAAAAAATTCTTATTCTGCTAACACACGGTCATATAAGGGGGGGGGGCAAAGGGGGCACTTGCCCCCCTTTAGAAATTTTTTATTGAATTTGTATATCAAACATACAAATGGGAATTGAAATCAATAAAATTGCTATATTTTAAAAAATATACAGCCTTATAAAATAATCTTGCAAATAAAATATCAATATATAAATTAAATTTTTTTTTCCTTTTTTCCAAAAAATCCCCCCCCCCCCCCCCCCCCCCAGAAAAGTTTCAATACGCCTGATCTAACATATTTAAAGTCCATGGTATGTTATGCCCCATCTTTAAGATTTTTCAGGTAGCTTGTCGTTTTGATTGTGAAAAATACAATGTCTCCATTATTAGATAATTGGAATTTAATTCAATATTTATTTATGAAAGTATCGAATTTATAAATTAATTCAATAAAAAAAAATCTCGGATTAGTGTAATCGTTGCCCTTTACAGTTTCGCTATTGTAAATATGCAAAAAAATTTTTTTATTATTTTTGTTTATTTGTGCTTTTATCATTTTTTGTTTTTTTTTTAAATTTTAAAAAATTTTAATGTTTATAGTGGACTTACTAAGTTTGATTAGAAAAGGTAAACGGGTATTTAAATCTATAAAATGGCAGGTCTGATCTCTAGTTTAGTCAGCATAACTCGAAAAAAATAGTTTGCCTAAATTATTAAATAAATATCGAATAAATTTTATAACAACAAATACGATAAATTGTCATAAATTAAGTATCAAAGGCTTTTCAAGCATTCTGCGAGGTTGATTGGCATAAACTTTAAAATACCATTCATGTAACTCGATCAAAAATGCAATATAAATTAGACCTAACGCCTCTCGCTTTTTTCTACGCCTACTTTATTCGCCAAGTATCTTTTAAATGATCCTGCGTACGCCACTGGGGAAGTTGTTCATAAATATTTTATAATTAGTTTAATCATTGAATCAAAAGCATTTTTTGTAACGTTATTACATTTTTGTAGGTTGGACGATTTTAAGTTTTTGCAATATGTTGTCATCAGGCAAGGCAGCGTTAACCTTTGTTTCCGTGGGGTTTTCCCACCAATGCCGTCCATATTTTTGTAAACCGGGCCACTGACGTGTGTTAAATCTTACTTAATAACTTTAGGCCACCACATTGCAAATTGTTGACCCTCAAAAACGAGTAAGCCATCTTCCGAATGAAAGTAGGTTAAAAAAACTTTATTATACCCCATTTTTTTTAGGGCACGTGCAAAGTGATTTTTTTTTTCGTAAAATTTTCAAAATTTTGAAAAAAAAATTTTTGTAATAAAACGCAAATTTTTAAAAAGTTGCCAAATTTAATATATGCAAATAAAATGCTTTTTCTGAAATAAAAATTTTTGAAAAAATTTTGAAAAAAAAAGAATTTTTAAAATTTTCCGAATTTTTAAAATTTTACGAAAATAAAAACTCACTTTGCACGTGCCCTTAAATCAAATTCCAGGAGTACTTCTTCTTTACATTTAAAATCGATTGCCCCCAAAAAACTTGAGGACATTTTTAATTAAAAACCTTATATCAATAATTGGCATGAAAACAAGTTTAGCTAAGATTATTTTCATAACCTTAAGTAGGTGAGCAACCTACCGTTGCTTCTTTATAATTAGGTCGCAAATGTTTAATATTCAATTTAAAAAAAAAGGTTTGTCAGCATGTCTCAATATAAATCTGAATCTGTTATATACATCTAATATTCACGTTGTTAATATGAGAAGTAAATCTACCAGATCCCCAAAACCTATATGAAATGGCAGTTTTTTCAAAATAAATCTCAATTTTAAAAGCTTGAATGCTATATATAACTTAATTGAAGGTTATACCTTTAAAGCAGGTATTTCAGCCTATTTTCATAAATTTATTTGTACAGGTGAAGAAGATACCACCTGTTAAAAAGAATAAAATTAGGGATCCCGTGAAAAACGAAAAATCCATAAACAGAATCGTTCTGTTTTTTTTTACGCGACGGGGGCGATCTTTTATTAGAATTTACGAAAATGTTGACAATGAATGATGAAATTATAGCTAATCTATAACCTTTTTTCAAATTAATAACTGCCATCTGGCATCTTAAAAATAATGGGCTTTCTCATATATTTTTAGCAATTTAAATACTACGAGTATGAAAATATGATTTTATAACTTTTCAAGATCTTCAAAAAAAATGCCCAAACTTTTCATTAATATTTACCATTAGACAGCCGCCTTTTTGGGTAGTAAGTAACACAATAAATCGCTTTAAACCGAACATTTTACACAACTTACCAATAAAATAACCAATCTTGGCTTAAAATAAAATATAATCTTTGGGCGCGCTTATAATTTTGTTAAAAAAATTGGGATAAATCATTAAAATAAGTATTTTAAAATGAATTAGCTATGTTCATATACAAACGTTAGAATATAGGGCAGAGGCGTATGCGGAAACTTATCTACTAAAGGGGGGCAAGGAATTTCTTGGAGGAAAATAACTATATTAATTTTAATATAAATATATTTTATTTGCAAAATTATTTTATAAGGTAGTATATATATTTTCCAAAAATAGCAATATTATTGATTTAAATTCCCTTTAATTGGCATTTAAAATATTAAATTATTGATTAAGTTTAAAAGTAATTAAATTAAATAATAATTTAAAAATTCCCTACAAATTATGATGAAAATAATTAGGGAATATATTTAATGGGGCAAATTTTTTTACTTTTTAACACACAGGAACAAATTTAGTAAATTCCTATCAATTTATTATTAATTTTTATATAAATGTTTATAATTAAGTAAATACAAAAACATAAAAAATATTGAAAATATTTTGCTAAACCCTTGAATTTGTTATAAATTGTCAATTTTTATAAAGCATTGTTAAATTTAACAGGTCATTTAAATCCTCTTTGCCACATTTTATATGGCTTTATATAAGCCTTTCTAATTAAAATTTTTTTAATCAGAGTTTATGCACACTTTTTACTGCATTCTCTTATATTTTTTGAGATGAGGTTAGAATGCGAAATATAAAAAACAAATTTATTTTTAAGTAACGACATTTTTCCAATCAATTTTTGTAATTTCTCTAAACCACTCTTCACATCCTATAAAATTAAAAAGAATTTTAATTTTAGTTTCAAATCATATCTTTTTAATTAAAATTATGAATTAAACAATTGGCTGTCAAAGAATTCTTCATTTTTACTTTAGAGCTTTAAATTACCAAAAAAAAAGAAAAATTTAAAATTATTTTTAAAATATTAAATATAGAATAAATTAAATTGCACTTGCATGTATAAATTAAATGTGTGCTCTTATTTTATATTTTTAAAATTTGAAAAGGTGATCAATTGTTACCAAAATTCTTTTAATTTAGTTTTTTTTATGTTATTGCTATTTATTTCTTACTAGCGAATATTAAATGTAATAAACTACCTAATGTTTAAATCTAGTTTTATTAGAAGTAACACTGTTTTACTTCATTTTTGACCTGTTAGATTGTTGAGTCTTACTGTCATGGGCTGTGATTATCTAATTTTTGTTATAAAAGTAATATTGTTTTGAATATAGTTTACAAATAATTATTAGTGTAATAAATATTTTGGCCAAGATTTTACATTTTATTTTCCTAAATTTTACGCCAAAAACAACAAAAACGCTCTCTATACCTAAAGCTGTGTTTTTGTTTATTGTCCCACTGGTAGTATTTAATGGAAGCTAGAGATGGATTGATCCAAAGATTTAAAGGAGAGAAAGGACCGCGATTGGGGCATATATGCCAGTACTGTATATTTATTTAAGAATGGTATTTTCCGGTATATAAAAAATTATAAAAAAATTAAAATGACATGGAATATACAGTTCCATTTTAGATCCTTTTTATTATTCCATGACTAAGAGATTAATATTCTCGAAAATTAGGTTATTAATTTTTTATTTATAATCTTTCATATATTGGAAAATACCACTCCTAAATAAATTTATAATTTCGGAATAAATTCATATAGTATTGTATATTGTCAGATGCTGGTTTGTAGTTGTAGCAGGTATTATTAAAAGATGGGTCCAAACGTGCTCTGAAGTTTGCAAGTAGATGGCAGTGTCCAAACCGGAGTTGAGCCAGGTGGGAGCGGATGTTTCGGGGTAAAGTGTTTTTTTAAAGGGGATATGAACTTAGGCCTTTGCATTTGTGTTTGTGTTTCATAAAACATATGCAGGGTTGAGCTATCGATTGTACTTGGGTAGACAACCGAATTAAAGATCCAAAATTGACCATTTTTTTGAAAAACTCAGCCCAATTTTTGGTCATTGGCGGCGTGTGTTGAATCTCATGACCCCGTAGGGGAATACACAGGCTTGCGGGACCAATACCACATAAGTGGTTTTTTTAGAGTTCTCTCCTTTTTCACAGAACTCAACTTTTTTTTGGGTAAGGAGCATTGCAATAACTAGGCACGTAAGTGATTTACTAATTGATTTTTACAAATTTTGAATTTTTTTATATAGAAACCGCATCGAAAGTTAATTACGCTATTTTAAAAGCGTTGTATAATTGCAAAATTAAGTATTTTTCCTTAATTGGTTAGATGTGCTTATAATTCATCATGATATCAGCACGATGATCGATGATTGTATTTCTATTTTTAGGAAATTAATAATGAAATCAGGAAAGTCCTATTGATAAATCCCGAAATATTATTGTTTTCGTTTTTATCTATTTTTGGGCTCTTCACGTGAAATCAATTGGATGAAATAGGGTCAGATTACGACTTTATTTTGGTCTCACAACTAACCCAAATGAAATAGCACATTTTCTCATTAAAACATTGTAGTTAATGGGGGTTTCCACTATAATAAATTTTAATTGAAGAGAACCTCAGCTCAAAAACACTTATCCAATTCACCATTTCCAATTTGTACAGGTGGAATATTACGCACCTGCAAGGATTTCGGTAAGAGGAAAAAACGCATAAATTTTGCTAGCGAGAGATTGACTGTTTTAGAGCTGCGATTTTTAGTATAAAGTTGGGAAACAATGATGAAACTTTACAATAGCGCTAAAATTTATTTTGGTTATATGCCGACCTAAATAAAAAGGCCAGATCTAACACACCGTAACCAATTTTTATTATTAAGGGGCTCATATCCCAAGTACTATGGAAGTTTATTTTTAGCGAAATTGCAAATAATTCCTGAAAATCTACATTTGCGCAAACAATACCCTCTAAAAACTCACCGCAATTGGCTCATTTATGTTAAGTCAGGGTGATTATGATCAAAACCAATAAGCCTTGGCATATGGCACACCTATAAAATAACCAATTTTTGCCCCCAAAAATACCATATTTTTTTTAAACTTTGTCCAAACTCTGTTGCAAAAAAAAATTTTTTAAACTTAAAATGAAACGCATAGCATTATTTATCGTAACGCTGTTATCCCTAGCGAGTCGGATCCATTCGAAAGGTAAAGTGGTCATTTAAGTAACTAACACCTTTTTTTTTAAAAAAAAACGGAAAACTTTTTGGCAAAAAACATTCACAAAAGTTTTAGGAGAAAATAAAAAAAGGTCATTAAAAAAATGTGCATTTATAAAGTATTTTACATCAAAGAAAATAAATTTTAAGATTTGTTAAAATAAATTTGGCAAAAAAAACATACTATGTAACTTTAGGAAAAAATTTTAAATTGAAAAATGTACATTTAAGGGCACGTCCAAGGTGAGTTTTTATTTTCGCAAAATTTTAAAAATTTTGAAAAATTTTTTTTTTAAAGTTTTTTTGAAAACTTTTCATTTTAGAAATAGGATATTATGTGCATAAACAAAATTTGGCAACTTTTTGAAAATTTGCGTATTACTACAAAAACTTTTTTCAAAATTTTAAAAATTTTACGAAAATAAAAACTCACTTTGCACATGCCCTAACTAACAAAAATTTAATTACTTAAAAACAACTCTTTTTATTTAATGTTATAATAAAAAAATACAAATTTCAAAACCAAGTATATTAATGTAAGATAACAATATAAATGGATATTTGTATAAAACATAATAAATTATAATAAATGTGTAGAATAATTTTAACACTCAAAATATATTTATTTTAGGTCTGGTGGTAGCATATCTACCCACTTATCGCTTTAACCTCGATAAAATTGACACGAGTGTCGTAACTCACGTTCTATATGCCTTTCTCATCCCAAACTCAAATGGACTCCTTAATAAGGATACAGGTTTGCTCCTATCAACTTTTAAATTGACCCAGCTCAACAAATTTTTGAAAAGTTATGTGTTAATTTTAAGGACCAAACCCGTGTTAATAAATTTTTTTTTAATTCTGTTTCTTTTTTTTTGTAGTCAAACTTTGCATTCCTGCACTACAGTTTTTAAAAAAAATATTATTAAAACTCCAAAAAGATTCAAAAACAAAGGAATATTGAAAGAAAAAATTATTTCTATAGATTTAAAACGGCAAACTGCTGATTTTAAACTTCAGATAATTAATTTATCAATAAAGGAAAAAATATAGAGTTACATTTAGGCTAGAGTGCCAAATGTTTTGTGCTAAATGTGGATGTAATAGCTTGATATATATAAAAATTTTACTTTTCAGTATAAAAATTTAATATCATTTGTTATTTTTTTTAACATAAATTTTTAATTTATTCTCTTAGTCACGAAATATCAAAATTTGCCGGTTAAATTTGATAACTTTTTCGATATATATATATTCAAGAAAATTGCCAAAATATGAAAAAAAAATACAAAAATATACATGAGCTCGGACTATGGGAATTATTTTTACACATTTTATACAGCAATAGTCATGTTTTTTCGTGAATTTTTTTGTCAATATGATTGTGATCTGTTATAAAATTCCAAAATAAAAATATTTTTTTTTGTATTTCTAGCTTATACAGGATATTTTTCTGAAAAATTAAAAAAAAAATTAAAAATCTGCAAATTTATATGACCAAAACAAGGAATTGTAGTTTTGCGCATTCACCTAATTCTTATCTATTTTCTGCGCCTTACTTTTTTCTACAATGTTTAATAATAATCATAATTATCATCGCTTTATGTTAGGGCGCGTAGGCTCATTTTTAAAAAATTTAAAAATTTTAATTTTTATTTAAAAAAAAATTTTTCAAAATTTTATAAAAATTTTTCTTTCAGAAAAACTATTTAAATGCTTAAAACGAAAACTGGCGCTTTTCTGTAAAACAACCTTTAATGAATGTCAAATGGTATTTTAAAATTTGCAAAAAAAAATTTCAAAAGAATGAGAGTGTGATCGCGCCCGTAGTGTAAGAATAAAGTTTTATTTTATTCAATTATATCTGCATTTCCAGCATTATTACATTAGATTTATAAAATTTTCACTTGTTTTTAAAATGAATTTCAGCACAATTGGATAGTTTGAAGACGTACAAGCAAAGTCATCCTAATATAAAACTGATTGCTTCATTGGGCGGAGACGGAAGCTCTACCAATTTTGGGTAACGTAATTAGTAAAATTTTATAATGCTTTGTAAATGGTTAGTTTTTTTTTATTCTTCGTAAAATTTATTTCGCTACTTATTTATGGATCACTTAGGCAATAATTCAACAAAACGAGTATAACCCCTTATGTGTTGTTTTGATTATATGGGTCTACATTCAAAATTTCTCATAAAATTTTGTATATTTTCTTAGTTAACAATCCTAAAATAATTAATTATCAATAATAGAATAAGATAAGACAAACTAGGTAAAATATTGATTTTAGGGCAAAAATACCGATAAGAAATTTTTTTTGGCCAACCAAAGTCCGTAAATAATTATTTCTTCCGACTCCGTTTACACTAAACGCACTATTTTTAATTATAGTTAAATTGTAGACATTCATCAGTGTTCTGAAGTAGTTTTACCCGTAGAACTGTTTGGCTACAAACACGTTGCTTATGGCCATGCTCAATATTCTGAAAATGAGGGCAGAACAAATTTTCGAAAAAAAATTTATTTATTTAAATATTAAATGTATAAAATTCTGAGAATAGGTAAGGGTAACCAAGAGTGGAATATGGATTGATAGCATCACATTGTGGCAAATATAAATTTAGAAGCTAAAATGTTAGTGGTGCAGAATGAAGATTATTTCAGAGGTAATAATTTAAAGTAACACCTTTTCTTATACTTTCCGGCCAAAGACTTTTAGCTAATACAGACTAGAAATAGAATAAAATGCAATATTTTTAAAAAAAAAATATAAACTTTAAAAATGTAATTATTTTAAACTGAATATCCAAAGAGTTCTTACAACCGATGCAAAGAGGAAAGCATTTGTGGATGACTGCGTAGCTGTGGTTTCTAAATATAATTTGGATGGGATCGATGTTGATTGGGAATTCCCAAGTGCTAGTCAAAAATCAATCTACTCCGACCTGATAAAAGTAAAAATCTACAGTTGTATATTGTTATAGGGCATTTAGAAATTCAGTGCCATGTCTTTTTTTTGGTGGTGGTGGGGGGGGGGGGGGGGGGTAGAAAATTTGCTATTTGCTCCCAAAGTTAGTCTAAAGATAAAGTGGAATTTAAATTATTACACCGTTAATTTATAAGAAATAGATGGATCAGTTTTTAATTGAGAAGTATAATAATATGAGAGAGTAAATTGTCCGCACTGATATTTGTATTTGGGTTCTAACCAATTCATGCAGGGTTAATTGGCGAAAGCTAAATGGCAAGTCTCTTAACTAAAAGCTAATAATTTACATACCAGACCAAACTATTTATTTTTCAGTAGACAAGCCTAACTAAATTTCACAAATTAAATTTCGTTCCTGCCTTCTGGGCCAAAAATATTCCATTTACCTTTTGTATTCATAAAAGAGTTCATAGACGAATGAGAGATGTTTTAATGCATCAAAAATGAAGTTTTGCCACGTTATGCGTTGTTTCGTTATCGTTGAAAGACAGAAAATTTGTAGGGGAGATTGGGGCGAGTTGGTACACGGGGCGACGGCTTTTTTTAATAACTTTTGATAAAATTGTCTAACATTCATATTTTTCACACAGGAATATATATCTATATAATCTTTTAATTTGGTAAAATTTTATACATTATACCCTAATAGCTTTATAATAATTAAAAAATAATATTGTATAGTCTAGTCTCATAAAGTTTTCACGCTAATTTTTTTTTCAAATACAAGAAATACAAAAGTACATGGTTATTATAGATATTTAATATGAAGAAAAACTCTCCTTTACAAAAACTAAAAATAATGAGCTAGTTTATATTTTAATATAGATTATAACAAACGTAATAACTTTTGTCAGGGGTGGGGCCAAGTGATCGGGCAAGACCACACTTTAATTTTTATTCATGAGGAATTATATTAGAAAAATATTAATGGCGAGTGAAGATGGCATCACCATATTTCTTTTGAATTGTAAGGCACAACGTCCGTTAAGTATATATGTATAGTGTGCAAATCGTTTTAAATTTATTTTATGTTAATGTTTTGTTATTATTTGTTAACTAAGTTTTTAATAAAATTAATTAAAACAATCTTTAATATCATTATTAATACCATATGTAATGTATATTAAGTATTATGATAACATACGACCACCTCGTCCTAATTAAAAACCATCTCACCCCATGCACGGGTGGAGTTGATCTTAAAAATATTTTTTTTTTAATATAAAATAGTTTTCTACGTGTTTAATTTTTTAGTTGTTGCCTAAATATGAGTTAGATAAATCTATTGGCTATTGAATGGCACATTATTTGTATAATTTGGAAATTTATAAATAAAGTTATGATGAAAATACAAAATCGAGACCATTTCTCCCCAGACTCCTCGATATGTTTAAATTAAAATGTTTTATAGCCATACACGCGAAATTAAGTTTTCCAATTTATTTATGAGTAATTTATTTTAAAGCGATTGTATGAAGGGCTAAAACCTAATCAGAAATTGATCATGTCTGCCGTTCCAGCCGGTTATCAAAATTTCGTGGGATTCGACACTGCCGCAATGAATAAGTAATATAGATGTTAAAAATGATATATATATATATGTCACTAGGTAGTCGCATGATGATACAGAATATGTAGATATAAACTTCAAATACATGAATTTTACCTTAATTTATAAAATTAAAAATTTTTATTTAAGGTGTTAATAAACCAATTTTTAATTTTTCCATTATAAATATGAATAAAAAAAATTTTTAAAAATATTTTGCAGGCATATGCAAAAATTTTAAATCTTTATCAAACATTTTTGGCAATTTTTTTTAGCAGAATTCGTGAGTGTGAATGCGGTTACATGTGATAATGTATTAAAAACCATATTTACATACCAAATTTTTTTAGATACTTGGACTACATCGGCATAATGACCTACGATTTTCATGGTAGCTGGGATGTTACCACGAACCACAACTCTCCATTGTACGGTGCAGCGGGTGATAAATACACTACAGTATATGCTTTGCTATTATACTTCTAATGGGCGCGTTTAACCTTCATTTAATTTTTCATAAAAAAATTGAATGGTCGGTCTTTATAAGAGTATTAGTTATAATAATTATCACAGTTATGTTTACATAAATATAGATATAAATTTTACAAGATTATAAAATGTAATTATAGCAATTGCTCCGAGTGTTAAAAAATATAGTGGCAACAATAGTGAAATTTTGTTGTAAAAACTTAAATTTCAAAAATTTTAAATGTATAGAATTTTTCAAAGTTTTTTTTTAAAAACGAATGAAGTAAAGTTCAAACCTTCTCTATGCTATTTTTATTATAAAATTTATTAGTACATTGTTTATTACACTGGAAAACTAAAAAAACAACATAGACGATTTTTAGAGGGTTTTGTAGAGAATTTTCTTGCTATAACGATCCTAGTTTTTTTCCAATGCCTCCAATTTTTTTAAACCGCGTTCCAAAGTTCAGAAAAAAATTCAGAAATTTTTTTCACTATTTATTTTTCTAAAAATCTATTGGCATATTCAGATTTCTTATAAAAAACATATCTAAAAAAGGTATACCTAAGAATATTAGCAATTTACCTTCAAGTTATTTGGGATCAATAAACGGATTATATGATAAAAACCATTAATTTTATTAAAATAAAAAAAATTAAATATTATAAAAAAATCTTAAACGCCTTACCTTACATTAATAATGCATGTTTCCGTTATCTACATATATTTTTAAACTTTTGTTACTACCATAGGTTTTATAATATAGCCCAAAATACCCCAAAAAATTTAAAAATAACATTGGCACCGAATAACTAAAAATCTGAGGCATTGGTTATATTTCTAATTTCATATTCGTGATCAGCGCCAAAACCTTGACCAAAAACCATGGTTACCATAGATGTTAAGGGTCGTCCAAATTTTGTTGTCCAGTGTTATTGGTATATTAGCTTTATGTAAAGAAACCCTGTCAAATGATCATTTTTGCCAATCGTCCTAAAAAATACAAATTATTTTTATACAAGAGCTGGAAAAATACTTATTTTTTGCCTAAGCTCATATTATTGTTTTTATTATGACAATTTTATTAAAATTAATTGTTAATAGATAAAATTTTCCTTAATTTAGAAAATAATTACTGATTTTAACAAAAATGGGTTTATTTAAGCTCTGGTTCATAAATACCTTACCCAAATCATTCCTTGTCCCAACCCCCCCCCCCCCCCCCACACACACACACACACACACGCGCGCCCATTATGAAATAATCTTGTATACGCCTTTGGTGACATAAGCCAGGAAAATAGAAATATCCTTTTTTAATTTTGAGTTTTTTCTCATTTTTCTTTTAGAAATTATTATTTATATTGGCCGCTCTACCAAACAAACTTTTTGAACTTGCTTGAAATATTATTTTTCATTTGAACTCTCCATTGCATCAAGCAAATTGTTTATATTTGTGTTTATAAATATATCTAATTTAGAGATTTATTTATTTTCCAGTTTGTATTGACATATTAAAAATTTCATTTTTCAACATTGCTTATTGATCAAAATGATAAAATAAGCTGCGCTCAAATGGTATTGTATGGAACAAATATAATCTAAATTTCACAAATTCAAAGAGTTATCGACTTAAACAAGAGTACAATTTTTGTCCTTTCAAATGATTAATTTGGCGTTTTTTTTGCCGATATGTCTGAATGTAATATAGAAAAAATTGTCAGTGAATGGTTACACCTGATCTTGTAGCATTTTGTATAATAACATAATATTCTCTCGGATATATGATATATATGATTTTTATATTTTGAAAGGAAAAAAATATTTCAGAGCCAAAAACTTTAACATAATATTTATACTATAAGATTATTTGCACAAAACATTTTAAATTTCTAGACGCAGTTATTTATTATTTTACACAATAATATTTTTTAAAAATAAATATCCCACAAATTTAAGTTATAATTGTTATATTTAGCCAGCTAAATATGTTTTAGTTATCAAAATTTGTATATTCTGAAAAAAAGTGTACAAAATAACTTAAATTTTCGTATGTTTGCCCAAAAATATTGGGTTTTTTTTAAATCAGACCGAGTTAATTGGTTTAAATAGGCACAAAATTATATACTAAATCTGTTTTAAAACCTTTAGTGTATTAAATTATGAAAAATTCAGTTATCACAGGACGAAAGGTTATAATTTTAAACACCCATTTTTTAATAATAAGACTAGCGCAAAACAATTACAGAATATACAACATAATATTGTAGGCCATTTTTTAATATGGCCCGCCAATAAGATCATATTTTGGGCCGACCTGTCTATTGAAAACTTGGGTGACCCGAACCTATATTGCGGTGGATTTTAATGTATGTATGATAGTGATAATTCCTGATAAAACTTCTTTTTTTTTCTTTTCTCTTGTAAGGATGCAGCTATGAAGGAATGGACGCAAATCGGTCTAGACGCGAAAAAAATGCTGGTTGGCATTCCATTCTACGGTCGACAGTGGTATCTTTCGAGCGAATCCAATAACGGTGTCGGAGCTCCGGCCGGAGCTCATGGTGAAGCTGTTCTCATGTACTCTGAAGTATTAAAGAATTAATTTTAAATTGAAACAAGTATACCAGCCCTTAGCAGTGGTTTTTTATAACTTTAGTTTTTCTTGCTATGACAATCTATATAGGGTGATTTACATGTTGTTGTTGTTTATTGACCCATTCGTTGGTAGTAAGATTTAGCTTGAGGCAGCTAGGGTTGGATTGATCCATAGATCTGTAGGAGAGATAGGAGGCCCGCGGTTGGGGCATATGAGCCAGTTTTGTATATCGCCAAATGCTGATTTGCAATTGTAACAGATATTATTTAAAGATGGGTCCAGGCGTGCTCTCAATTTAGGGTGCATGAGCGATTGTAGTGGTAGTTTATATTTAAGGAGGAGCGTTCAGTAAGTTTTTAAAAAAATTTAAAATTTTAAAACTTTTTGTTTTTAACACAAAACGCATTTAGATCAAAAAATTGCCAAGCTTTTTTATTGGCATTAAAAAAATAATTTTATGAATTAGATATTTTAACATGTTCTGAAAAAAAAATCGAAAATATTTTTTTAATCGCGTCAAAAATTTTTAATATAAATGAATGAATGAACGCGGTCTCGACACAAAAATAAAATCAATTTCTTAATCAATTAAAAATGGGTTAAATATGTATATTTTACAATCTTTTTCGGTCCAAAAACAATTTATGAACTTAATTTACTTAAAGTTGCCGACTTTTAGCTACATTAATTACACTGGACAACAAAAAAACAACATGAAAGATTTTAAGTTTTGTAGATCTTGCGCTAACCATCCCGGTTAAAGTTATTTATCCAAGGCCTCCAATCCTTTTAAACAGCGTCCAAAGTTCAGAAAAAAATCTACAAAACTTTTTTAACTAATTTTCAAAAAAATCTATTGGCATATTCAGATTATTTATAAAAACATATCTATAAACCGTTCTAGCTTGAAATTATTGGCAATTTATTTTCAAGTTAATTAGGATCCAATAACGGATTTTATGACGAAAATCACTAATAGAAATAAAAAATATCAAAAATAAATATCATGAAAAAATTTAAACGCATTCCGTTAATAATGAATGTTTGCGTTATTATCTAATTTTCTTTAATGCTACCCATAAGTTTTATGATATAAAAGCCTCAAATAGCCCAAAAATAAGAGATCTTATTAACTTTTACATGAAACAACTAAAAATCTGAGGTATTGACTAAAACTCTAATTTCAATTCGTACTTAGCACCAAAAAACTGACGAAAAACGCTAGTTGCCATTAATGATGCTCAGGGTCGTTTAAATTTTGTGGACCAGTGTATAGATATATGTCAGATTGACCCAAAAGCAGCATTTTATAATTTATTTTTCATTAAATTTCATTATATACATCAACATTTAATATATTGTAGCCGTGCTATTTTTTTTATCAATTTGAAACATAACAAATATTAATGGTTTAATTAATAGTAGCACTTAAAATTCATTTTTTTTAGATTATCGGAAGAACTTGGACAAAGAAGTTCGATTCAACTGCTAAGGTTCCGTACGCTTATAACGGACGTAACTGGTTGAGTTACGATGACGCTGAGAGCACAAAGATTAAAGTAGATATATATTGTTAAGGTCAAAAATGGAACATTACTGCCCGTCCGGCCTGATGCCGGGTTGAAAAAAAAGGTCGGGCCAAAATTTTAAAACGGGTCAGTATTAATTTTAAACAAATTACAAGCTGGGCAATTTTCGCAAATTAATATTAAGTTCATAGCGTGAGTTAAAAAACCCAATTTTATTTTTTATTGAAACGCTTTCTTAATAAGTATTGGAAGGCGAGTGTAAAATTTTTAGAAGTAACTGCAACGTAGAAAATCTTTGGATCCAGTATATTGTCAAAATTTTGAATTGTAACCCTGAAGAGACGAGCCTAATTTTTGGTAAGATAACATACCACGTTGAAGTTGTTAAATGGTAGCCTGATAAAGGTACCTGAACGATATGCCTTAAGTAATAGCCTAGTGTGAAATCTAAGTTGCTGTTTATCTAAAAATTCTATATTGACAAATATTCATGTCGGAAAAAAAAAGAAATTTTTTTGACACTAAAATAATATGAAACCTAAGATAGCCTTATCTCATATCACTTTCGCGCCTTTTTTGTTACGTCCATATCGGAAAATGGCCATGACCGAATTACAAAAAAAGATATTTTTTGAAGTTTGAAATCGACAGTTTAGTTGTTGTGAATATATATATAAAAAAAAATCAAACCGTGTCTTTTTAGTTTTTAAACTATACATTTTTCCATAAATTTTTAATGTCTATAGCTGCAGATTAAGTTGGATTTAGAAAAAAAACGGTAGACTGATGAAAAAATCTTTAATATGGCGAAGATCTTTGTAGTTAACTAGTAAATCTAAAAAATTAGCTGACCTGTAAATTATCATCAATTTTTAGTGTGAAATATAAAAATGTTTTATCAAACATTCATTCACTTAGGTTCAATACGCTTGTAACGCAGGTTATGCCGGTGTCATGCTATGGGAGCTAACGCAAGATTCTCCCCAGCAGGAATTGTTGAAAGCGGTTAAAGCCTCGAATTGTGGAACCGGTGGTGGTGAAACAAGTTTCCAATAAGATTTCATTTTATTTTAACTTCTTAGAGTTATATTTTTTTAACTTAGCTTTTGATTGTATTTGGTATGTTGTAGTAGGCAATCAATGTTATTAGATTGAAAAATTATTTTTACATGATCTCTTTTTTGATGGTTGGAAAGTAATTCTACAATTGCCTTATCTGTTTACATGCTTGTATGATTTTTTCGTCTAACATGCAAAATTTATTATGTTAAATGATCTGATACTTCTCTTAACCCTAACCCAAACTTAAATTTTAGCCCTTATAAAACAGCTTAACACTTTTCTGACTCTAACTTAGTCTCAAACTAACACATATCTAATCTAAACCGAATGAATAGAAGCCATATTAGTGAGGTACGTTTGCATTTATGCATAAGGAGACAGGGCAAGGATAAAACAAAACAGAGATAGTGAAAAAATAAATATGACATTCCACTAAATCACAAACGAAACTACACATGTATTCAAAGTTATTATTATGATTCAATTCAACAAACGAGACATTTTTCATTTTTCATTTTTCTAAAAAAAAAGGTTAGTAGATGGACAATGAAAATAAGTTTTAAACGCTCGTCATTAATTTTACAGGGCCGTGAGATTTTGACTAATTAGGTTGTTGTTGTTGTTAGTCCCGGTTGTTTGGACGTGTTGAGCGTGAATGCTGCAAGGACTGGATTGAGCCAAAGATCTATGGGGGAGATAGGGGGCCCACGGTTTGGGCATATGAGCCAGTGTTGACTGAAGAGGTGTAATGTGAAACCGATTATATAGGTTTCGCGTATCTTAGGGACAAGGCACTTGACAGGACTTTGCCTATTTTCACTTGAGTACTTTTTATATGGCCCTGCTGGGGTAAATAGGCGTATGTCGCCTAACTAATAGGCCTAGGCTAGCAAAACAAATAAAATTATTTGAAACTTGTTATCTCATTAACTTCATACAGCTCGACCATACTTGAAAAAATTTTACACAACTACAAAGTTAGTAGTTCCTCAAGGTCGCATATTGTTTTCAAAAACATTACAATTATATTTATTTTTTGGGTGAGGGGCATTTGCCTAGCGAATCGTTCATGACCCTTAAAGTCAGTATAGTAAAATGCGTTTTTCGGCCAGTACCATAAATACAAATTAAAAGGACTCATCATTCTTCGGATTATTCCAGTACATGCAGCAGGCTTCGCTACGCTAGCACAAGTTAACGGTTACCCACTAAAACAATGCCCCCTCCTAGTTCTGTATCTTTAGAAAGAGACGACAAAACTAGAGTCTTTATTTCAATAATTTGTATGCCATTAATATTACGATTCGCAATCATTAGCGACTACAACTCACGCACCTACGGAAGGAACCAAACCAACCACGGCAACGAAACCACCCACCAACCCGCCAACTAACCCTACCAACCCGCCTACAAACCCGCCCGCAACTACTACTAACCCGACTCATGGGACGACAACGACCGAATCTACCGGCGGTGGCGGTAATTGCGAAACCGATCTCAATAAAATTTGCAAAGGCAAGAGCGGGTTGCAAGAGTACGTAAAAAATTGCAAGTATACATGCTAATTCCCTTCAAGCTATTTTAAGGTGTATGAGTTTAGCTCAAACTATGAATGTTAGATGTATTGTTTAGTCCCTGATTCAAGCCTCTCACATTTAGCTCTAAAAATATTAATATTTTTGACATGAGGGCACGTGCAAAATGAATTTTAATTTTCGTAAAATTTTCAAAATTTTTATAAATTTGATTTTCTATTAAAGAGCAAATTTTCATAGAGTTGCTTTTTTTGAAATATGAAATTTTTAAAACAAAAATGCGTAATAGATAAAATTTATAAAGTTATAAGAATTTTCAAAATTTTGAGAAAATAAAAACTCATTTTGCACACCCCCTAAAACGCATATTCTACAAAAAGTTGACAATGTAAGTAATTTGTAAAGTTTATAAATAAGAAAAATAAATTTTGAGAAATATCAGAATTCTAATTTTTTTTTGTAAAAATGAACGAACTTTGAGAGCACCGTAATTTCTTAGGCGATCTGCAACTCACCGGTGTAATTATCAAAATTTTCAAAAAAATATTGGCAAATTAAAGATTTTATATTTGTATGAACGTCTGATTGCGCGATCACATACGAAAAAACTTAAAAAAAATCCCAAAAATTTTTTTGTTTTATTTAATTTTCTAATTTTGAATAAAGGTATATAAGTGCTAATTATAGATTAGTCAAATTTTTTAAATTCATTTTATGTCAAAAAAAAGGAAGATTTTAAATTTACAAAATATCCAAAAAAACGAAACAAATTCTGAGTGCACCTTTACCGCTTATTATTGTCAGTGACTTATCCTGAAGAGGATTTAAAACAATCCATCACCTAGATCAAATTTGAAATCCCGCCCGTAGAGCTTCCCGAACGGGCCAAGTCAGGTTAAAAATAGTCCTGATGCCTTAAATGCACTTACAAAGCCACTTTATGCATTTAACCTTTCTTCCAAATAGCTCAAAAAATATATATATTTATATGAGTTTTGAAAGTTTATTTAAAGATTAAATGATCTGAATGCTTACCGAAGCATGTAATCGCTTAAAACTCTAATTTTTTAATCAGTAAGTTTGGGACTTAATTATCCTAATAAAATTTTCAAACATGTAATGCTAATTAACCCGCGATTAGCATTGTGGGGTTTATAATGACCCTAGTAGCACATCTTAAATATTAAATATTTTTAAAAATAATATGGGTTATGGGTCGAAATTTTGTGACTTTTTTCCTAAATATATAATAAACAAAGGTAATAAAATTTGGTCTAAGTCTAATAACAAAATTTTATTCATAAATTAAAACTTCTATAAGGGTCCGTATATATTTCACACTCTATATTAATGTTTAAAAACATGCTATCGCCTCTATGTAAATTAACTTAAATAATTGTAACTTAATATTTTAGTTTTTTTCAAAATAATTTTACATATTAAGTATATAAAATGTTTGTATTGTATAATAAATCAAATTAATTATTGTTTTTTTTAATTTATCTAGTTTTTAGGGTATATAGTAGCCAATAATAATTTTTTATTTTAGATTTTTTAAATAAAACTATTTAAAATTTCTACTAGACACAAAAACACAATTAAAAATTTTATTTAATGTAATATTAAAAAATTAAAATTTTGCCTTTTTATTTAGTTCTTTTTCTACTATCTGTTAAGTAAGAATTACAATATACATTACCAAAACCTTATAATATTTTATAATCAAAGAGCACTCATTTTCTTCATAATAATAAAAAAATAGAGTTCATAGCTTTAAAACTTTAAAAGTCATAGAGGTTCAAATATATTTATAATTTGATTTATTCGTTTAGTAAATTTGTCAATTGCCTTATCCCCGTCCTTCAAGACTGTCCTCCAGGGTTAGTTTTCAATCCAAACCAAGGTGTATGTGATTGGGATTACAATTACACTTGTAAAAAATGCTAAATGGGAGAACTTCTGAAAAAATGTTTTGAATGAATTTGTTAAAAAACTGTCCCGAACCAAAATTAATTTTTTTCACATTCATACTCATATACTATTTTAAACTCTATCGCATGATTTCTATTTTACAATATCTCTAGTTTTATTCAAATAGCTTGTTTTTTTTTGGTATATAGCAAAATATTAAATATGTTTTGTAAACACATTCTATATCAACAACGTTAATTTATTTATCATGTTTCGCCGCCTAAATAACAAAAAACGCTGTTTTTTTTTTATTACATTTTAGAGAATTTTTTTTTGAAATTAAAATTATTTGTTTCTATAGATATCATCTCAACATGGATGTATGATGGGTTGATAATAAATAATTGAAATGTACTTTTTATTTAAAAAATAATAAAGGGTTTTTCTAAATCTTATGTATATCTCTCTGATTTTAGCTGACTGTATAATTATTTTGGCTCAAAGGCCTAATTTGTAACAATTTTCTTATAGATTTGGAAATTCAATTTTTGTTGGGGAGAGCATATAAATAATCCGGGTAATTTGTCCTTGACAAATGACGACATTTCAGCACTTTTGTCACGTGTAATTGTAATTTCATTAGATCAAAGACCACTAAGCGGAAATATCGAAGGACGGGGATACAAATGAAAAATTCACTAAGAGAAACAAAAATAAATGGGAATGAATAAAATGTGTTAAGCAAACATTGCATACATAGTTGTAAATAATTGGAATGTGTTATCGAAATTAAAAAGATTATTAAATTTTTAAAAATTATTTAGAAAAAGATTGTAAAAGGCTAATATTATTTTTTTTAATTAACGAACAAATGCAAAAACGAAATTCTTAAAGTAAATTAATTTAATTATATTGTTTTAAAAAAATAAACTTAAACTTTTTGGCAGAGCAAAAAAATGAATCAAAAAAATTCTACACTATATAAAATCCCATCATTAAAAATTTTATAATAAATTTATGGAATGGTTATTTACTATTTAATTAACTTTTAACGTACATGCATTGATGTATATTACGAGCAGGCTCAGAATTCAATAAATTGTTTAAAATATTTTTTTTTCAAATTTTTTTGCGGAAAAAAAACATTCTTTGAATTTTCATTAAAAAATTTTAAAAATAAAATTTAAAAAGTGACCTTTAAAAGCTCTGGAGTTACAGGTTGGAAATGTAAAATTTATTTTTAGCATACTAAACTTCAGAACTTCCTTATATTTTAAATTAAGATTGCAAATATTGGGTAATTCTAATTTTATGTATTTTTCATTTTAATTTATTTTCGACTTTAGTAAATTTGTCAATTGCCATATCCCGGTCCTTCAAGATTGCCCACCAGGGCTAGTTTTCAATCCAAACCAAGGAGTATGTGATTGGGATTACAATTACACTTGTAAAAAATGCTAAAGTCGAGTCTCAAACTTTTAAATGAATCATAGGATGACGAATAAATTAATCTAAATTTTGTACCTAATCAATTTTTAATTTTCCCACTATTATCTGTATCAACATATTATATCTATTTTATAATATACATAACCCTAGTCTAATAGCTTGTTTTTTTGTAACACCATCGAAAATAATAGATTTTTAATACAATTTGTCAATTTATTTATTTCAATCATATTGAAATTGATTTGTTTTACTATATTTTGCCGCCATACTACGATTATTTGTTTCAGTCAAAAAATTTGCCATTATTTGATTATTTTTGCTACTTATAATTAGCCGAAATCTGTAGATATCATTTAGATATTGTAATTAAATATATGTGGTGGTTGGCAAAAATTTGACATGATTATATAAGTTATTTGAAAATAAATATATTTCTCAAATAGCTAAAGTAAATCTCTCAGCCTGAATAATATGTTTTATGGCGTACTTTAGGAAACATATACAAGGAAATAACGTATTCAGGTCACATTTCTACAAACGAGTGCGATTTTTAGCTGATTTTATTATTATTCTGGCTTAAAGGCATTGAAGACAATTTTTCTTTCTATATAGGTCTAACCTTTACATTAAAATTATGAATCGGAACTTTAAATCTTAATTTAAAATTACACAAATCTAATCTAAACCTAAAAGATAGATGCATTTTAGTAAACACGCATGGTTGGCCTCCAGCTAATAAAAAAAAAATTTTAGGAAAAATAAGTTATACGGGCATTTGGTTAACATCAAAATGGCTAATGTCTTGAATAGTTTTTTAAAACTTTTTATAGCATACCTAAAACGGTCAAATTACATCAATTCTCATTTTTCGAAATTAACCCTTGAATTATTTTTTTTATGATTATGAAATTATATTAGTATTAGTTAATTACAGCCATATGTGCAAATTTGCACCTACCTGAACGATAAAATTGAGAACTTGAATAAAAACGCAAAGTTGCCAGCGTTCGAGCAACTGTGACCCTCATAGCGGTTGGCATAATTAATGCATTGGTCGGGCTTACCCAACCTTTATAGACATGAAGCTACTTTGAATGGAAGAATAATGGAAAACTTGCTAACTATACTTTTTTGTTCCAGAAAAGGCGTCATTGGGACCTAAATTTATTAAAGTTAAACGCTCCCTCTGCTGTTTACATATAGTTTATAACATAGGCCAACAAATTTTTGTAGGTGTTGACTACAGAGATAGACCATCTTAGAGATTTTTAAACCTGCCTTTTAAAAAAGGCCATTTTTCGATATGAACGGATATAAGGAACCTGAGGGGTTAGAAACTAAGTAAAACGAAAAACATGTTTGAGATAAAGTCATCATGAAGGTATTCATTTATAATATCATGAAATTCAGTTTTCTGACATTGATATTTGTTGCCGTGTGTAAGCTAAAAATTATTCTTATATAGTCTACGAGCCATTCAGAAGCATTAACGTAATTGTACAACAGTTGCTGCTCACATTTTGTTAAAATTAATGTATCCATTGAAATTAGGCCACTTTATCCGGAATATTACAGCATGCAGGCTTCAATACCCTCGAAGCAAAAAATAAGTTAAAACAGCAAAGGTAGATTAAACACAATATTGGATTTTCAGGTTTAAAAATAGGGTACTTAATCTAATTCGATTACAAGTAACATTGCTCCACTAAAAATCTTTGTAACAATCCATCCCTAGCCTCCAGCGTCTCCTACTCCCAAAATTCCAATGACGAGCTACCCCCATGGGTAAAAAATATACAGGGTAACAACCCCCTCCCATTATTTTCTTAATTACAAACAAGGTGCTCTTTTTTTATCAACTGACGATAAATAAAGAAAATATTTATTTAATAAAAAAATTATTAAAAATATAGAAAATATATATATAAATAAAATGTAAAATTATTTTGACTAGAATTAATTAAAATGATTGTTTAATGTGCTACCACCTAAATATTTAAAGTTAATAAAAATAATTGATTGCAACAATTAATCTTGATTTAACAATAGGACTAGTTAAAGTAAATTATTGAAATTTGGATATAAATATTTAAAATTATCTATAATTGTATCATTATCTAAATCTAACAAAATATCCTCTTCGGACTTTAACAATATTAAATTTTGTAAAAACTTATCTCCCATTTTGTTGCGAAGATAAGTTTTAGTTAATTTAATCTTGCTCATGGAACGTTTAGCGCTGTAGCTCGTAATAGTTAATGAAAGCAAGATATTATAAATTTTTTTTAATTATCAAAATTGTTAAGTATTTTATTGAGCGCTCTAGAAGGTATCAAGAAATTGTCCTCTGAGATATTACACACTGTTTCAGCATCATCCTCATCATAGTTTTTCACGTCTTCATCGGAGGAGTTATATATATGCTCAGAAATTGTTGAATCTATAAATTAAAAACAGTTTTTACCATATAGAGATTCTGTTAAAAGGATACCATTTTTTAGAGCCTGACGAAAGTATGGAATAAACATTTTCATTTCTTAAGCAATTGCAAAAATTACATAGGTCCTTTATGTTTTGCACATGTATTTCCGTATATTTCTTTAATGAGGCTGTTGTAAAATACGACACACCCTTATAAAACTTAAGGGTATCATTATTAAACCTTTCTTTAAATTGCTAGAATTAAATCCAGAGCTGCGAAAAATGTTTTCATACTCTAACTACAAATTATAACTATATTTTTACTTTTTAGTTACATCTTCTATTTCACCACGTTTCCGTTTTAAGTTAAATTCAATATTATTTTGTTCGCAAAAATTATTTGTTTCCCCCTATAATTAATTCAATTTGTCTTGATCTAAATTTTAATATAATAACACCTTCTTAATTTGTACAAATTGGACATGGTACATTAAAGATATTATAGCTCCCATATCGAACAAGGGACTTTGAAGTTGGAGGCATAGACCGTGCGTTTCTTTTAAAATTATATTTAGGCTTAATAGATTTAAAACAAAATTAGACAAATTTATTCTATTTAATAAAGAGTCGGTGCGAGATGATGTTGCTGCATCCTTTTCTTTTAATATCTTTAACGAATTAATAACTATTGGAAACAATTTGAGCTTATTGTAAAACAATGAGTTAATTATGTATATGTTATATAAATTTTAAAAATAAAAACATTTGATAAATAAAAAAGAAAAATAACAAAATATTTAAATTAATTGAAGTTTATTGGACGGCAATAAATCAATAAAACATATATTAAATAAATTTTAAAATAACAAAAATTTAAATATATATATTGGTCAAGGGGGTCTTTTTCCTCATTTAACCCTATTGTTATACCTACCCGCCATGAACAACCTACCCCCCACGGCCAATTTTTATGAGCCACGCTCGTCATATTCCCCCCCCCCCCTCCCCCCGGAGTAGGAGACGCTGCTAGCCTCAGGCTCAATTCTACCAACTTCGAGGCAAAAAACAACAAAAACACTAACATTTATTAGGTGTAGGGTGACGTTTAAAGTGATTCCCGCTAGAAACCTGAATAGTAGAGCATTTTAACCCTATATTTAAATGTGCTCTTTTGCCTTGACATAATTTGATCTTAGATTTGATTTTATATTGTAATTTACAATATTCAGCACAATATAACATTATATAGAAAACACCTGTGGAAGATATCAACCTTGGCATCATACCCTTAATCGAAACATCAATAAACGTAAAACATTTTTTATATGGAATCTAACCCAATATTTTGAAGTAGGGGAAAGCCACATAAAAAAATTGTTGGCTCGGTCACGAAAGGACCAGAATCTAATAATTTCAATGTTTAAACTCTTTATAGAAGAGCGACTAGAAGAAATTTTTAAAGGGCTTGCTAATCAAGACCGGGCAAATAATAGATATCATCAAATATACAAATTAAAACATTATTTTGGACAGCATGCAGGTGAAATATTTAACAGCTGTCGATCATTGAGTAAATAACTAGGCATTTTTAGCGTCAGTTTCATTTTCGAAATTCCACCTTGGACTCAATTTTTTTAACTAAAAGCTCATATTACACCCGATGAAAAAAATTCTGGGCCACACCTGTAGGCCACGAAAAGAATCCTTGGTATCTTAACTTTTCAAGCTATTGAGATAGGGATGCCCTTGGTGTCCCAGGTGTTTTTATTAAATAAAATCAGATTTCTTTTAGTTTTTTAGTTAAATACACCACCAATTTATGTAAACCTAATTTCAGTTAACCGGAACAGATTAGATCAACCTGAATTTTCATAAAAACCTAATTTTTGTGGCAGCAAACATTTCTTTCATAAAAATTTATTTCTGCTCCGATCGACATAAAATAATTTTAATAGATTTCAAAAAATAATTTATTTAAACTTTGTGCAATCAATTTTTTACCAATGTGGATTGCATTAATCTCAATCGCTGCCGTGTTTTGGGCTAACAGCCGACCTGTACTTGGTACGTAAGGGCCAATTTTCAAATTCATATTTAAGACATATGTAAGCAAAAGTAATTGGAACAAACTATAAGTAATTTTGCCATTGTCGCAAACAATTTAAACAGTTGGAGTTTAATAAAAATCTTTCACCTATAAATATACTTGATTTACCCGACAGGGATTTGGCTTTTGACTTCACCTGAAATTATGACTAGGTCCAGGAGTTTTTGAGATCTAAAAACAAGGCCAGGAAAACCCAGTTATCGATAAACAGATTTTCACTTTGGCGTTTACCACCCGATTTAAGTACTGCAAGCACAGCGGTTAATTAAAAAATTTGTGAGTATTAAAGGTCGTTTCGGCCTTTGTCGTTTAATGATCGTTTGATATTTCTCCTACAATTTTTATGTACAATTTGATATGTTTATTTGTTACTTTCTTTTTTTTGCAGGTATCGTTGTAGGGTACATACCTTATTACAACTTTAACCTCAATAAGATTGATAGGAATACGGTAACACACGTGCTATATGCATTCGTCGATATGACCGCTAGTGGTAGCCTCTCTCCAAACGTCGGTAGATATTTGTTAAAAATAATATATAAAGTTAATTTCATCGATAGCAATAGTTCAGAGCTACTACATAATATTTATATACTTGCCCCCCCCCCCCCCCCCCCAAATACAAATTTTTATGTGAAATTATTAAAGATCCAAAAACAGGTTTGTCCGGAATTTTTTCCAACTT
Source organism: Acutogordius australiensis (assembly GCA_030555515.1). Taxonomy (NCBI): domain Eukaryota; kingdom Metazoa; phylum Nematomorpha; class Gordioida; order Gordea; family Gordiidae; genus Acutogordius; species Acutogordius australiensis. Next base: position 43,026,307 of record CM060243.1, on the reverse strand, counting down.
TAATATTTTTGGCAACTTTCCAATACATCCAAGTATCGAACAAATCGGCCAGGTATTTAAAAGTTTTAAAAAATGGATTTAGTACAAAAAAAGGCGAAGGCCTAATTTTGTTCCAAAATTTTTCTGATAAAATGACACAAAAGAAAATAAAATGGAATTAGAAAGGAAACATAACTAAGTTAATGAATCATAGTTGAATAGCCGGTTTTAATTTCTTTGCGTTTTTTTTGATTTTTACATTTTCTGAATTTGATTCAAACGAAATATTTCGAAAAATTATTTCAAAATTTATTTTATTAGTTTCTTTTCAGATTTTAATTTGTTACTAAAATGCTAACTTAAAATTTTTGTCGTAGATTGGGGTTCGGTTAATTAAAATAGAGTCAGAGGGTTGAGGTCAAAACAGCCCTAGTATATTAATTTTCAAAATATATTGTTGGAAATTGACATATATATATATATATTAATGTATATCACAGTTCAACAATTTTTTGAGAGTTATGAGCTAACTACGGAGACCAAACTTGGCGTCTTAATTTTCAAATTCGTTTAATTTTCCTTATATTTAAATAGCGAGCTATAAACATTAATAATTTATAAAAAATGCCAAAAATAAACAAAAAAGAATTAAAAACAAAACTAAATTAAAATTTTTTTTGCATTACCACAGATAAGCTGTTAAATTCAAACTACAAATAAAACTTTTATCAAAAACCTATAATCTATCGTGTCGTATTTAAGTTTGGACGTGAAATATATTGTATTAAGAGCTGATGTAAAAGCTTGATATACTAAAAAATTGTATTTCTCATTGATATGATGAATATAAATTATAAGTTATTTTTATAAAATAAAATAGTCTCAAATTAAGGTATTCTCAATCTGAAAATTAGGTCAAAAAAGGCCATTTTTACGAATAGCCAAGGCCGGAAGAAAATAAGGAAAAATGATATGTATATATAGGATAAAGCCAGCATAGGGATAAAGTTTTTAATGTTTTCATAAAATTCACGGTTGTGCCATTGATATTTGTTGACTTGTGTATTAACATTAACTAAGGCCATATGAACTCACTAAAGACGTATAAGCAGCAAAACCCGAACATCAAAATTGTACCCTCGATCGGTGGATACGGCAGATCGGATCTATTTGTGTAATTGCATTTTCTTTAATTTTATGCTTTCCTGCCAAAAGAAACTCGTAATAAACAGGAGGGCTGGCAATTAGCAACAAATATTTGCCCTTAGGAAATTTTTTTTTAGTCAAAAGTTAGTTTTAAAAAAACAGATTTTTTTATTTTTGGTTTGAAACCCTTAGTATTTATTACTGACTAAATATATGATTTTACCCAGGAAAAAAAATTGCTGTTAAAAACGTACCGGCCCTAATTTATTATATAATGGCGTGTTCAGAGTCGATTATTTATTTGAAAGTTGATAAAAATGTATAAAATTTTTATGAAATTTGAATTTTAACTTTATTTGAAAAGGTATTCTTACAAAATAAAAGATTGGCGATATTTTATTCAAATGTATTATACATATATTCAAGAAAAAATCTTAAAAATATTTTATGATTTTAAAAATTTTTAGAAATTGATTTAACTTGAAACGCGCCCACCCTAAATTAGATATTAATTTAAGCATCTTATTAAAGGGTCATGGCTATATTCCTAGTCAACCTAACCATATTTTATAATGATAGTTTACTATTTTAACCAATTTTAGAAATCTACAAAATCCTACTAACCTAAACACCTTTGTATCAAGCTGTCAGAATTTGGTCAATACGTATAACTTGGACGGCATCGATATAGATTGGGAGTACCCGTCGGCATCCCAAAAACAAATATATGCTAATCTCATTGGTGTATGTTTCAATTAAATAATAAAACGTGGCTTATAGTTAAAAAACATGTTCAAAACAAACTTTTGTTTCACAAAAAAATATGATTGTTATAATATTATTATAAGTTTAAACCAGTGCTGGGAAAACAATGAGCTTAAAACTTTGACTCATTTATTTCCCCCAAACAAAAAAAGGGAGCAACAAATAAACGGCCAAAATAGAATTCAAAATATGCCCTCACTAAGAAAAGGGCAAAAGATACCCCCAATAAAGTGGCTCTTAAAAGCCCCAAAAAGCCCATTTGCTTTCTTTATAATAATTTCAAAAAATTTTGATTTTTTTTTCTTAATAATAATGGGTGGGTCATTTTTTCTTATAGCTCCTAGGATTTTTTTGAAAAAAAGAGCTTTTTTAATTTTGCTTTTTTTCTTTAAGCAAGAAAAGGGGCTTTTCTTTTGCTGCCCGCGAGTTTATGGGCATTTGAGGACTTAAAAACTTGTTAAAAAGCCCTTTTATTTTTTCCCCACCCCTGGTTTAACTAATAATTTTATACAAAAGGCCCCTATTAAAGCGAAAAAAATTTTTTGCTATACATTGTTAGTATTGTAGTTTCTACAGGTAACTTGGCGGTATGTTTGTTTTAAAGGGGCTATATTTATTTTTTTATAAACTGAGAAAAATAGGGTTTCACAATTAGATTGCTTTTTTAACGCGAGACAATAATGGCCTTAAGGGAAATGTTTAATATAAATGTGTTTTTATATTTGTTTAATGAAAACTAGACACTGTCAAATTTGGTTATTTTAACCTATATAACACTGGACAACAAGAAAAAACAACATGAACGATTATAAGAGGGTTTTGTAGAGAATTTTTCTTGCGATAACAATGGGTTTGGTTTTTTTGCCCAATGCAAATTTTTTTAAACGCGTTTAAAGTTCAGAAAAAATTTTAATTTAATTATTATTTATAAAATATATTGACATGCTAATTTTTTACATCTAAGGTTATGGCTTAAAACTATTAGTAAATAAAAATTATGTAGGATTAAAAAAAGGAATATATGAGAAAAATCAACAAATTTTTAAAAAAAAAAAACAAAAATATAAGAAAATTGAAAAAAATGTAAACGCCTAACATAATAATATTGGACAACAAAACAATTTTTTGAGGGTTTTGTAGAAAATTTTCTAGCGATCTCGGGTTTAAATTTTTCTAATGTCTTCAAATTTTTTACAGCGTACAAAGTTCAGCTATTAAAAAGAGATTATCCTAAGATAATTTGCAATTTACTTGTATGTTATTTAGGATCATAAAACGGATTTTACGTAAACCACTAATTTTATAAAAATAAAAAACATTTATTATAAAATTAAAATCCTTGTGTTATAATATATTCCTTAATCTAAATATATTTTTTAACTTTGCTACCCATAAAAGTGATATAGAGGCCCAAAATTTCCCCAAAATATTAAAATCTTTTCTTTGACACTGAATAACTAAAAATCTAAGGCATTGATTAAAATTAAGATTTCTTAATAGTAATTATCACCAAAAATTTGACCAAAAACGATAGTAGCCCTAAAGGATGCTTAAGGTCGTTCAAATTTGTCCAGCGTAATAAGAAATGTTAAAATTTTTTTTTGTTTTGTATAAATAATAATTTTTTTATTGTAAGAAAATTGTTAAATGCGTGGCCCGTACTAAATCACAATAATAATAATAATAATAAAACTTTAAAAATAGAATACAACATGTCCATATAAACTATTAAAAAAAAAATAAGCAATAAATAGGAAATTTTTGTCGTTTTATAAACACGAACCTTTTAATTTTTATCTTGTGTTTTTTCAAAGTCAACCCGAAGTCCTATATTGGCAAATTTTTCATAAAAAAAAGTGGAAAAAGATTAACCTAGAATTCAATATTTTTTCATTCAGAAGTTTTTTTGGTGTCTAGTTATTATCTAGCCCAATCTCACTACCAGCAGTACCAAATCTTTGACAAATAGATATTTTATTTTTAGTTTTGCTCATATTCACTGGAGTGGGTCTTTATATTATAGCGTCTAAACACAAGACAAAAATTATAACTACCAAGTTTTAAGCTGCTGCCATACGACCAGATTTCTAATATTTTTTGTTTTTGCATCTTATGGAGAGGCTTTAACACCTTATGACCAAAAAAATAGGCCAAATTTAGCAAAACTGACTGATTACTTAATGTAACAATCAATGTCGGGGAAATAAATAACGTCATTTAAGAGTGATCCACATTCTGGCCTAAACCCATAAATATTTTTAGTTTTTTTTTTTTACTAGCGACATCTAACTAAAATTAATCCTTTTAAATATAGAGAATTAATATTTTGAATCAATAATTCTTTTACATCTATATGTAATATTTAGCGTACAAACTTAAATACCACGATATAATATCGGGTTTTATTCAAAGTTATTATCTGAAGCTTCTTTTTGAAAAGTTTAACTGTTGTGGATTTCATTTATTTTTTTATATCTTCTTGACATTTTTTCATAAATTTTTAATGTTTGTAGCTGACTAATTAAGCTTGATTAAAAAAAACGGTAAACGAATTTTGAAAATTCTAAAGATGACAGATTTGATATATGTATTTAGCTCATAACTCTCAAAAATTTGGTGACCTTTGTAATATTGAGTATAATTAAGAAACAAGAATTTGATTTGACAAATTATAGTTTAGAAACATGTTATGGGTCTATTTTAAATTTTGGTTTTACCTGAAGTATAGTTGCAGTTATAAGGTGTTTAAAATGCTATTCTATAAGAACACCTATAAAGGACAAAATATTAATTGAAATATCAATTAACTATTTGCTAAATTTTTGCAAAAAAAAGTATAGATATATAAATTGGTTAAGAAGTCGCGTCGTTTATTTTTAAATTTTAAAACTATAGACCCTAGCTACGAAAAAAAAAAAATAAATAACAATTAAACCAAGACTGGGATTGATGCAATTTTTTTTGTCTTTAATGACCTAGAATTTGAGTCAATCCTTGTCGGGATTAGTTATGTCGGCGGTTCCAGCTGGATATCAAAATTTTGGAGGATTCGATACGAGTGCAATGAACCAGTAAGCCTATTCCTTACTTATTATAAATTTTCATAAAACATATGATTTATGGTTAAATAAATGACATTTTAAATTATCACCACTAAGTATTTTAAATGCAAAAAATGTCAAACTGCTACAATTGCACACAACTTATATATTTAAAGCCTAAAACATTATCAAAATTTCTCTTCTTTGGTGTTATACATATGCATTTTTATATTATAACTTTGATATGATCAAATTCAAAATAGCTAGAAATTTAATATTATAAAAATTGTATAATTTGTTCACGGAAGCTTAGTTGACACTTATAAAATGACATTATTAAACTTCGGAATACTTCTTTGTGGTTGTGAGCTTAAATAGGAATAGAAAATTTTTATTTAATTTATAACGGTATTGTTGATTTGCTATACATATTTTTATAAAATAATCTATAACTATATATTGATATCAATTGTTACCTATAATTGAGCTATAGACCTATATTTTAAATAAATTTGCCAGCTAAAATGGGCAGGTTGACCCTAAATAATTAAAAAAGATACATTGTTACATAATATAAACCTTGAATATCAGCTCTTACCCCCTTTCATTTTTCGATAATAGCCTGAAAAAAATTCCTTTTTCTTGTCGTAGTTGAACATAATAGAGGCGATTATATAGTGTTATCTGGTTATATTCGTATTGCTTAATCTCAAACAAAATTTATTTTTAGACATTTGGATTATATTGGCATTATGACATATGACTTCCATGGGAGTGGCTGGGAAACTCAAACCGGTCATAATGCCCCGCTTTATGGAACTGGACCGTCCACGACTGTAATTTTATAATTTTTTTCGTAAGATTTTGGTTTACAAAACTAATGTTGTCGGCTAAAACGCTCAGTGGCAAACCTTTGCCTTACACGAGCAGGAGTTGTGAGTTCGAATCCTTGCACAGGAGGCTTTTTTCTTCGGAAAATTAGTAAACATGTGTAACCACTTTGAGCTACTGGGTGGCCTAGTTAGGCAGTAAGCCTTAAACGATATGCCTCAAGTAAAAGCCTAGACTAAAAACCTAGTTCGCCGGCGTGCGAGCAAATTTACTATTTAACCCGTAGGCAATATTAATTGCTTTGCTCGGGGTAAAAAGTCATTGCCCTAACAATTTTGGCGCCCCTTAGGAAAGGTATGAGGAAAACCTTAAAACCAATTGTTTTTTACAAAACTAGCTTTTAATTTTGAGATGCAATTAAAAATCATTGTCAAGAAATAAATTACGTGATAATCTTAATTTATTAATGTTTTTAATAACATTTATAATACTGGTCAGCAAATACTAATGGCACAAGCAATTTCTTCCTGCCTTGGCTCCTTAAATCCGTCCATGTCAAAAACCTTTTTTGACTATATTGACAGATTAAGAATACCCTAAAAAGAAAAAATTTTAAATCATATAAAATCTTTTGTAATTTATTTATCATATCAAATAATTAGAAATAGAAATTTTTAGTACATCAAGCTTTTACATCAGCATTTAAATAATACAAAATATTTTGTGTCCCAACTTTTACAATACGATATAATTTTTTAATAAAAGTATTTGAAGTTTGAATTTAAAAATTTAGCAGTTGTAAAATGCAAATAAAATATTTAACTTATTTTTGATATATTTTTTTGTTTTTTTGGCATTTTTTCAAAAATTTTAAATGTTTATAGCTGACCAACAAAGTTTGATAAAAAAAACGGTCAACGGATTTGAAACTAAGATGACAGGATCTTCGTAGTTAGCTCTTAACTCTCAAAAATTTGTTAACCTGTTTAATGATAATATTAACTTACATCTGTTATTCGTCTAATAATAATTAGTAATAATATAGGTCGAAAAAAACCAATTTTAAAAAAAGCTTTCAAAAAAATGAAATGAATGAATCCTCAGAATGGCCTTATCTCATATATAGGTTTTACGTTTATTATTTCTTGTGCCATCAGATATTGCTACGTTAAATTGACAGACTTTGCGACCTCGATATCACCTTAATGTAAAAATATCTAAAAAAATTTTTATTCATATTAAAATTAGTAACTTATTTTTTTTTTCATAAAATGAGATATAAATTTTTTAAGTATAAGTTGATTTTATATCATTATTTAAACAATACAGAAATTTGGCATTCCATTCAAACGACACGATTTAACGGTTTTACCAAATATTATTTGAAGTTTGGATTATACGTTTAACAGTTGTGAAAAAACTAAATTTTATTTATTTATTTTGTTATTTTTTTTTACATACTTTTACCCATTTTTAATGTTTATAGCTGACTTACAAAATTTGATTAGACGGTTAACTAGGACGACAGCTATGATCTTTGTAGTTAGTTTAAAGAAATCTCAAAATTATAGAATTGTGTAATAACAATAAATTTAATTATAATCTTACGATATGCATTATCAACAATAGGACGGTGCCATGGCGGAATGGATCAAGATTGGGCTGAACAAAGCCAAGATGTTGGTAGGAATTCCGTTTTACGGTCGTCGGTGGACCCTAACAAGTTCACAAACGGGGGTGGGAGCTCCTGCTGGCCCATTTTGGGATGACGCTATTGCATACCATAGTGTAAAATTTTTTAAACTTACTATAAGGATTGTATTTTCTCACTTTCATTTTATACAACCCCTGGCAATAAATACAAAATTGATAAGGGGCAGTGTGGGGTCAAATGTTAAAAAATATCGAAAGCAAATTGTTTGAAAGGGGAGGGGATGGTCAAAGAATTGTTTGTGTTAGGAAAATTATTTTCTGCTGAATGAATCTTTTGATTTAAAACCCAAAAACATAGCAGACACTCTCGGCTTTAATTGATCTTATATATGCAATGATTTAAACGGCATTTTTCGATATTTCTTTAATACCTTGTGCCCCTTTTAATACATTCCTTTTTGCTGTTATTTACCCATATTATATTTTTGATTTTTTTATAGTAAAATTATAAGGAATTGTTATAAATTTATTTTATGAAATTGTATCTTTATATCTCAGATTTCTCAATCATGGAGTAAAGGATATGATTCAGTTGCCAAGGTACCTTATTCCTGGAGTGGAACGACATGGCTGAGCTACGATGACGCCAACAGCACACGCACAAAGGTATATAAATGAATACATGCCCACCAAATACATATTTTTATAATTAAAAAGTATTTAAATATCAAATTTCTTAAATTAATGACGACGATAGAATGATTTGGAGGAATGTTAAAACATTGACGGATGATAGGGTAGCCAAATTGACATTTATATATTTTTTTCTTAGCATTAAATATATTTATTTCCAAATATGTGTTAGTGTGATTTTAAAGCCAATTTATACATAATGAGTCCGCTTGTTTAAACTGAGACTTACAAAATGCTATATAAAACAAAAAATAACATTTTTATTGTAAAAATTGTATATCTGAAACTAAGCGTATAATTTTAATCGGTCTATTTTAAGAAAAATTACAAATAAATTATTTAATTATATTTAATTAATATCAAAATACATTCACTTATAATTTATTCAATTTTTTCTAAGTGCAAAAAGAAATAAAAAAACTTTACGCCTTAGGCTGCGGCTACTTTTCAAAATTGTAAAAGTATTTCTAAAATAAATAAAATTTAGCGACTATTATCAAAAAATGAGAATTTATTTTTTTGGTTGTTTTAGAATGTGCCTAAAAAAATTATTAAAAAAAATTTTTTTTTTAATTTTTAAACATTTATTTTTAACGTAAGCGATTTAATTTTTTTTAATATTTAATTTTTTTATTTTTATAAAATTAATGGTTTTCGCCCTAAAATCGGTTTTTTGATCCTAAATAACTTAAGAGTAAATTGCTAATAATTAGTACTTATTAGATATGTTTTTTATAAGGAATCTGAATATGTCAATAGATTTTTTGTAGAATTAATAAAAATTTTGTGCGCGGTTTAAAAAATATTGAAGGCATTTGAAAAAAAACTAAACCCGGGATCGTTATCGCAAGAAAATTCTCCATAAAACCCTCATAAAATCACTTATGTTGTTTTTTTTGTTGTCCAGTGTTATTTTTATTTGTCTGCATGTATTTTTCAAATTTTCACTGCTGTCCGGCCGAACATCAATTCTAAATCATACTAAATAATTTATTTTATATCAAAATGTATAACTATGTTATACATATTAAGAGCGGTGGTGTTATTATTAAGGCAAAATTGTTTTTAAATAAAGATCTTAAGATGTTATAAGTTAAAAATTGTATAAAACTGCAAATTTACATTTTTCTAAACTAACCTTTATTTTTATATAAATATAAGGTTATATATGAAAAAAAAATGTTTATTTTTTTGTTATTTCAAAACGTAATTTTGATTGTACTTTTTCTAGGTAAAATACGCATGCGAAAACGGTTATGCGGGCGTGATGATTTGGGAATTAACTCAGGATTCTTCTGGCAATGATTTGATTGGCAGCGTGAAAACTCAACTTTCCCAGCAGCCCGGATGCAGCACTGGCGGGGGTGGAGGTTCAAGTAAAACATCTTACTGTATGCTCTGATCATAAAATGCAAAACACAATAATTATTCAACTAAGGGCATTTGTCTAATGAACGACTTTTTTTGTGCAATAAATGTTAATTTCTTGAAAAATACGTTAATGGTAATAAGAATTTATTTTTAAATAGGGAAAAATATAGATTTATATAAATCAATAAATGGAATAAAGCACTATTTTCTAAAAATTTAAAGAACAACACAGATCAACATATATATAAGAGTTGAGCTATCTACTAATTCTTAGGGATTTTTAAATGTGTTTACCATGTTCTTGACAGACTTAGTAATTTAGCTTAAATTATTGAATAGGAATGTCACAAACCAAAAGATTCAAATTGATAAACTATAATTTTTTTATGTATTTACTACAGCTAAACTGTAAACTTCAAATGATATAATTTCGGGGCAATTCTGTCATTTCGGTCAAAAAAGACTTTTTTTGCTCATATAGGAAACGGAAGAAACTAAGAAAAATAAAAAAATGAGTTTGGTCTTTCTTAAAGATGTACGCTTTTATTTTTTCATAAACTTATTTTTTGTGACATTGAAATTGTTGACCTATACGACAAAGCAAACTAGAAATAAAAACGTTATATATTGGTGCCCGAACCTCAATCTTTATTGTTGAAATAACCTTTAACCATAAATTTTTCTTTTGTATACTTTTAAACAATGTTGTTCTGCTTTGTGTGTGACCAAGGGCTTATTAATTGACTCTTTAATACAACATTAATGCAATGCCATTAACTTTGTATCATGCGTTCTGTATAATGAAAATAAAATTTGACAGGGCCTTATAAGGTATATAAGAATTTTGGGCCATAAAATAGGGCAACTTTACACTTTTACCGATTAAACATTCAACAATCGAATCTAAAAAAATAAAAATTGGTTAAAAACTTTAAAGAAAAGTTAGGGGTTAAAAACTAGTATATAATTATATCATAGTTAAACTAAAAAATACATATTTATTATTTTTTTAATAAAAAAATTGGGTTTCAGACTGAGAAATTTTTCAAATTTGATGATAATTAAAGATGAAAAAACTTAATACAACATAGATATACATAAATTATAGAATAAATTAAAATAATTACATACTGTACTAAAATTCCGAATGTGACATTTTTTTGACCTCTCACTTTTAAAACGTGAAAACCAAGTTGCTGTATATTAATAATTTAAAAACTTTGTTTGAATTAAACATGTTTTATCTAAATAATTAGATTTTATTTGCACAAAAAAATTAAATTTAACTAGCTAGATTAGATTTAACACAAGCATAATACTATAAATTTTGTAAACAAAATTATAATTAAGCTTTTCAGTATAATAAATATATTTAAACTATTTTTATCAAATTGTTGGAAATATTATAATACACATACATTAAAATGAGAATTTTAATCTAATAGTTTAGGTTAAAATATTATAACTTCTAAAAAGAAATTTTTAGGAGATGTCATTTTTGGAAGTTTTTTACGACATTTTCCGATGTGTACAAATGACCATGACTGGCGGAAAGAGGAATGTAGTTTTTAATGCATGAATAAATACACGAATTTTTAATTTAGCTGCTGTGACCACCACGCAAGGAACAACTGCAACTTCTGGTCAAACGACGGGTCAAACCACTACTCAGACCCAGGCAACTACCACTGTTGGTGGGGGCGGGGGATGCACCAGTGACCCTAACGTTATCTGTGGCTCTGCAGTTAGTGGGTTGCGAGCATTCCCACCCGACTGCAAGTATTTAGCACCTTTTTCTACATAATTATAACTCTTTATTTTTTATTAGGGCGCCTTCAGATTCCATTCAATTTCAGCAATTATAATTAAGTTTTTTACATTGAAAATTTCAACTAATATTATTTATTAAAATAAATTATTGAAAAATTATTTAAAATTGATTGATAACTAAACGCACTTCATAAAAACTCTAATGATATGAAGGGCATACATTACAATGGGCAACAGAAAAAGACAACATAAACGATTTTTGAGGTAGTGAATTTTCTTGCGATAACGATCCCGGATTTAGTTTTTTTTCCAATGCTTTCAATTTTAAACCGCGTCCAAAGTTTAGAAAAAAATTACAAAATTTTATTAACTATTTATTTTTTAAAAAACACTTTTGGCACATTCAGATTCCTGATAAAAAACATATCTAAAAAAGGTTATTACTTAAAATTATTAACAAATTGCTTTCAAGTTGATTTTGTGAAACCCCAAATTTTATAAAAATAAAAATATAAAAAAATTAAATATTACAAAAAAATAACGCTTATTAATGATTGTTTTCGTTATATAAATATAATTAATTTTGTTACAACCCATAGGTTTTATGATTTAGAAGCCCCAAAGTATCCCCAAAATCGAAAAATCTCAACTTTGACATTGAATAACTAAAAATATGAGGCATTGCCTAAAATTCTGATTACATATTTGTGATCAGCGCCAAAAATTTGATCAAAAACAATAGTTGCTATATATGATGGTTAGGTTCGTCCAAATTTTGTTGCCGAGTGTTATCAAACCTTTACCTAACGGTTTTTCTGAGATGTGCTAGGTTCTAAAACTTTAGATTTTAAAAATTTTGCAATTTTTTTATATTCACCTGTACAAGCTATAGTTGTGTCGTTTTAAACGCCAAAATTTTGGCACCTTTTTGTCATATTGCTCTTGCTTGTATAATTATTGTATTTAAAAATACATCTTTGTCCTTCGTTTGGATGAAGGATATTTGCTTATATGTGGTATAAAAAATATATCCGATATTAAATATATACCATACGCTGTCAAAGTAATAAAAATACTAATAATTAAAACAATTAAATAGGTAATGGTATAAGCACTTTCGCATTTGGTTCACGACAAAATTTATAATGACAATATTTAAAAGATGTATTCTGTTCAAAACAAAATTTATTTGTGATATTTTTCTTATTGATTTAATTATAAATATTGTGTTTTGCAAAATTGCAAATTAATAGCAAATATGTTCAATGCCAAGGAAAATGGGTCATGCCTTGCCCTAGTGGATTGGTTTTTAATCCTAATGCCCAAGCATGTGACTGGCCATACAATTTTGCCTGTACCTCTTGTTAGGAAATTTATCGGAACGGAACTAATTGTCAAACATTCATTCACATGTTTCTCGCTACAAAGCACCAAATATTTGCTAGATATTTTAATTTATCTAACAATTAATGTGTTTCATAGAGCAATTTTAACATCAATTGATAAATGTGCTTTTGTGCAAATGTTAAAATTATTAGGGCCGTATCGTTAATAATTTGAATCATGTTAAACTATACGCTTATAAATTTTATTGGATTCAATATTAATTTTGCTTACCTACCATTATATAAAATTTAGCTTGTAGATAAATTTATACATATATATGTTAAAAAATTTTATATATTACATATGTAGTTTTGCAAAAAAAAATATTTAATAAATTAGTTAAGCATCCCAAATACAAAGATTTTTAGCTAATTGAACACATTTAAAAACTCATGATTGAGCGAGTGATTTGAATATAAAAGAAAAGCGGTATGGTGTCGTACGCCTTCCCCTTCCCTTATTCGAGGCTGTCATATCGATTCAAATATGATGAGATTAATCGATAAAACTAGTTTGATTCTAAAAAAATAATAACGTGTGGGAGAAAAATCTTCAGCACCTCGGCATGTTAAAAGAAAATACGCCATTTCTAAATTTTTTGCAAAGGTGCGATTGGTCTTTTAGTTTAAAAAGCCAACTTAACATGTTTAGAATAAAATAAATTATTCCTTGTTTTGATACAAATGCATTTTTTTCCTATTTATATTTTTTAATTAGCAAAATACCGAAACAAATTTTAAAAAAATAGGTTTTAAATTTTATTTTGGATTTTATTTTAATTTTGTCCTTTTTTAGCCACTATAAATATTTTTTAATTTTGGTTGAAACAGTGTCACTTTGCAAAAGCCGACTTTGTTAAAGATTCCAGTTTTTTTAGCGAACACGCCTCTATTAATTCCACTGTAGATTTTGAAATTTTTTTTTTGATGAAAAAGTTATTCTTTTTTAAAGTTAGAACGTTCAAAGCCATATTATAAAAGAATAAAACTTACTTTTTTTCAGGATTAATTTTTTACATCCGGAATTTGTCTGCAGGCATAATATAAAAAGCACTTTTTAAATTACATTGCTGTATATTTGCAAATTGATATATGAATGATAATATATCAGTTGTTGTTGTTGCATATATTGATAAAAAATCTATACTTTATGAGGCTATAGATAGATATAGACTTTCCATATCATAATAATGGCGCCAGGAAAGCTATGTTTCTGCATTTTGCTGAGAGATGTCTAAGATGATGACATTTTTATATTACATTAAGAATTATATTTTTATTTAAAAATAAATCTTTTTAATGTTTATGAATTGAAATGGTATAAAATCAAAATATTGAGATTTATGAAATTACGGAGATCATCCCATATTATTAGAAATTTTCAAATCCTTTTGTTAAAATTAAACTTAGTTATCAACTATATACAGGGGAAATTTTAAAAAAAGTTTAAAAACAAAAAAAAATCAAAAAAAAATAAATTGAAATAATTTTTTAGTATACTTACAACAATTAAACTGTAAAATTCAAACTTTGAATAATATTTCTATAAAAAACCGATAACACTAGACAACAAAACTTGGACGACCCTAAACATCATTTATGTCTACTATATTTTTTGGTCAAGATTTTGGCGCTTATCACGAATATGAAATCAGAATTTTAGCCAATGCCTTAGATTTTTAGTTATTCGGTGTCAAAATTGAGATTTTTCAATTTTTGGGGTATTTTGGGCTTCTATATCATAAAACCTATGGGTAGTAACAAAAGTTAAAAATTATATTTAGGTAACGAAAATATTTATTATTAACGTAAGGGGTTTTAATTTTTTTTAGTATTTAATTTATTTTTATTTTTTTTTATAAGATTAGTGTTTTTTGTCATAAAATTCGTTTTTTGATCCTAAATTATTTGAAAGTAAATTGCTAATAATTTTAAGTCCCTTTTTAGATATGTTTTCTATAAGAAATCTGAATACAATAGATTTTTTGTAGAATTACTAGTATAAGAAATTTTTTAAATTTTTTTTTGAACTTTGGACGCGTAAAAAAATTGGACTCATTGGAAAAAAACTAAACCCGGGATCCGTATGGCAATTAAATTCTCTACAAAACTCTCAAATCGTTTATGTTGTTTTTTTTGTTGTCCAGTGTAATACATCGCATCTTATTCAATATTGGAAAATTTTCTGTATTAAAGATGATGGAACAGCTTGATGAACTCAAAATATTTCTTTATTTGAGATGATAAATATTTATACAAGGGATTTTAATATGAGAAATTCTTAAATTTGTTTGGCGTATTTTCAAGGTCGCATCTTTTGAAAAGACCATTAATACAGATGGATATAAGGAGAAGACGCGAAAGCTTAGAAAAATGGAAATTATAAATGAAATAATACCATCATGGTGAGGTATGTTATTCATAAAAATCCCTTTTTTTGACATTTATATTTGTTGTCCTGTGTTATTTGATGCATTAAACAAAGTCCTAGTATAATTTATTTTTAATTTATTAACTCTACCAAGTTTATTTTTGACCAATACATTACTATACGAAATATTATAAACCTTATTTCTGGTTATTCAAATGCATTTCGCATTCACTGGACAACAAAATTTGGACGACCTTGAGCATCATTTATGGCAACTATTGTTTTTGGTCAATATTTGGCGCTGATCACGTCAGATTTTTAGTTATTCGGTGCTAAAGTTGAAATTTTTCATTTTTTTGGATATTTTGGGCTTCTATATCATAAAACCTATGGGTAGTAACAAAAGTTTAAAAATGTATTTATATAGGGAAAACATTCATTAATAACGTAAGGGGTTTAATCTTTTTATATATATTTAATTTTTTTTATATATTTGTAAAATTAGTCGTTTTCGTCATTCCGTTTTTTGATAAAAACTTAAAAAGTAAATTGCTAAAAATTTTATGTAATAACCTTTTTTAAGATATGTTTTTTATAAGAAATCTGAATATGCCAATAATTTTTTGTAGAATTAGTAGTAAAAAAAAATTTGTGCATTTTTTTCTGAACTTTAAACGCGGTTTAAAAAAAATTGGAGGCATTGGAAAAAAAACTAAATCCGGGATTGTTATCGCAAAAAAATTCTCTAAAAAACCCTCAAAAAATCGTTTATATTGTTCTTTTGTTGTCCAGTGTTATAGGGCCGTTGTTTGCCAGGCTCTCGTGTATAGCATCTTCATTTCTCTGTAAAATGAATATAAAAACTTCATGGTACATGGTAACCCAAAAAACATTAAGTGTTTTGTCGCCATTGTTAGCGTTAAAAAAGTGCTTGGTTTCCTTTTGGATTAGCTTGTTAAATAAATATTCGAGCAGTTGAACTCATTCTCCTTATTACACAAAAGTTTTTTGCTTTATATAGCATTTAAAGAATGTAACAAATAATGCCCGCCTCTCCAAGCCTTTTATATAAAATAATATTCATGTGATAATTACCTTGCTTATGTCAATTAGGCTAAAACCATTGACCTTAATCTTTATATAAACAGGTCGGCCTTTAAGGTAATAGCAAAACATAATTATTGAAGCGCACGTATCATTTTTATTGCAAATAATGTAAACTATAATAATTGTGAACAAAATGGTCGATATAATAAATAAATATTTTTAAAAAAATAGTTTTAAAATAAATCGAATTCAAAATTATGCCCATAAACTTATTAAAATTCTAATTTTACCGATATTACTTACATACTTATATTTTAAAAAATGCATTTTTCAAATATTTTGATCGTCCGAAAAGTAAAATCACCTGGAATGGCAACGATAACACAGATTATTTGTATTACGTTATTTGTAACGATTCATGTCCTTGTATATCGATGGCTAGTTTGTGGTAATAACAAACTCCTGTCCACCTATAGACCGAAGTGGCCAAACCGACTATTATCATCCTATTGGCACGAGTATTTAGGAAATTCATACAATACATTAGTAATTAAATCGAATCCAAAGGTGATGAAATCAAATAATATTACTTGTCCGTCCGATTCCTTAGTAGCCGCCGCTGTCTTAAAGATTTATAACAACTCACAAAATACGAAAAAATTGTCAAAATTTACGCATTCGATGCGAATGCACAATTCAATGTATGCAATTTATATTACACATGTTAACATCTTTGAAGTAACTACAGAGAATAAACCTGCCATTTGTGGGTTCAAATTCGTTCTGCGCTTTTTTTAATTAAACTTGATGAGTCCGCTAAAAATTTAAATAAAAAGATAATAAAAAATTCTTAATTATACAACAGCTAAACTATTAAATTTACACTTAAAATATATTTATTAAAATTCGATTGTGTTGTATTTATATTTGGATGCGATATATTCTGTATAGAGGTCAACAATTATCAATGACAAAAAAATTATATTTAATTATGAAAAAGTTAAAAAGTACATCCCCATGATGACCTTTTCTCATATCCGATTTTCTTAGTTTCTTCCTGGTTTGGCTCCTTAGACTGACCATAATTAAAATGGCTTTTTCAACAAGTTCTGCGATCTCGAATATACCCTAAAAAGAAATAATTTAAAAATCCACTTTTCATATCACTTGTAACTTATATTATTATCTCAAACGAGAAATAAAATATTAGAATATATCAATCTTCCATATTATATAACACAGAATACGTCCAAACTTAAATATGACACATGTATTATCGGTTTTAAAAATATTATTTAAAATTTAGTTGTAAATACGTAAAAAAATTTATTTTAATTTTGTTTTTAAATCCTATTTGTTTTTTTTTTACTTTTTTTAGAGTTTTTGATATTTATAGCTGATTATATTAGAAAAAAAACGGTAAACGGATTTAAAAATTCCAAAGATGAAAGGTTTAATCTCCGTAGTTAGCTCATAACTCATAAAAATTTGTTAACCTGTGTCATCTAAATGCTATTGTAAAATTTTGCACCAAAATTTTATTTCTCATTATTCGCGAAGATAAATACAAGTTACAAAAAATCATTAATAAAAAAAAAGATGCTTGATTTTCTATTTTAAGGGTATATTTAAGGTCTTAAAATCTAATTTGGTCAAAAAAGGACATTTAAAAACGATCGAGGCCACTGAAAAGATTACGGAAAACAAAAAATATATATGAGAAAAGGCTATGGTGGAGATGATTCATTTATAATTTAATAAACTTTATTTTTCTGACATTGATTTTTTCGAAATGTCCTTTAAATGAATGTTCTTTTAATTGGGATAATGGAGAGGCTGAGATAAGCCTAACTTAAATTTACTTATTAAATAAATATCTGAAGCATATTTAATTAAATCTTATTTTAGCATTTTTAACATTTCCGATCCCGTATTCAATGCGGCACAAGCTGACGATCCTTTAATCATTCGCACAATTCAAAAATACTTCCTTTATCCGGTAGATAGTATGTATATTTCTTCTCAGCAGGGGTTATTCATAAACCCTCAGGGTAAGAACCAGTCATGCCCAGCCGTAATATTTAATTCTCTTTTATTATGGGTTGTATAAATTAAACTGGACAACAACAAAAAACATAAACGATTTTTTAAGGGTTTTGTAGAGAATTTTCTTGCAATAACGATTCCGGGTTTAGTTTTTTTCCCAATGCCTCCAATTTTTTTTAAACGGCGTCTAAAGTTCAGAAAAAAATTCACAAAATTTCTTATACTATTAATTCTACAAAAAATCTATTGGCATATTCAGATTCCTTATAAAAACCATATTTAAAAAAGGTTATTACATAAAATTTTAAGCAATTTACTTTTAAGTTATTTAGGATCAAAAAACGGAGTTATGACGAAAACCACTAATTTTACAAAAATAAAAAAATAAAAAAAAATTTAAACCCCTTACGTTAATAATGAATGTTTTCGTTATCTAAATATATTTTTAAACTTTTGTTACTCCATATTAATGATATAGAAGCCCAAAATACCCCAAAAATTAAAAAATCTTAACTTTGACACCGAATAACAAAAAATCTGAGGCATTAACTAAAATTCTAATTTCATATTCGTGATCAGCGACAAATTCGACCAAAAACCATAGTTTCCATAAATGATGCTTAGGGTCGCCCAAATTTTGTTGTCCAGTGTTATTTAAAGGTCGTTAATTTGGATGTCAAGAAAAACATTTATTGGATCAATTAAAATCAATTTCTTGTGAAATTTGTAATAATGAATAAACGCAAACGAGCAGAAGTAATATGCGTGGTAATAATACACGTTTATTTGAACTATACGTTACTCAAGACATCAATTTTTTACATCTTGTAATTAATCTTATTAACCAAGTAGATAATCATTTAACTAAGACATAAACAAACTTTAATTAACTATTATTTAAAGGTTCTGTTGAGTGTCATATTTATAATTAGTTTTTTTCGGTTTAAACAACAAATACTTATTGTCTAAAGCCGCCGACTGGGTTGAGTATATAACAGCTGACTATTTAGGCTGCCCTGGGTTTAATCTTATATTTGGCGTCGAGGCCTAAATGGCGGGCCGCTCAAGATTTTTAATTGTGAAAACTTAAATTTTTAGTTTAAAAATATGAAAAGGATATTATAACTTAACAAACCGATTTTAATAAGACCTTTCGAATAAATTTTTCTTCATGATCATAAAGCTAAATTTACTTTGTGTTCTTCCTTTAATCTAACACTAGAAAAGTAGAATGGTAAATAAAACATGAACAGGTAGAAGAAGTTGTAATATTAAAAGAGCTGAAATCTGTGTAGAAAAATGCAAAGAGATTAGATTCAATAATATTGCATTGTATTAAAATATAAGCACGCAATATTGTTATATTTTTAAAACTTTCATTATTCTATATTAAAAGCATGATTCCAAATTTGATTTCACACGAATGTTTATATAGCCCTCAAAGAGACCATATCAGCTGACTGCACCTAACCAACGAGATTTTTCAATGGGTCAAATTGATGCCATACGCCCTTATTTGAATTTTAATGTAATTATATTTTTTCTACTTTAAAAATGGGAGTATGGGAGAAATTGAGTGAAAAAATTTGAAAAAAATTTAACGCATTTGATGATATGCATTAAGGTGGCTTGTGTAAAAAAAGAATTACAAATTATTTTTTTTAGCAAATTTTTGGTTAGGCATACCTAAAAACGTCCATATTATATTAATTATCATTTTTTAATATATGCCTTTGCATTTTTTCAAAAGATTTTTACAATTTTGATATTTTTAAAATTGGCATAGGCCGCAATTTTATCTGATTTTAGTGAGGGCTCTACGATTTAGTAATGAAGGCATAATAATAAAAAACCGTATAATTATTTAGGTTGCGTTAAAAAATGTGAAAATGAAATGTGGGGGCCCTGAGTTTCTAACATTTTTGTAATAATATTAAATTGAGTTAAAAAATATATTTATGCAAAGCCTAATACTACGGCAAGGAGTGAAGTTTATAATAATATTTCATGGTTTGCCAAAAATTATTGGTATGTCGGGAGGACATTTTCAATGTTAAATTTTGAGTACAAAAGAGTAGTTGTCGCAGCCCTTTAGTTCTCGGTTTCTGTAAAAGGCCCTTACAAAAACTTTTATTAAATATAAAAAGTGGTATCAAAACACTTATTTTTAAATGTTTTAGGCGTCGATATCGCTTTAAGCCTCTTAATTTTGATTATAAAAAAAGATTCTTAAAAAATACGCCATCTATCAATAGTTTAGCAATTATAAAATTGTTTTGTGTGACAGATATTTATATAAAAAAAGGACAGGTTACATACATTTATACGGTAAAATCAAACAATCTTTTTTTTGTATGATGAAATTCAAACAACGTGCTATTTAATTAGTTCAAAATGGCCACACATGTTTCAATATTGCCTGCATCTATTTTAGATATCATGAAATTTTATAAAATAAAGATTTAAATATATGTAATTTATTTCATACAATAAATAGTTATTGTATATACCGCATGTTAAACTTTAATTTTTCTGCTTTTTAATAATATTTTATATTCATTTCCTGCTCAAAATAAAAAACAGCTGCTTAATTTTAACACAGGTAGACAGATTTATGAGAATTATAAGCCAACTACAGAGATCAAAAATCCCCATTTTTTTAATTGTTAGCTATGAATATCAAAAATTTTGATTAAAAACAAAAATAAATTTGATTCTAATTTTGCATTTTTTAATAGCTAAGCTGTTAAAATTAAACTTTAATTGATATTTATATAAAAAACCGATATTATATTGTGCCATAGTTATGACGTGAAATTCTCTGTATCTCAAGGCTTGGCTTGATATGCTAAAACATGTTATTTCTAATTATTATTAGAAAAATTTGAGTTACACGGGATTTTTACATCAAAAAAAAAATCGTTTTTATTTGCAATATTCTAGAAATCGCATGTCAAAATAGTCAAAAAAGGGCCCTTTTTTGATATGTACGGATTGAAAGAGCCGAAAGCCGAAGAAACTGTGGAAAACGGAAAATATATGTGTGAAAGGCCGCCATGGGTATGTAAGCTTTTATGTTTTAAACTTATAATTATTGATAATAATATTTGTTGTCCTATATAATAACATTCCAGTTACCGATTTATAAAATTTGCTGTTTGATTTTACATAAGCTATTTTGCCTCTGGCATCTCACATAACCCAATTTAAAAATGCCAATGAAAAATTTTATATTCAATTTGTCTTTCCTTTTAACTTTGTAAATAATTAAGATGCCAAAAAAACAGAATTTCTATTTTTCCTTTATTTCCAAAGCATTAGTAGGAGATATTTTACATTAGAGCACGTGCAAAGTAAGTTTTTATTTTAATTTTAAAAACTTTTTAAAATTTCAAAATTTTATTTTTTTCAAAATTTTTTATAAAATTTTCAATTTCAGAAAAAGCAAATGTGCATATACTAAATTTGGCAACTTTGTGAAAATTTGCGTTTTGTTACAAAATAAATTTTAAAAAATTTTTAAAATTTTAAGAAAATAAAAACTCAATGCACATGCCCTATGCGAGAAAACGGTAATATTTCAAATTCATTAATTGTTGATATTCAAATTGATACTATTCAAATTGCCTCCTCAGTTACACCGATATCATTTATCATGTATTTTTAGATATACTTATATGCTAATATTTATTGCCAAATATCTTATAATAAATATAATATACTTTGTTATATCATCACTTCTTACATTGGCGACGAGGCGGGAGCTGGATTTTTCCAGAAGGACCTCCCGTCGGCCATCGAGTTTATTTTAAAAAAATTGGAAAATTGTTTTTTTAAAGTAATTAAATTTAACCTTCTTTAATTTGTTGGCCCGATTATTCTTGTGGAGAACTGATTCTAATTGAGGGTGGAACCATGTACAAGTGATTGACGCACAAGGTCCATATTCAACGAATGATGCACCTTACAATTACGCTCATCAATCATTTGGGGATTACGAATTATAGCTTAAGTGCCGTAACAAGACAAAAATTGATGGAGCAACGAATTTGTCTTAAAGACAAGCACACCAAGGTCTAAACGATTGCGCATCAACTAGTACGGATATGGCCCCTAATGAAGAATCGAATCTCATTCATACGGAATTGAGATGTCTGAATAACAGACAGAATGGTCAAAACACAGACCGGAAATGGTTCTCCAATCTCCAAAAAATGGCAAGAAACACGGTGCCTGAACGACCATTGGGCCTAAACACCGAACCGTATGGTCCTGAGAGACCTGACGATAAACGATTAACTTCAACGAACGAACGATCTATGGTTTTCTCGATGGGGCAAAACGACCGAAAGGATATTAGTCCGGAGCGACCTGAAGATAAATGGTTTAAGCGACCTATCGATAACGATTCTCTACCTAACGATAACGGTCCCCTACCTGACAATAACGGTCCCCTACCTGACGATAACGGTCCTCTAACAGATAAATGGTCCTCGATCTGACATGGTCATTAACGAATTGACGTTTAAAGGTCCTCAACGATTAAAGAATAAGGTTCTCAACCCGACCAAAACGTAACCGACGAATATAAGACGATCGATGAAAACGAAACGATCAACATACCAAACACGACGAACATTCGACGAATCACTGCCCGACAAGAGACAAACCGGTTAAAACCAAACCTCGCTGATTGCCTACCCCGCCCTCGGTAAAAAAAAATCAAAAGGTTAATTGGGATGATGATAAAGCAGGATGTACACGTATTAACTCTAAACGAGTTCGAACTTAAAAATAGCTGAAGACGTCACCTTGCTTATGACCCAAAGCCTACGATAGTAAGACTTCCACGCGAAACACCTATGACAAGCACATTGCTCGTTAAGTCGACCATTGATAACAGCAACTTCCCGAAAAAGTCCTACCATGATTTATTTGTCAAATAGTTTTAAAATTGGTAGAGATTAGCGACGCCGTCAGAATCAAAAAAAAAGTGACAGTAATGTTGATATTCAAATTAATACTATTCAAATTGCGTCCTCAGTTATACCGATATCATTTATCATCTATTTTTAGATATACTTCTATGCTAATATTTTTACTATATATACTGCCAAATATCTTATAATAAATATAATATACTTTGTTATATCATCACTTCTTACATTAATGGGTCCGATCGGCCAAGGGAAATTTAACAGTTGGTAAAATTAATTTTAAACTTGGAATTGAATTCAAAATATCATGGCCCTTTCCATCTATTACACCGAAGAATTTCAAATGCTATCTAGTCAGATAAAATTCAAAAATATTATCAACTAATTTCAACAAATAGCATCAAAAATTACTACCGAGTTTCAATCGTTTTTTTAATAGAAAGGTGGATTTTTCGTCGAATGCGGAGCCCTTGACGGTGAAACTCGCTCAAATACGCTCATTCTCGAACGTGATTACCGCTGGGAGGGTTTGCTCATTGAAGGAGGATCCTCAAATTTTAAATTGCTCCTCGCAAAACATAGAAAAGCATATGCCATCAACGCATGTCTTAGCGTCAAACGAACACCCACTATTGTAATTGATCAAAATTTTCTTCAGTATCTCTATATAACACAGGTCAACAAATATCAATGGCATAACCGTGAATTTTATTAAAACATAAAAGAATTTATACCCATGATGGCCTTATCTCATATATGTATTTCGTTTTTCTTAAATACCCATGATGGCCTTATCTCATATATGTATTTCGTTTTTCTTAGTTTCTTTCTGCCTTGGCTCTTCCATCCTTCTTAGCAAATGGCCCTTTTTGACCAAATTGACAGATCAAGAATACCTTTAAAAGAAAAAATTTAAGAATTTTTTTTTATATAAAAATTCCTTTTAACTTAAATTTATTATATTAAATAACGAGAAATAAAATTTTTTAGTATATCAAGCTCTTACATCAGCATTTAGATAATTCAATATATTTCGCGTCCAAACTTTTATACGACGCGATATTATCGGTATTTTATAAAAGTTTTATTTAAAGTATGAATTTAATAGCTGTTGTAAACATGCAAAAAAAATTTTAATTTATTTTTTTTTTATTTTCTTTATTTTTTTTTTGTTTTTTTTGGCATATTTTCTAAAATTTTCAATGTTTATAGCTGACTAAATAAGTTGAATTAGAAAAAAGGAAAAACGGATTTGAAAATCTCTAAGATGGCAAGTTTGAGATCCGTAATTAGCTCATAACTCTCGAAATTTGTTGACCTGTGTAATATATTGCATATATTTATAGAGGATTAAGGCTGTTTAAAAATTATGAAAAATAAAATGACTTTGTATAGTTAAAAAGATAGAAAAAACATTATTTTCTTTTCATTCAAATTCATTTATTTCTTCGTGTTTTTTTTTCAATCGGTGTTTTGGGCAAATAAGACTCGGTTTTGTGCACCAATTAGGGCCACCAGGCTATAAAACGCCTGGTATATTTTTCTACTTAGGTTGGACTGGGCCTAATTTTTGGCTTATAGAGCTGGCCTTATAAATAAAAATGGCTTTAAAATTTTATTATATGAGTTGAAAATTATTTATTTAAAAATTACACATGTCAACAATTTTTTGAGAGTTATGAGTCAACTACATAGATCAAACTGCCATCTTAAGGAATATTAAACCTGTTTATTCTTTTCTATCAAACTTAGCTAGTTAGTTTTAAACATTGAAAATTTTAGAAAAAAGTTCAAAAAACCAAAAAAGATTCAAAACAAAAAATTGAATTTTTTTTTGCATATTCACTAGTTAAACTGTTAAATTTTAACTCCCATTAATATTTTAATAAAAAACCAATGTAGTAGCTTGTGCGAAATGTTTTGTATTATCTTAATGCCGATGTAAGAGCTTGATATATTAATGAAATTTATTTTTTATTAATTGAAAATATAAGTTAGAAAGGGATTTTTATATGCAATTAGATCTATCAGTTTAGTCAAAAAAGGTCACTTTTCGTTATAGGCGAGGTCTAAAGAGGCAAACAGAAGTAACTAAAAAAACAAAAACCATCAAGGGTATGTATTGTTTTATGATCATAAAATTCGCGCTTCAATGATATTTGTTGACCTATGTTATCAATAATACACAGTATGCAAAAGTAATAACCTTAATCATGTCCATGTTAAGTTTATCAGTTAACTCATGTTAATAACCGTTAAAAAAAGGCGGTTAAGATATAAAACCTCTGCCCGGCTTGCCCCTTAATCTTTCAAATTTAGGCCTAATCAGTCAGACCCAATCCTAATTTCACACAGCCCATTTTGCTTTTTCTGCCTGCATTGGGGTACTGGCTTTTAGGTTTTGACTTTAATCTCTCTGGCATCAATACGCTATGGCACCAGCACGTCCGGATGCAAGATCAATCGTATTCTTTCGTATCTTAGACGAGATTTTAAATAAAATATCTCCTCAGCCTCAATAATACTTGTCAGATTGCTTTCATGAGCAACAACAAATTATACAGATATTTTATTGATAACAAGCTACCTAGTAGGTTAGTATATTATTTTTCTATTTAGAAATTTTTTCTTAGCTCAGATACCTGCAAAATTTTAATCTGGGCCGCATACTTAAGGAAGGCGAAAGTATAAAAGCCCTTGATGCTTCAAAGATTGTTCAGATGCCGTGTTTTCCATTATATTCAATCATGTTAGCCCTAAAAAGAACGACAATTGATTACTTTTCACTGGACGTCGAAGGGGCTGAGGTCGATATATTAAAGACGATACCGTTCGACAAATTATTCATCGGGGTATTAGATATGATAGCCTAATATTTTTGCAAAAAGTTAAAAAATATACAATTACATATATGATGATGAATATACTTTTATAAATCATTTTAACTCTACTGTGGGTTCAGAAATATCTTTTCATTTCCTTACCCAGTTTGTTATGATAAACTTTCCTCAATCTTTGGTATACTTGCCTAAAGAAAATATTAATAATATTATTTTATATAAAATAACTTTCTTTTTACTTTGTGTCCCTTTGTGTCATTACAAATTATTTTATAAAAATGTAATCATTTATTTTATTTTTTGTTATTTCTGAAAAGGGGATGAAAATGGCATGAAGAAAGAAAAAGTAAGAAAGGGGCAATATAATGAGTTGAACGCTTTATATTTAAGTTTGTGATAACTTACTTACTTATATTACATAAGTAAATCTGCATTAGAAGCACCTCGCACGTTTCTCAAAGCCTTTTAACACCCCTTAACGCACTATTGCGACTTTAAAATGTTTAAAATAGGCTTAAAATTTGACAAAAAACTTAAAAGATTACATTGGACAACAAAAAAACAACATATACGATATTTTGAGGGTTTTGTAGAGAATTTTCTTGCGATAACGCTCGGGTTTAGTTTTTTCTCCAATGCCTCCAAATTTTTTTTAAACGCGTCCAAAGTTCAGAAAAAATATACAAAATTTTTTAAACTATTAATTTTCCAAACAATCTATTGTCATATTCAGAATCCTTATACAAAACATATCTAAGATTATAACCTAAAATTATTAGCATTTTACTTTCAAGTTATTTAGGATTAAAAAACGGATTTATGACGAAAACCACTAATTTTATAAAAATGGAAAAACAAAATAATTAAATATAATGAAAAAATTTAAACGCCTTACGTTAATAATGAATATTTCCGCTAAATATATTTAATTTTAGTTACTACCCATAGGTTTTATGATATAGAAGCCCAAATAACCCCAAAATTCTTAAAATCTTAACTTTGACACTGAATAACTAAAAATATGCATTGGCTAAAATTTTGATTTCATATTCGTTAGCGCCAAAAACATGACCAAAAACCATAGTTGCCACAAATAATACTTAAGGTCGTCCAAGTTTTGTTGTCCAGTGTAATGAAACAGCCAGTTATATATAACATTAAATAAAAAAACAATGATATATAATTTAAAGACAAAAGAACTTATGTCATTAGCTAAAGCTCTAATTTAAAAAAAACACTGGACAACAAAATTTGTGGTTAGCATTATTTCTGGCATGGCAGCTATAGATTTTGGTCAAGTTTTTGGCGCTGATTACGAATATGGAATCAGAATTTAAGCCGCTGCCTTAATTTTTATTTATATCGTGTCAAAATTAAGATTTTTTAATTTTTGGGGTAATTGGGCTTTTTTTTTATAAAATCTATGGGTGGTATTAAAAGTTTAAAAATATATTTAGATAATGGAACTCATTATTAACGTAAGGCCTTTAAATTTTTATAATATTTGATTATATTTTTATTTAAATTTAGTGGTTCACTTCAAGCCCTTTTTTGAAACTAACAAAAAATAATTTTAGATAATCCTTAGATATGTTATGAGGAATTTGAATATGCCAAAAGAGTATTTGGAAAATTAAGCTAAAAGGATGTAAATATTTTCCTGAACTTTGGAGGCGGTTGAATCGACAAATTGTATTTTCCTGAATTAGGGGGGTAAAACAAAGTTATTACCACTATATTATTTGTTGTTTAACCATAATAATTAATATACATTTTGAGCAACTATGTTATTTTTATTTATATATATTAAACGTATGTACTTTTTTTTTTCCAAAATATAACATTGAACGTGCCCCTACAATTCAAACACATACATATATTTTTTTACAAAATATATTTTGTTTTGGACACTTTATCAGTCTAAAATGCTAAATTAAAAGCCATTCTATCTTAGGTTATGTCGGTGGAGTTTCATAACGTAAATCGAACGGCTTTATTGGAGTTTGCCGATCTAAAGGGATATGCATTGGTTAAAAATGTCACTAATGTAAATTACCTAGCAAATGATTATATCTTTGTACATAAAACACTTTTATCGGCAGAATATTGATTGTAGCAAATAATGAATAAATTTGTAAAACAATAAACGCTTGACATTATAGAAGGGGGGGGGGGGGGGGGGGGGTTTAACTCGTTGCTTCCCTAAATCCTCTTATGCTTTTTATGAATTAAATTCTGAAAGTATCCAGCAAATAAACAAAATTATTAAATTAATATCTGGCCAAACCAGAGCTAACATATATTTTTCTTTTACCTAAGATTAAACCGTCTTTTTTAATAGTTAACGCAAGGCATGTTTAGGATACATTAGGATCTTTTAAATTATTTTTTATTTCAACAATGATATCTTTAAATTTATCTATCATCACTGACATGAAAAATTATATTTATAATTATTGTAAAATAAAATTAAGATATGCATTTAAATAGTTTTCTAAAAGAAAAGTTTTTAAATTTGAAAAAAATAAATAAAATTTCAAAAAATTCAAAATTTTTAGAATTTTTTAAAAAAATGAAATGAGTCTGAAGGCGCTTAAATATAATTTTTTAACCATTCAAGACGGTTCTTAGATATATTACCAGAAAATAAGTCATCCTTCTTCAAGAAATGGCAATTAAAGTAACTTTCATGAGGCAGTCTAATATATATATGAGTTAAAGGTGCCAGGCTCTATATTCAAAAAGGTGAAACTGATTAATTCTCAATAATATTATATGTTTGAGTTTGGATTGTAATCTTTTTACATTTTCAACTTTTAGTTATGTAAATCCTCTTACTTTTAATGCTACAAAAAATAGGCTAGGGCAGTCAATATTGTTTTTAAACAGCTAACGGGGCTGATTACCCGCACAGCTGATAAAACCATGTGTACAGGGCCATGTATAGTGAAAGGCCGAATTTAGGCGAGAGTTACTAAATCACATCGTAGTAACCAAATCTCATAAAAATTTATAATTAATCTAAAAGATGAGATGATTTAGATGAATTCTTTACATTGTCATTAGGATGTAAAAGAGATAAGAGCCAGCGATAAAACAAAAGATGCTAAAACTGTGCCCTAATCAATCAGTGCCCAGTAATAATGACAAATAAGGATCAAATAAAATAGGATTTTACGTCGGCGGTGGCCCTTCTTATCACAAAATAATTCTCGGAAACATTTAAGAATCATATTTGTTCTGTTAGCTTTTCAAATTTGGCAATTTGAAAAACTCATGGGTTTTGAGAATTCTTATAATTATTATAAAACTAAATATAATTATATCAAAAAATTATCCTAATTTTTGCATTGCACATCAGTATGCTCAATACATCTATTCAAAATTCTGATCAAAAAAATATTTGTTAATTTCTCTTAGGGTAAGGCTTATTTAGGCCACGTGCAAAGTGAGTTTTTATTTTAATAAAAATTTTAAAATTTTTAAATTAAAAAAGTAATTTTTTTTAAAAATTGTTTGAAATATTTTTTAAATCAGAAAAACCATTTTATGTGCATAAACTTAATATGGCAATTTTTTAAAATTTGCTTTTTTTACAAAATAAAATTTTGTTAGATTTTAAAAATCACAAGAAAAAAAAACTAACTTTGCACGTGCCTTTAATTAAAATTTACAAAATGGATTTTACTTATGGGGAAGACGTTTAAATTTAGAAAATTTTCATGAATCATAATTGAAAAAAAAACAAATTTTGTTTTGTCGCAGAGCATTTAAATGTTTTGTAATTATCACTGTAAGGGTAAATTTTGAAAAATAGCTCATTAGTATTGTAAATTTAGGGGGTGATTATTACACAGGTCAACAATTTTTTTAGAGTTATGAATTAATATATAGATCAAACCTGCCATCTTAAGAAACGAATCCCTTTACTGTTTTATCTAATCTGGTCAGTTATAAACATTGAACATTTTAGAAAAAAGGTCAAAAATCCAAAAAAATTTAAAACCAAAATAAATTAAAATTTTATTTTTGCATATTCACGGTATTTGAAATGTTAATTTCAAACTTCAAATAATATTTTCATTAAAACCCATAATATAGTGTTGTATTTAAGTTTGGATACGAAATATTTTGTTATTTAAATGCCGAAAACTTAATATATTGAAAAAATTTAATTGTCATTATTGGTGATTATAAATATAAGTTACAAGGGATTATTTGCAAAAATGATTTTTAAATTTTTTAGGGTATATTTAAATCTGTCAATTTGGTCAAAAAAGACCACTTTTTTTATAGATGGATCCGAGGAGCCAAAGACGGAAGAAATAAAAACCATGAGATTAGGCCATCTTGGAGATGCATTTTTTTAAGTTTTCATAAAATTCTAGTTTCTGACATTAATATTTGTTGATCTGTCCTATTGCAAAATAAATTTTTAATTTGTATTTTTATATTAATGATTAAATTAATAAATTTGATTTTGGGATTTGGGATATTGGGCGTATTTTAGTTTAAAACTCTCTTGCCCCAAAGTTGGGCCGCCATCAGCTTAGTATAAAACTCGAGCCAAGAAAAAAATATGGATAAATAATGAGTTCTCTCTAAAAAGATAAAATGTTATTTATGGGTATTGAATGATAAGAGAATTTTTGACTTTTAAATGTTTATCATGCTGAAAGAAAATGGATTTTGTAAAATTGCAAAGTTTAGTATCTAGTTCTGTAAGTCCAAGACCTACTTTTTTATAGACCTCTATATTATGTTATTAATATACCATAAAATGACAATATTTTAGCAAAAAATAAGACAACCTTAAAACTTTCACTTTTCGTACTAAATTTTGCAAGTAACCCTTTAATCTGCGAAACAGCCATCGTGATGTATTATTAAGCAAGGAATTTTAGAAGAGTCACCAGGGCTAAGTGGTGGTTAATCCAGATCAATACGTAGTATATATATATATATATAATAATAACATGTAAATAGCCAGAACGCCGAATGACATAATCGTAAATGGAACGAGATCCCTGGAGACTTAGGCTCATGATTTTAAACAGCAAAAGGCAGGCGGCATTTAGAAATAACTAATTTTCTCTCCATTTATATATGATTATTATATGGAAAATGAAATCCCAAGCCATTATGAAGAACAGTCCCCATTTAAATGAGTATTACAGAGAACATTTTTTACAAGGCAAATAAATGTATTATATAAAGCAATGTATGCAAGAAATAGGAATTTTTTTGTTTTATTTTTTTAGATTAAAAAAATATGTCAAAAATATTGTAGCGAATTTGCTATGCTTAAAATTATTTGTTTGAAAAAAAGGTAAGAATCGTTTCGTATCAAATATATATACTTTACTAAAAAATAAAAAAAAATTACCAGTTTAGTCGCATCCAAACAAACTACATATATATATATAAAAGATTTCATGTGTTATGGTCAGTTTTTTAGGCTTAAAATTGTCCATTTTTTGGTATTTTTCTCATCACACGCAGCAAAATTATGACAAAGAGGCTGAAAAAAAAAACCGGGAGAACGCTTTTTAAAAATTATGTGTCTATGTTTATGGATAATGTTAATGGGTTCGTTTTGTTTTTTCTAGGCCTCCAATAGATAAAAGCACACTTTTTATACTTTGATTATATGAATAAGTAATGTAAAATATGCACTGGTATATAGTGTTTTTTTGGCCTACTTTTAAAATGGGTCATCTCAGCATAGTTTGTTATGTATTTCTTTACATTTAGCTAATTAGGATTCTCGTTAATTAATGGGAACAACCTAGTACGTGGCCTATAAAAGGACGTTTACCCGCCCAGTTTTGGAGCACAATTGTCGTCTTAGCGGGACAGTTGAACTACTTAGTTATTTTAATTATTTGCATTAAGCGATAGTAGGAATAAAATTGGCTTCTTTAAAACTGTCTCACTAATGTATCCGTAAAATTTGGCATATTAATTGCTGTGCTTTTTTTTTCCTAGAGTTATATATACTACTTATAAAAGAAGTTTGGGAAAGATTGATTTTATTGTGTATGAATGCGATTTATCTATCATTTAATAATACAAATGAGACGCAATACATAATTACCAAAGTGTCATTGGCCGATAATTATGGAAATGATTATAAAATATAATTGAGGCACAATAAACTTAATCTATTACGGCAGGAGGGTTCGAGTTCGATTCCCTGCACAGAAAGCTTTTTTCTTTTTTCTTTGGAATATTATTTTACATGTGCAACCCCTTTGAAGCTGCTGAGTGGCCTGTTTAGGCAGTATGCCCTAAACGATATACCTAAAGAGGCTACCTAGATCGCCGGCGTGTAAGCAAATCTTACTATTTACTAGTCAGCATAATTGATTGTTTTTATGGGGTTAAAAGATTCACCCTAATCGGGTATGGCGCCCCTAAATGGGTAAAGGTATGAGGGAAAACTCAACCTCACTGGTTTTTTAGTTTTTTAAAAGCAAGCCATGCCAAAGTAAGATTTACAATAAAATTACATGTCAAGCTTAAAATTTAAAAATATAAGATGGGCCAGGGTAAGTATCCAAAATTTACAATATATGATTTGAGAGGGGTAGCTTATTTCATTAAGCCCATATTACACAGGTCAACAAATTTCAATCTCAGAAACGTGATTTTTATAAAAACATAAATGAATGCACCCCCTTGATGGCCTAATCTCATAAATATTTTTCGTTTTTCTTAGTTTCTTCCGTCTTAGGCTCCTTAGATTCGTCTATAACGAAAAATGGCCTTTTTGGAAAAAATTGATAGATCTATATATACCCTAAAAAAATATAAAAATCTTTTGGCTTATAAAACCCTGTAACTTACATTTATAATGACAAATAATGAGAAAAATTTTATTAATATATTAAGCTGTTACATCGGCATTTAGAGAATACAAAATATTCGCGTCCAAACTTAAATACGACACAATATATTATCGGTTTTTAATAAAAACATTATTTGAAGTTCGAATACAGTTAACGATTGTGAATATGCAAAAATAGAATATCAATTTATTTTTGTTTTTAAATCTTTTTGTTTTTTTTTGACCTTTTTTTTTAAATTATCAATGTTTATATTTGATATTCCCTAAGATGGCAGGTTTGATCTCTGTATTTAACTTATAACTCCTAAAAAATTGTTGACCTGTGTTATTGACGTAGGACTCTCAAACGTTGGCTGCTATATTTTACGACCACCGACAAAACAATTTTCCTAACACATTTTAGGCCGATGATAACAAAAAAGGTCAAATAGTTGCCCTTAAACTTCAAACTATTTGGCCTCTTTGAAATATTTTACTTTATTTAAGGGACTTTAATTTAAGAAAATTGTAAGTAACGACATCTGGAGTCCATAGTGTTTTAGAAAAAATCAATGAATTTTGGATTTATGTTTTAAAGTAAAAAGCGTGCTCTTGTTATAACTTGAGTTATAATGAATGCTGTACATTTTTTTTTCGGAGACACAAAGATTAATAAACTGCTTAGGGTATATTTCACAACCAAATACCACAAGGCCAAGTAAGAATTTTATGAAAACAAACAAGAATGTATTCCAATGATGGCTTGATCTCAAATATATTTTTCGTTTTTCTTAGTTTCTTTCGCCTTTGGCTCCTTAGATCCGTCCATATCAAAAAATGGCCTTTTTTACACATTTTGCGACGTCGAAAATATCTTAAAAAAGTGTAAGAATCTTTTTTATGTTTTGTAACTTATTATAATCTCAATATTGAAATTAAATTTTTTAGTATATCAAGCTCTTATATCAGTAGTATTTAGAGCAAAATATAGCGCGTCAAAACTTAAAACGACACGATATATTATCATTTTTTAATCTGATTATTATTGAAAGTTTAAATTTAATAATCTGTTGTGATAATGCAAAAATAAATTTAATTAATTTTTTTTTTGTTTTTTTTTACATTTTTTTTAATTTACAATGTTTTTAGCTGACTAAGTTTCAATAGAACTGTAAAAGGATATGGGAATTCCTAGAATGGCGGAAGATTTGATCTCTGTAGGTAGCTCATAAATCTCAAAAATTTGTTGACCTTTGTTTTCTATTCGTATGTATACCCCATTAAACATTTTTTTTGATTATTTTTTTTCAACTGTTAGAAAAAAAAATATTTATAAATAAGAAATTGTTTTGGCTATTGCTCACCATAGAAAATAAAAAAATTTGAACTGCTATATATAATACATTAATATAAAATACTATGTATCATACCTATCAAGTAAAAGTTTAAAAAAAAAAGCATCTAATTAATTTTAAATGAAGTTATAATATGACTTTAAATGTGTTTTTCATACAAACCCTAACATAACGTTTAGAAACATTTTTTTTGTTGGTATTGAAGCTAACTATATTAATTATTATTTTATATTACATATTCAATAATAGTCAGAGGAAAAAGGCAAAGCAAATGTTTATCTGTATTAAGAATGTGCTAGGGTGACTATGAATATCCCACCATACCTTTTTCCGGTCAATATGATAAGGCGACAGTAATAATTGTATTTTATCAAATTTTCAAGCCTTCAAAACAACTCCAATTTTAACTAAGTCAAGGGAATGGGGATTATGTCGGAGATGTTTTATGAAGGGGCAGATTAACCGGAGAAATAATTATGCCATTTTATAGATTAATCTAATCCAATTGAATAAAATCAATAAATCTCTTATAAAATGTAGAAGTAAACAAAAGTATAGATATTAGTATTTGTTAAATAAATTCATTATATCTACATTTATTGCATATTAAATTATGAACATTTTATTCCTGCAAGCAAACCTTTCCTAATTAATCTAATATATTTTCTAATAAACTTTATGAATGAAAGCTATTGTATTTTACACCAGAAAACCTTAAATATTAGCAGGTCACACATATCACAATTAAACCATTTAAAAAAGATTTAGGCTAGGCTATTTTTTACCTATTTCAAAATTTTAATACACCAGGATAATTCCTAAAAATTTTTTAGTTAAAATTAGTGATTAAAAATTTTAACTATAACATAAAGTTTTTTCTTTTAATGCTGGACCATCTCTACTAAATTTTCTAGCGCCAATTCTTTACTCATACTGCCCTATGGGAAATATATTGTTTGTATTACCGACATTTATATTATTTCCTGTCATTTTTATTTTTTATATTACATTTGTTTTATTAAAATATAATTAAATGTACTACAACGCTTCAAAAAAATACACAAAAAACAGTAGTTATATAATGTTGTTTATGGTCATTTTTATTATTATTATTATATATCAAATATTGTGCAAATAGTAATTTAAAAAATAGAGGACTTCCCTGCTTTTTCATTTAATTGGATCCAAAATGGCAGCTTAGAAAATAAGGAAGGAAATGTTATGAAAGGTGATATCAGTTGATAATACAAGGGGTCAAAATTTTCTAAAATTAAGATTTAAAAAGTCCAACTCAAAGTTTTGTTACTAATAGTTTTAAAAAATAGGTAATTTTGCTATAGGAATGGAAAAAGAACCACAGTTTGTTTGGATTCAATCATTAAACGGTCGGGTTAATTTAATTGGCGTTTGCCCTTAATAAACTCTTGCTGGAGCACCCCTATCAAACTCAATTCCAAATTTTTTCGAAGATTAACATTAGTTTAACCAGTGGATATTTATCCAACATACACAATCTGAGCGAGATTATAGTCATTTAGTGTAGAAGCTACAAGAGGACCCTCTAAAATATAGTGGTGACCGTTTTATCAGTTGGTTAAAATCTCACCACCATCCTGTCTAAATTAGATACCACTATCAAATGAGAATGATATTGAAATTTTGGATCTATTTTATGCCACACCCTATAACCCCTACAAAATGATAATCAAAATAAAATTGACTATATGAGTATATAACTAAAAAACTAAAACGCAAAAAAAGAAATATTAATGGAAGAGAAAAAAAACACAAACAAAAAATAGATTGGAATTTTATTTTAGATTACACGTAATACAAAATACCACAAAATTATGAAAGTCAACGCTCAATTTATTTTTTCTATGACTTTCCAAATTTGTATTTATACACTTGAATAAGTTAATCTCTTTCGTTTTATTGGTCACGATCACGGTCCATCCTTATTTCCAAAAATCAAACTAAATCATTTTCAGCATATACATTACATACATGTATGTGGATTTGGTCAAAGGAAGCGCTATATATTAAGTTGTTTAGATGATAATTGTAGACCCGTGCCTTGGTATATTTTGGTTATTTTTCTAGATTAAACACAGTGAGCTGGCTTTTACATCAATTAAAACGGGCTTTACAACGGTCGCGGCTGAAATGCCTTGCAAATTGGCATTTAGGTAAATATTAATCATATATCTCTTTATATACTCATAAATTTTAAAAAAATTGAAAATGAAATAGGGCATCAAAAATTACTTTGTTATATGGTTGTAATTAACATCTTTAGTGTTTACGAGGTAGTTTTACAGACCTCAGTGCTATTTTACTATGTATTGGGGGGGGGGGGGGGCAAATTCAATTTTGGGGGGGGGGGGGGCAAATTAAATTTGGGGGGGGGGGGGGGGCAATCAACCAGCTTTTAAAGTTTATGCCACTTATTTAAATAATTACTTACCAATAGATAAAGTTCTCTAGATGACTGGCCGGAATAAAATGTGCAATGCCATGGTTTTTTCAAATATTTTAATAATCGGCCTAATTGTTGTTGTTAGCCCCGGTTCTTTGCACGTGAGAAGTTGGATGTAATGTTGAGCTTGAGTGCTGCAAGGGCTGGATTGAGCCAAAGATCTATGGGGTAGATAGGCTTACGGTTTGGGCATATGCGCTAATATTTTTAAACTTAATATTAACGTTTTAAATTTTAATAGTGTTAATCAGGATTAGGCATTGTAAATGATCGAAGGTAATGCATACTTTTGCGAATTTACTATGATGCATCTTATGGACCTTCAAAGCAAATGTATAACGAAAAGGTCTAGGTAGTAGAATATAGAAAGAAATCAATAAATACCTCAACTAGGGTTCAAATCTTGTAGCATAATTCCTGCCCGGACCCACTAATTTTTATTTTGGTCTGATTCGGCCCAACTTTTTAAATACGGCCTGAAAATTTTATATTACAAGCTAAATTTCTTTTTGTAATATTAATTATTGTAAAGTTACAATATGTAAAAGAAATGGCCTTCATCATGTTATAATGAATTCACCATTTTTAGCTTATAAATAATAGTTGAAATAAGGATAAATGAGTTTTAATTTGCCCATATCAACCCGGTCTATAATTGTTTTTTTATATCACACCGGCTTTGTGTCCCGGTTTTGATCTCCAGCCTTAATATTTTATAGATAGAAAGAGAAAACTAGGTTATTCTCAAATCTCAATATATAAAATCGACGCCCGTTGCAATTAAATACAAGCTAAGTATGATAAAAGGTATCAGTACTTTTTATTAAGATAAAAGACCGCCGCGTTCACGAGATCAACTTGGAAAATACTGCCAACAGCATTTCTAGGGCGCTTAAACAATTTGATATATTATAGTATGTATAAGTTAATTCATTTGCCATATAAGCAAGATTGAACTTAGTTGTTCGACAAATTTTTTAGACATATAAACTAATTACCAAAGTCAAGGATACTATATATTAAATTACTCTTAACCGTTTATTATTATTCAAATTTTGTAGCAGCTGAAAGAATATCAAAAATTTATGAAAAAAAACAAGTGAAATCATAAAAACAATAATATACTGACTAAAATTATCTAAACGTTAATTTTGATTAATGTTCTACCCGAAAAAGCATCATTCAGAAATAATTTAAGCCAAATATGGATGTTGAAACTTGTCACACTCAAAATTTCCTTATATGTTATTTTGAATAAAGTTATGAATTATAAAAACAATGAAGTAAAATTTATAAATTATTTTTGGAGTCTCAAGGTCGTAAAATATGTGACATATTACAAATTTCGTACATTTTCATCTATATCGGTTTCATAGGGCCAATGCCATATTTAGAAAAGGCCACATATTAGAGGCTGTTTCAAAAAGTTTGCGTAGACCTGAGATCTGATCAATATCACAAAATGCTATTTTAAAAGTTTCCCTGGCTAATGTTGCCTGGCCCATTCTTCATTTAAAATATTTTACCGGTGTAAGTAGTAACCCTATGGCCTTAGCAATTTAGTGGAAAGAGGACTTACATAACACTGGATAACAACAAAAAACAACATAAACGATTTTTTGAGGGTTTTGTAGAGATATTTCTTGCGATAACAATCCCGACTTTAGCTTTTTTTCCAATCCCTCCAATTTTTTTTAACCGCGTCCAAAGTTCGGAAAAAAATTCACAAAATTTTTAAAACTATTAATTTTCCAAAAAATCTATTGGCATATTCAGAATCCTTATAAAAAACATATCTGAAAAATCTAAAATTTAAGCAATTTGCTTTCAAGTTATATAGGATCAAAAAACGGATTTTAAGACAAAAACCATTAAATTTATAAAATTTATTACAAAAAGATTAAAATGCCCTACGTTAATTATAAATGTTTCCGTTATCTAAATATATTTTCAAACTTTTGTTACTACCCATAGGTTTTATGATATAGAAGCCCAAAATACCCCAAAAATTAAAAAAACTCGACTTTGACGCCTAATAACTAAAAATCTGAGGCATTGGCTGAAATTCTGATTTCATATTTGTTATCAGCGCCAAACACTTGACCAAAAACCATAGTTGCCATAAATGATGCTTTGGGTCGTTCAAATTTTGTTGTCCAGTGTAATCAATAGCTAATCATTCTATACTTTGCCATCGCTTATTAATCCGCAATTGAAAAATAGCAAAGCGCAATTGTTATACCTAAAAATTCCTATTCCAATTTTTTATTTTAATAGCCAATTGGTAATGTCAATTTTTTATCAAAAAAAAAATTGCCAAAAAATATGAAAAACAAAAAATTGTCACTTACAGCAAATTTTTTCCTAAATTCCCTTGGGTTTATTAGAGTCGAAACAAGGACATGTTATTAACTATAAAAACCCCTTATAAAAATAATGAATGTATAAAAAACACATTTTCACGACGCATAATAAAACAAGGTTCCCTAGCCCTAATGACATTTTTTTTTGTCGATTTAGTTTACATTATTTTCTAATCCAAAAAAAAAATACATTTTTCAGTAGAGGTACGTCATTGAATGGAAACTTGGAATGGGATAATTTGGCTTAAACGCTTCCTGACTGAGCACTTATCAGGCGATAACCAGTTAAATTAAGATATTTGCAATGATTGAGAAGTACAAGCGTAAATGGTCTACAAATGTAACTTTGTGCCCAATTTCATGTTTTTAATTTCAACGTATGATTTGCTTTTACCCATCAAACGAGCTTTTCCTCATTGCAGTGAGTTACGAACACAAATATACTTGTTATTTTAAACCTCAAAACAAGTGAGCTCTCATTAGAGCTCAAGAATTTTAACCACCAATAAAAAGAATTCAAACTATTATAAAAAATTATTGATATTGAAAGAAAAAAAACAGACATATGTTTTTCCGAAAAACATATGCATGTTTTTTTCATTTTTCGTGGTAAGATCAAATTCGAAGCCCTCCCGGATAGGTGGGCGCCAGCCCAAAAAACGAGCGCCGTGAGTTTGAACTGAAAATATGGGCCATACCGTTTTTTAATATATTATTTTGCCTTTTATTGCTGACAAAAACTAAAAACGATTAATGTAATACAAATAAAGGGTTTAATTTGTATTACAAAAGCAACTTGCACTGTCAAATTTCCGGTCCCTATTCGGAAATTCATGCCGAACCTTGTCGCGCCGAGCTCAATATTTAAAACTAAATTTCGGCCGGGCCGGGCTTACAGGGCCAATTATAAGCAACCCGGATTAGAATTTCAGACCCCGTTTGATCTATTTTTTTTCGTTTGAATTTTAAATAAAATTTATATTTTAGCCAAAAAACAAACTAAGCTGATGAAAAATAAAAAAATTTTAGTTATATGTTTAAAATTGTGTGCTCGGTCAAATTTTTATCGCTTTTACAAAACTTTGAAAATTGTAATATAAAAGTTATTTATTACTATAATAAATTGCTTCAAACATAAAATATAAAAATTTTTACGATTGAAAGCTCTGTAAATTGATTCGTGAAAATGGGCTCAATTGTTATTAAACAAAGTAGGATAACACAAAAAAAATTGAATGGATGTCGCCAAATTATCCAAAATATATATACGCCCTTCCATTGCCAAATTGGATCCACTAAAAGCTTGCTGCTTTTATTTATATATACCAAAAAACAAGTTTTTAACCTTTAATCTAACATCGGTACGAGTTGCGTTTCTTTTAAATTTTTTGGCTAAAAAATAAAAAATCACTAATTACCTAGATAATCGAAATATTAAGTTGAAATTACGACCTTATTACTTTTAATTATTGTTAATAATGGCTAAAAAGCAAAAATACATTATCACATCGGTTTCTTACTTCGACACAAAATTAAATTAATAGTTTTATAGCATTATATAACTTACGATATATAATTTACGGGCCTTATTAATAATATTTAGGGCCGGGCCAAAAATAAAAACAAAGTTTATGACCTATTCAGATAGAACCAATTGATTGGACGGGCCGCACCCAAGTTGTGCACCCCGACCGGGCTGGAATATTACATTAAGATTAGAATTCTATTTGAAACAGCGATTGCTTGCTTAATGACTTCAAATTGTTTGGGTCAGGCAGAATCGCTAATAAGGGCAATCAAAGCAATGCCGCGCCAAGCGAGTTTTCTAAATTAAAAAAGGTCTTTGAAATAAAAAATAGGTAATATTGTTTTAAAAATTTGACAACCGCTTTAAGGGACGTCCAGCGAAAGACCGGGCAGAGGAAAAAATGGGTCACACTATAAACTTACTTATTTAGGAAGGTTAAAATGAGGAAAACTCTAATTGGAAAAAAAAATCAAATGAATTTTAGTAGACTGAACCTTACAAAATTGATTTGATTAGTAGCGGAAACCTCATTTACAATGTTAATAAAATTTTTCATCAAAAATGTATTTGGAAGCACTTAATTTCACTAAAGGTCGTGGCCTATTAAGTTTGTGTCAAAATATATAATTTAAATGACTCATGGTTATTGTGATGATACGTTTGCGGCGCCATTTAAAAATAC
The DNA here is from genome assembly GCA_030555515.1 of Acutogordius australiensis. NCBI lineage: Eukaryota > Metazoa > Nematomorpha > Gordioida > Gordea > Gordiidae > Acutogordius > Acutogordius australiensis. The sequence continues at coordinate 42,985,196 of CM060243.1, read as the reverse complement.
GTTTTTTGATTAATGTTTGAAGGATACGCGAGTTTTAAATCTTAAAAAAAAATAATGTAAAGTGCTCATTTAATGTACAAAATAAAATTTGTCACCTAATTTACCCTTTTCATTTGTTTTTGTATTTTAAAAAAATAGTTCTTGCTTCCCCCTATATTTAGAATTATTTTTCTATATTAAAACATAAACAATTAGTTTTGAGGTTTCCCCTTTCCCCATAGGAGGCGCCATACCCGTTACGGCTTTGACTCTTTTAACCCGGGCAAAGCAATAAGTATTAATTATCTATTGTTCATGGGTTACATGATAAGATTTGCCATTTAGTTTTTTAGCCTAAGCTCTTACTTTATATCGTTTATGGCCTACTGCCTAAGCAAACATCAGCGACAATGGCCACACATATATACTATTTTTTCGAAGAGAAAAGCCCCTCCGCACGGATTCGAACTCACCAACTCCTGCGTGTAAGACAGGTTGCCACTGAGCTTTTGAGCCGACTATTTTTTTTTATTGAATGGTTTTTTTAGTGTTTTACGTAACACTTCTTAAACAACGGTCGTCCCCCTCCCGTATCCCCTTTAGAAAACACTTTACCCAGGAACATGCGTTCCCACCTGGCTCAACTCCGGTCTGGACACTGCCATCTACTTGCGAACTTCAGAGCACGTCTGGACCCATCTTTGAATAATATCTGCTACGACTGCAAATCAGCACCCGACAATATACATCACTGGCTCATATGCCCTAACCGCGGGCCTCATATCTCTCCTATAGATTTCTGGATCAATCCATCCCTAGCTGCCCTAAAGCTCAATCTTATTACCAACTTCCAACGAATGGGGCAATAAACAACAGCAACACTCCTTAAACATTTCTCAATGATTCAAATGGCTCGACATTTAGGATTATCATTTTTAGTTCATATATAACGTATGAAATTAATGAGTTTGTTTGATATAAGCACAACCCACGCTAGTCCTCGAAAAACCTATAAATGGACACGGAGAATAGTCCAATAAAATGTATGTTTTAATAATCCCTTATTTCCATCGTGTATTCTTTTCATATTTTAAAAATCATAACCGTCCCCCATTATAAGTTTTTTTAATTCGTATTTCCAGCTAAAAATTATTTTAAAAATATTTGCATGCCAAAAATTTTTAATAATAACTTATTTATTTGTCATTTTTTTCACTAAATAATCAATCAAGAATTAACTTGAAAGTTACATGAGGAGGTCGGTAAGTTTTTCAAAAACTATTAATATCCTTATTCTGTCCGTTACCACGTGCATTTATATTCTTGGACTGTATTCACAATCTCATAGAGAATATGCGCTTAGGTATATGTAAATTTAGAATCCCTTATGAAATATTTTACTAACAAAGGATATTTTTTTTCGTACAAATCGCACAACGAATAAAAAATACCGTTTGGACGCCGCCGGGTCTTGAAAATTGTTTTTTTTTCCCCTAAAATGGAATTGTTTGGTCAAGGAGCCAAGGATATAATGCAAAATGCCTTTACATAACCTTGATTCATGTGTTTTTATACTCTTTTGAAAGAATTAAAAATGTAAAAGATACTGGCCTAAGGATTGTGACAATGAAAAGGTCAGAAGTTTTAAGAAATAACCCTAATTACAAAAAGTATGACTCTATGGGTTTAATCTTTGAGAAATATGTCAAAAAGATATTTTGCCGGCGGGATGTCTTAACATAATGGGTTTACTAGGAGAAAAGCAATTCTTTTAGACTTTTCGAAAATAACGCGAGCCCATAGCCAGGCTAATTTCTTAAAAAGCATTCATTCATAAAGTTTGAAACCAATATTGACGGGGCAATCTAAGAGATATTTTTTTTATGATAATAAGGCCCAAAAATTTGTTTGGGCATGTTTGAAATACAATGTATGTCGTCCGAATAGGTCAAATAGTTGTTAGTTTTATGAGCTGACGCACGATTTTACATGAAAGGGCAAAATTCATGTGGTGGTTGGTTGGGGGGCCGGTGGTTAAAAATTCGGGCCCGGTTCCAAAATTTTGGCAAAAATAAAACTTAAATGTTTTACAACCAAGCACAAATAAATTCTTCAAATGTAAAATTGCTTTTGAATCAAATATGGTTTATGGCTCTGAAATTCGTTTTAGCACAATATGTTTGGGTTATACTATTATTTTTAATAAAAGATTTAATGTGAACTGTAAAACGGTTGAATGGCCCCAGTCTACGTTTAAGTGTTTCAAGTTAGAGCCTATGGCATGAGGCTTATTCCGATGAAATTAAAGTTTTCTTAGCAACTCGACAGTAATATTCGTTGCTTTGATAGCATTAAAAATACACAAGCCCTTACGATTTTGTTACTCCTTAATATGAAAAAGATTATATCTTACATTTGAGCCTATTTAAAATGTAACCCACACATGCCTTTAAAAAACTATTTTTGTAATTATATTAAACATTCATTCTTAATAACTAAAAAAAACATTTAGCCCCGAGCCATGTGAGCTACCCGCCAATCTCACTGGATGCACTTGCGATACGGCTAACCCACTCTCACTAGCAGATTTCGGGCTCATTCATGACGAACCCTACACATTTGGCCAAGGCGCCCAAAATAGGCGATTTGCTAGAGGGTCTGGTGACCTGCCTTGGACGTTCACCGTTGACGAGAACGCATTGATAATGTCGAGTCAATCAAACGATCCAGTGGGCTACACAACTATTCTGACAGATTTCAATAGTGGCATGAGAGTGGAAGAAGCCCCAAAACGCTTGTTAAATATCAGCGAAATCTCCCAAAATCTCATGATACAAGCTTCATCGTCTCAACAGGCGTTTGACGTTTCACCAACTGATTATTCACGCATTAAAACAACCACATTCCCGTATCAAACTAGGCAAAAAGCTATTTTTGCTACAAATCCACGTCATTCTTACAATACTGATAGTTTGAACCAACAACGAAATCAATATATGAGCCAAAGAGGGGTACCTCACTCATTACCTTTCCGGCCCCAGCTGGTAATCAGGTGCGAATATTTACCGCTACGAAGTCTAACTAAACAGCTGAGGATGCAAGTCTATCTATCGCCAGAGGCTAAGTTAAGCAGCCGACTGGCGCACAAAATAACCGCGTTGCGCGTCCTTTATGGCGACATAGGCAAACTGAGCGGTGATCCGCTGTTCGGGTTTGATTCGTTATTAGCGCTCACATTGAATAACGACAAAATAACGAACGTGACGCTTGATGCCTTCGTCTCCCTGGCCCCGAGATTGCTGGCCCTGGATCTGCAAATAAACAATTTGAAAATGGTCCCCACCGAGGCCCTTTCCATACTGGCGGAGCTAAGAGTATTGGATTTATCCTACAATTCAATTTCAGTTTTGCGTGACCGTTCATTCCATGGATTAAACAAGGTGCGGAGACTTCACCTCGAATCCAACGAAATTACTAAGGTTGAACCATTGGCTTTCCAAGGGCTCGAGTTATCGCTTCAAGAACTCGAGTTGCAAAACAATCAAATTAACGTAATCCCAAAAGAGGCCTTCACTTATTTGCGATCCTTGCAAAAATTAGATCTCGCAAGGAACCTGATTGAAACCGTCGGTCCGAAAAATGCTTTTAGCTCTTTACGAAACTTGGGGACATTAAATTTAGGTCATAACCACATAAACTCGATTGAAGGTGATGCATTCCAAGGATTGAATGGTGTCCTTAGAGTAATTAATTTATATTGTGCAAAATAAATTAATATGAACTGGTTAACATTTGTTGTTTTTAGGCGTTTTCATTTTATGTGTATGAGGATTATTTCATAAAGTTTAAATGGCAAATGTAAAGACTTATACATATAATCTCAACATCAATATTTTTAGATCTGATTCCGGTTAAAATCAAAATAGAATCAGTTTTATATGAAGGTTGTATTTTTACGTTGTGATTTAAACACAGATCTATTAAGCATATTAACTCATTTGCCCCATAAAAAAGTTCCGTAGATCTCCACCTTTATTAGATTTCACAAGTTTATTACCTTTTGCTTGGGTGAGCTACCTTTTAACATTGATGTTTTTTCATCATTACCTAATACCATAAATTAGGTCTTGTTTCTGCATGACAATCATTTGGAGCATTTAAATCCGTCGCATTTCAAACATTTGGCTTCGGTGGAATACCTCGTTTTGAGCGAAAACAAAATCCGTTACTTGACACCTTTTTGCTTCAAAGAGATGTCTAAATTACGGACACTCAATATGGAAAATAACAAAATAACGACGATAGCTGACAACGCTTTCAAAGGTTTTTTTATTTTTTGTTTTGTTTTTTATTATTTATTAGTTTTGACAAAAGGGAAAGAAATGGTTTCTTTTTTTTAGATGATAGAAATTAATTAATCACATGTCTTTTCGCGGCAAAAAAAAACAGTGAGAGGGAATCATATTGCAGCCATTTTATTCTTTTTGATCTGGTCCCATATAGACCTCCACTCTTTCCCTACTCGTTAAAATAGGTATTAGACCGGCTTGATAGAAAAATTGTAAAATAAAATTTAACCTGTACCTGGGGTTCACTATAATTTAATATATTTGATTTAAATCAAACTTGATTGAGTAAGCGAAAAAAAAACGTTAATTTTGACGATCTTCGTGTTGCATTAACCTAATATAGCAAAAATCAGCTGTCGTGCAGAGTTAGGAGAATTATAAAAAAAAATTATAATCACGACCGAACCAGCTAAAAATTATCATTGGGGATGTCCGGTAGCCTTCTTTGTTATATCTGCTGTATCCTGATAGGTATCGAAAATTCCTTAACTTACCTTCACTTACGTGGCAACTTATTGGGCAAGGTTCCGAGAGATGCTTTGAGGAACCTTAAAAACCTTTGGGTCCTCAATATGGCCGACAATGTCATCAAGGACGTCAAACCAGATGATTTTGACGAGGCAAACATTAAACCCGCACTTGGGAGTCTATACCTGAATGGTATAACTAGTATATTAATTCTATAGGTTAATGCCGAGGTATAATAGGAGGCTTGTATAAAGTAATTTAATAAATTTAAAATGCTAGATGTTTTTTTAATATTGGCATATTAGGACGCGTTCAGACTCGAATCATTTTTTTTAAAAAATTTTAATAATTTAAAAAATTTTGAAATTTCTTAAATTTTATTTTTTTTTTTCAAAATTTTTCAAAAACTTTTTTTTTCAGAAAAATTATTTAAATGCTTATAACAAAAATTGGCGACTTTTTGTAAAAAAGCGTTCAAGGTAAAAATTTTAAAATTTTTCAAAAAAATGAAATGAGTCTAATCGCGCCCTTAAATGATTTTAGGTTAAAACATCGTTTCAATTAATATATTTCTGATTAGCATTAGCACCAAAATTGGCCCCCATAATATGTGCATCTAAGCCTACGGTTAGGGGAAAAAACAGTTTTGTAGAAAAAAAATTGAGCGTATTAAGGAGGTGACATAAATATTTATGAAAATATAAAATTTTGAAAATTTAAAAAAAAAATTGTTTAGAATTTGTTGTTAGGCATGTCCTGAAACGACCAAAAAACATTAATTCTCGATTTTGATATTAGCCGTTAGAATTATTTTTATTTTGAAAATAATTCCAATTTTAAAATTAGTATTAGCCGCAGCCTAAGTTAAATATCAATCACTAACCACACACTTTCATATATAAACGTACAAAACTTAGGCAACCTTCCAATTTCCCTTTAATGGAGTGAAAATGGGCTGCCCTTTTCAATTAATTTTCCTATCAAATTGAGTAAATTTATTCTCCCGTAATTTTTTTTTCATATGAGTTTGAGCTCCTTAAGTTTTTTGCAACCTCTTTTTATCTTTTGATCCTATAAAAAATTTATATTTCGTGATGAATGACCCACCACCAAGTTTCATCTAAAATGTAGTTTTTTGTTAAATAAGGTAACCTCCTAATTAAAATACCCACCGAAGCACTCCGAAATTTTAAGGCACTTTGGCTCCTAGATTTATCCCGGAACGAAATTGCCCAAATCACAAACACATCCTTCCCGACCTTACCGGCCTTGGCCTTACTTAACCTGGCAGACAACAAGATAAGTTACGTGTTTAGCGACGCCCTAGAAAATATACCCGACCCACGCGATAGGAGTTCCCTCAAAAAGGTGAACCTGAATGGGAACCTATTGGGTCGAGTACCTGCCCCCACGATATTCAAGAATATGACACAGCTTAGAACACTCGATTACCGTTCGAACCAAATCACACAGCTACTCAGAGCTGATTTCGAATCGCTCGACAAGGTTATTAACTCGAGTCAGCTGACCATGTGTGACGTGTCGGTTAACCGAATATCAATCATTCAACCACATACGTTTCACGACTTGGGCCGAAGTTGTATGGCCCTGCAAATTATGCATAACAAGCTTACCATACTACGGGCCCATACGTTTAGTGAATCTTTCGGGATCAAAAGTATTATAGAACATATAAATCTTATTTATTGCAATATTCGGACACAATAAATTTTGAAGATCTATTAATGTATTTTAAATGCCCTCCACAGGCAAGTATGCATCTTATTGTTTGAAATTAAAGGTATTGCCTAATGATGAGGATTCCAAGGTTGAAATTATTTAAAATTACCCTTTCCCAGTAAATCTACCCAAATTTATTATATTTCGATAAATTTTAACGAACTTATTAACACTAAAATGTACCTAATGAAATAGTCTACCTTGACTTTCTGATCAGCCTAAAATTTTAAATATGATTAAATATTATTTTGCTGGCCGAAAAATCCTTAGCTCGTGGTCTAGGCTAAGTGATTGCCTAATACCCGACAGGGCTAAAGGGTTATGCCCTGAAGGGTGTATTTTCTAAGTTATATTGGGAAAGGGAGGGGGCATTGTTTTAGCAGGTGGATGACTCTAGCCTTCGACTTTTACCAGGGTTGTAAAGCCTGCATGCTATAATATTCCGGAGAGTGCGGCGTAATTTTCATGAAGGTTATGGTATTGACGGAGGAACGCGCTTAATCCTATTGACCCTAGGGGTAATGAACATCGTCGCTTAGAAATTTAATAGCTCCTGATCCAAAAAAAATAGTCTGCCTGAAGGATAATTTCAGCTCCAGAGCAGAAGGCCACTAATAATTATTAAATTTTTGGTATTTAAATTGTAGGAATATGTATTCTTACCTAAATATATTGCCCGATTTCTGGGAAATAAGAAAGAAATAAGTTTTATTTGTGAATCAATTGCTTTGTTTAAAATACGAATAATTATAAATTAAAAAAAACTCAATATCGAAAAAAAAATATTATAAAATCAGAAACCACACTTGTTTTCATCCATCATCACAGAATTTGTTCGGCCTTATCGGCATTATCTTGTAAAAGCTCTAGGAAATGTTTTTTTGCAATTAATTTTCCAGCTAAGCCCTACGCCTATTTAATTATTGTTATATATAAGAAACTCAAGACGACCTTTTGTTCTTGTTTTTTTTAGTCATTTGAAAAGATTATAAGATGGTCACTTACTTATTTTTTATCCTTTCTAATACTCCCTGGTGATAATTATTGATTTGAGGACATAAATTACGGGTCGTGCAAGATTATGAATATGTAATTATAAGGCGTGTGATTTAATTACTTTCATGTATTGACCAAATCCAATCCCGCTACTTCGTTATTATTAGAGAATATACTTAAAATTTTTTTGATTCAAGAGATGCGAGCTTAATGACTTAAAAAAATTTCCAGTTTTTGGTTTTTAGGGAATTCCTTGTTTGGGGTAACACTTTCAACCCAAGAACTTAAACTTAAATCCTGACTTTAGAACTAAAAATTAACACAGTGTTTTATGGAAGAACTCAGTATTTTATATTAAAGGGTCTGGTATAATTTCGAAACTATTTTTATACAAAAATTTTGCCAATAGAGGCAGCTTTTTAATTAATAAATTCAATTATATGTTTACGATATATGGTATTAAAATCTCCAGGTATGCTAATTTTTAAGTGTATTTTTATAAGATATTGTTCCTTGACCTATCGATATATTCATTAAAACATGCGTTAAACGCTAATATATTTAAATTTTTGAATGCTCGAGGTATAAAAAGGGTCTTAAATATAAACGTTATAAATTTTTTTTTAAATTGTAAGGCTAGTATCTCAGGGGTAAGTGACAATATATGTAAAACCAACTTACCTGTTACCGTGCGCGTTGGAACGCGCTTAAGGCGTGTCTGCGCGCCCTGTGAAATGTTTTTTCCCTGTTTAGCTATCAATTTGAGTTACAACGCCATAAAGCGCATCGAAGAAGACACCTTCGTGAACATGATTGGAGTATCGGGCCTTAATGTCAGCCATAATCGTTTGACCGATGTGACAGCCAAGATTTTTAAAGGTAAATTTTAAGAAACATATCTAAATTGTTTTTCAAAATCAAATAAAATTAATTTATTAAATTGCAAAAATTAATTTGCATTTTTTTACTGGGAGATCCACACTATTTTAGATTTTTTGATATAATTTGTCAACTAAAACGAATTTTTTCCTAACTAGGCACTATTTAATTTCTTACCCAGACCCATTTAAGAGTCGAAAAAAATTCGGTTCGTGCTATCCGACTAACATTGCTAACTGATTTCTTTAAGGCCATATGGCCTGTTCCAAGATGCAGATATGTCAAAATTAAATCAAATTGATAAAATTTTATGCTTCTATTTATATTTTAAATATATAAGCAAAAAAGTTGAAATATATAGATATTTTGGCCTTAATCATCATAAGTAATGAAAAATAAGAGACTGTTTCAAGCCCTACTGATATCTAAAAAAAGGATTTTACAAAATTAACTAAACCCTCTAAATTAGGTCTACCCTATCTTGCCTACCTCGATTTAAGTTATAACCAAGTAACGTACCTTCCATCGTTGCTTTTCAAATATATCACGGGTTTGGAATTCCTAGACATGAGCTCGAATAATTTGACGTTCGTTTCGCCCCATGCCCTCGCCGGCCTCTACAAGATTCGCCACATTGATTTGTCGACCAATAAGCTGTTTGCACTCGAATACGGGACTTTTAATCGCTTCTCCTTCTCTCAAATTCAAGTAAAAATCTACGTGTTTGGCTATACATTTTTAATAAAAACATTATTTAATGCTAAGCTTAGATCGGTCGTTATGCCGGAAGACTTTGAGCATGCGAGATGTTGTATATCGCCTCAAGTTTCCTTTGAAACTATAAAAACCTAAATTTCAGGCATTCATTAAATATTCATGTAACCAGGTGAAGCAATTTCAAAAGTTCCCTTTTTTTAAAATAGATAAAGTCCTAACAAGTAAATCGTCTTTGATAGGGGTGAAAAAAATTGAATTCCACAAGTTTTCCAAATATGGCAATAAGGGCGTATTAGACCGTGGATAAGGAATGATCTCAGAGCCTTAAACTTAAAATCCGTTGTTTTATTAAACGGCATGTATTTTTTTTTTGATAAAAATCCTGGTTTTTATGAAAATACAAGTACACCAATAAATTATATCGACTCCTCAACTTTATGTTTAATACTCAACTAATAAAAACTAATGTGGTCTGAATTTAATTTAGATTGCGTTGACCTAACTAAATTGCACAAGTCGGTTTATATTAACCCATTGTATAGTTTAATCCTCTGCTTGGCTTTTGTAATTTTTTTGCAATCTTTAGAAATTCGGAGGCTTGTAAAATAGCCTAATGATAAACTAAGTTTAAACAAAGTTATTAGTTGTTAGACCTGTATGCTCCGGTATTCTGGAAAATGAGGCGTCATTTTAAGGCATATTACACAGGTCAACAAATTTTAGAGAGGTCTGAGCTAACTACGGAGATCAAACCTGAAAAGATTTACAAATTCGTTTAACGTTTTTTTAATCTTGTTTAGTCAGCTATAAACGTTAAAAATTTTAAAAAAAATGCTAAAAATAAGACTCAAAAATAATATAAAATTGAAATTTTTTTTGCATATTCACAACAGTTAAACTCTTAAATTTGAACTTAAAATAATATTTTTATTTAAAATAATATCGTGTCTTCTTAAAGTTTGGACGACTATTCCTTTTATGTTTTTTGTCATTGATATTTATTTACCTGTGTTTTTGTATCCGGAGATATATAGTTTTGATAATGATGAAAATTAACCAAGGGGTTATCATCGCTGCTTAACAATTTCACTCCTTTCTTCCTCCGCCCCCCCCCCCTTCCTCCCTTCCCATCTAATATTTTTGTCAATATCTTTGTCAATCAGCTTTTTAATTTAGTACATTAACCTAATCAACAACCCGTGGATATGTGATTGCAAAATACGGTGGTTACGTGATTGGGTCCAGGAATATATGACTTACAAAGTTTCACCACAGCGCAAACGAAATGAAGGAATTTGCCATTCCCTTCAAGTTCGTTATTTTTTTTTTACTTATACACTTTTTTAAAAAAAAATATTTAAGTTTGATGAGAGGTTGTATATCGTATCGACTCTACATTGAAAAGTCATTTTTTTGATAAATGCACGTTCTAACACAAAAAAAAACAAATAATAACTTTTTTGGTGTATATTGTGGTAATTGTTTGCTTGCCAAATAGATATCTTCAATTTAAAAAGTGCTGGGACACTATCCCACTTACCCGATGGCGGGTTAAACAAACACATTTATGGTGTCGTAAAATTTTATATTTTAAAAAAATTATTTTTGAGTTTGAACTTGCCCAAAATTCATATTTATAGGCTCTTCAATCAACGGTATGCTACGGACCGCATCATCTCATGAACAGCTGTCTGAGTTGCGTCCCGTCTGAAGCTTTCGTTTGTATGGAAGACGCGAACAGTGAGGAAGAGGCAAATTCCATGCTATCCATTTGGATGCCTGGACCATTGAGGAAAAAGGCATTGGGCCGGATGAAGGCAGCTAAAAAATATCAAAGTGAGTTTATTAAGATTTACCATGTTTCTTCTTATAGATTAGCATCCAAAATTAATATCAAAAGGACAGGATATTTTTTAAGCAATATGCACTTCTCCAATAAAAAAAAACAGAGTTATTGATAGTATTTTTTTAAATTTTACAAATTGTAACAAAATCCAATATCGAAATTATATTTTTCATAATTCATTTATTAAACACTGCACACTTTGTCCATAAAAACATTTCGCCGGTTTGGACGCTACCCCATATGCAATTTAGACCTTTCTTTAAAATCTTAGGTTACCCGTTGCAGGATTATTCGGGCGGTGCACAGTTCAGTTGGGTCCAACGCTCGAGGCGAGAAAGGAGATCTCGAAGACTGGTAATTGTCTTGGGAACCTTGTTTGGCGCTACTCTGTTATCGTTACTCATACTATCTATCGTACTTCACGTGAAATGCCGGAGGCGTCACCGTCAATCCTTAAATATCTCGCAAGGCCCGGCTTTAGGTCAAGAGGCAGCTGCTCGTTTATCAATGATGGGCAATGTAGTAGTTACTTCGCAATCTCAACACCCTCACCAACCATTGATAGGGTCTCGGCATTTCCAACACACGAGCGAATCCGAGCGAGAACCGTTGAATATGCCCGCATCAACAGGCGAGGAATCTTTTGAAGATGGTGGTGGTGGCATGCTAATTGCGAGAGATATGATAAAAGTTGTCCCCCTGAATTATAACAACCAAAGAGCAAGTGAATTCTCTAGGGGTCAATGTAGAATGCAGGGACACCCAGGTCCGCAGGTTAATCTCGATAACAATTACAACGCACCAAACGGAAAATCTTGCGCCGATGTATCGAATAAAGGTGCTAGCTCCACCAAAGATAACAACAGTCTGTACTATTCGGATTTTGTGGTGCGTAAAAACAAGGGCTATCACGAAGGTTCGGTGAAACCGGCCATCTCGAGCTCCATTTCGAGCAACGAATTTGTCCGGCATTTGGAGGCCGAAATATCCATTTTGAATCGTACAAATAATGATAATGATAATATGGTTGATGTCGCTAACCCTTCTGTTCATTACGGGTACTATGAGACGCGCACAAACAGGAATAACAACAATAATCACGACTTAAACCCTAAAGGTAATCAAATCCAGGGTATTGACTCGAATGATGGGCCTAGCCCCGACTCCCGACAAGCCAAGAAAAGAGATCGAGCCGGACGTCATGCATTAGAAGATTGTACAACTGAAGGCCTTCTGCACACATATGAAAATAATAGTATTTTGCAAGTCAAAGATCATTCTGACGACCTCTTCTTATACGATAATAATGTTAAACAAACACTGGGAAAATTACAAAAAACGGGAATCCCCACACTTAACAAAATTATGTATTACAGCCCGGTTAAAGGTAAACTTTAATTCATTTTTAATAAAATACAATTTCCTATAAAAGTAACACACCAAAATTATATTTAGGAAACCAACCTTTTACATGTAGACATATAAATCTAAAAAAATACTCAACGAATCGTTTTGTATGTGTATGCGCAACAACTACATTTCAAAGATTTTTGGTTATTGGCTAACTTAGGTGCCAAAATCTAATATGCTTAAGGTGGGAGCAGCCTCTAAGCTATTTAGGCAAATACAATCTAACAAGTTTTTTTTAAATGTCTCTGGGGATGTAAGAACTAGTTCAGAAGGGCAATGGGACCCCTAAGTAAAGGAAATGTATATAGCGATCAATTAAAATTTAAAGTTTCAGGCCTCGTAATTGGTTTTTTCCTTCCTTAGGTGGCTACGAACGTCAACGAACAACCACACATTCACAGTCACAACAAAAATTTGATGATGTAAGCGGCACCACGGTTCCTATGCGACGCGACAGAACTGGTCAATCATCGTCCTTATTAATCTACGATTCAATTAAAATGCTCCCACACAGTCCAACTAAGGATGGTAGAGTATCATCCCACAAAACAGGTGATAGACACGGCCCTCAAATGAATTCTAAATCGTGGGACAGCCTATTACAGGATGAAACTAACCCAGGGTATGGACTTGGTGGGAGAAAATTTCCGGGAAAACCTAAAAGTCCGGCGAAAAAATTACAATCCCACCACTATCCGGCTTACACCCGGATCCGAAATAACGTCTTATCGGAAGAAGAAATAGAAAATCAAGAAATGCCGTCCCACGCTGAAAAAACAAGAAAGGCAAGAGGAGAACACGGTGTGAAGAAGCTGCACGCCAAATCTCGAGATGGCAGTAAATCAAAGAAAATTGTAGAAGAAGATATCATAAATGACGACCAGATTGATGAAGTATATAATACAGGTGGGATCGATAACCGGAGTTACCTTAGCAGCAACGGTAATTTAGTTAGACAGAATAATTAATATTTATGCGTTTGGGAGGGGGGGGGGCTTTAAAGTTATATAAATTGTCAGCTAATTAATATAAATTACATTAGAATTTTTCCTTACAAGTATGCTGCTAATTTGTTACATTTTTCAATAGTCATACAATTTTATAGTTTTATTTATGAACCTTGTGAACATGAAAAAAAATCTATTTGTTTCTTTTATTAAAACTAATTGGGGGTGAGGCAATCAGCTAATGTCGTTTTTTAGGATGCGATATAAGCCACTGTGACAAAATTGTCTTATAAATATATATAATCAAAAATCGTTGTAATACACAAGGCATACAATATTTTTTCATTTCCACTTCACAAAACAGGTATCTTGGTATTGTCCCACACTGAACAACCGTTTAAAGTACATTCTGACAAACTGGATATCGAAAGAATTAACCCACAGCGGAGAGATGTAGAGACTAATATATTTTCCCCCAATCCTAATAATAGATTAGGGAAGGTATTGGACAACAACGATATACAATATTTCGATCCCGGAGCCGAAACTGAAAGTCTTTTTCGTCGCATTGAAGACGATTACGGGCATTTAGGTGGTGGGAGGCACGGAAGTGCCGGTCACTCTGACCTAGAATCGATACGAAACTTGATAAAGAACACGGAGTTTGGAACGTTAACGAGTAACGGGGCTGAGAGCAACCACGATCAACATCGACCTCCACACAACAATGTTATTAGCAGTAACAAAACGCAAAAACTGTTTATTTATCCAAACAATGGTGCAAATACAGCTGTTAACCCATCCTTTGGCGTTGGGCAGGCAGATTTACAATCCTCTTACCCGCAAGAGAACCGTCGACAATATCAGCAAATAGATGAGGGAGAACGTTCAATGAATCCATTTGTTTTGAATGGAATATCAACTGAGTATAGAAACAGGACACCTAGGAAAACGCACCCAAAACTTGACCTTCACGGGTCGGATGATAAAAGTTCGCTTGGCGGATTTGCGTCTTCGCTTGTTCATGATTTTATAACTGACATTAATGGTGATTGTACAACTAATATCAAAAATAATCTTAATAATACCGACAAAATTGAATCTCATTTGACCTATGTTAGAAATAAGGAGGCAGCGTCCCCAATGTTACAAGACAAACACAAGACCGAAAAAATTGCAGTTTAACTGACTGTAAAAATAATAATCGTACTGCGAATTGTACATAATTTAGTTGACTATTTACACTTCTTGCCTTTATATAAAGTTTTAGTCCATAGTTTTGTAATCATTCATGTTTATTTAATTAATATGCCCTCCAAAACTTAATATTAACCTGTTTCCCAGCTTCTTAAATTTTACAAATACAACGTGGTTCATTCAAACTAGATTTTAAGAAACTCGACATACTCAAAATTTTAATATTTAATGTAACCTGTAATTTTGTTTATTCATATTGACATAATTAGGGCATGTCAAAACTCCGGAGTCTAGAAAAAAATCATAAACTCCGGAGTTTTTTATTAAAATTTGCTAGTTAATATATGTAATTATTACATAATTAGCTGCTCTTTCATCTATTTACAACTTTCATTAAACAAAAATGAGTTTTGACAACAAAAATACAAATTCCAATATTTTCGATAAGCTAATGTTTACTAGCAAATTCCAAAAAACTAAAACTCCGGAACTCCGGAGTTGATGGACTCCCTCCCGACTCCCGGAGTTTTGACATGCCTATAATCAATTGGCTTAAATACTGAATGGTCCACTGCCGTTTATTTATATTTTTCAAAAAACAATGACTTTACATTGTTCTTAGGTATGACATAGATTTGCAAATCATATTGGTAAATTTAGGGCATTTAATATAATAAATTTTTAATATCCATTTTAATAGGTTATACAAATACGAAAGGTCAGTAGTAAATAAATATTAATAAAATTGTTTTTCTAATTGGATTTTCTTTTGCAGGGCCGTATATTAGGCTGTTTAGTTATGTTCTCATATAATTTTTTGTATTGCAATAAATGGAACAATTTTTTTGGTATATATTTGAGTTACGATAAAAAAATGTAACTATATGTACACACGTCTACTAAATAACCAAATGAGTTAGCCTGTGTCTTGTAATATTTTAGATTTAAAAAGAGTTTTATCAGTGGCGCCTTAAGAGTGTAGAATGCCTTTACATAACCATGATTCATGTGTTTTTTTACTCGTTGGAAAGATAAAAATGGAGTTACCCTCATGCACAAGGCAAGGATGGAAAAATTAACATGAATAGCATTTTTCGCTTTGAAAAAAAATATTATATTTTAGCAACATATTATAAATGAATTTATAACTAACTATTCATTTACTAAGCTTTATTTATTAATAAATCGTTAATGAACCAATGAATGCATAAAGCTGTTAACAAAGGCACGCATTTTCATTTAAAAATACAAAAAAAGTAAAGTAATACATACTCATTAAGTTATATACATTTCTCACCAAATTACACTTAGTAGTATATTTTATTCAATAAAAAAATATTTTTTATTTTAACATCAGTATTATCACATCGAATATGACACAAAAAGTTTAAAACAAGGTTCATATATAAGTGTTTGATTGGTTAAATTGATTAGACCTCCTTCTTGGCTTAGTATAAAAACGTGATATACATGTATTTTACAAACATCATTTATTTACTGTTGCTTCTTGAAACTGTGAACCTAAAGTATCATAATTTAATAGAGTTCTTTTCAATTCTTCATAGTTGTAAAACATTTTTTTTGATAAATTTTAGAAGTAATTAAGATAAAGTAAGTAGAGTTTCAACGCGAACTAAAGTCTTTCAACTAAACCTTGTGTGAATTTATTTGTAAAATTTAAAAAAATGGGATTAAAAGGTGTTTTTAATCGTCCTATAAATGGTGCCGAAATTGAAAATGCAAAATGTTTGCAGGTTACAATAAGCATTATTTGTATTTATTTTTCGCAGCAATAAAAACGATATGAGGCGGGGTCTCAAATAAACAATACAGCTACACTTTGCAAAACTCTAATTTTAACATTTATTAAATCGGTATTTTGCCTAGGCTTAATTAAGCTAAATTATTGAATATATTTTGTATTCAAACTTAACAAAAGTTTGTAGTGGTTCAACAAATTTTTTTATTTTAGATATGTCTCCTAACTTGACTACAATATATTGTAACTTGTGATGATTAATTTTAATTTTTCCAAAAGTTACCATAAAAACATTATTTATGATTGCCTAAAGGCGTTTACATTGTGATATGAAGACGACCTGCTCTATTGATGTTCCATATTAAATGTAATATATTAGGTTAGGTATGAGCATTAAAATATAGTATATTATTTATTTTTTCTGATTTAGCATTTTAAAAAATTAATCAGTTATGTTTTATTCATATCACGCTTTAGCTTTTTGTACAATATTTTTACTGGAGTTTTGAAATTTTGCAATTTTAATGTAATAAAGATGACCATTTTATTTAATGTTTCCGAAAATAGAAGTCAATCAAAAAAAACCGTATTTTATCATATTTGATTATTGCAAAATAACAAAAAAGATAGATAGTATATGCTTGACCAATCGCTTTATGCCCTATAAATATATGTCCTGAGTCTCATAATGCCCTTTAGTATTACATATCATTCGTAAGTACGTATATTTATATATAGATGTTTATATAAAATATTTCTAAAAATAGGCAATGCGTTACAAATGCCCTCGAAAAAGCATATTCTCATCTCTATTCAAATATTTGCCCATACCCAACTTATATAGTATTGAGTGGGTGGCCATTAAAAAAATATTTAGTAGTAGTTGTTGGACAAATTTTGTGAAGGAGGAAAGAATGATAACAACGTCCCAGGGTCAATTTCCTAGCCCAGCAAATTTGTTTTTACGATTCTATTCGCTCATTTTATTCATTCTACTAATTTCAGGTATGATCATTAAATTTAGATTACCTTAGGTGCTTCATTAGATTCACTTTGGTGCCGAGATGGGGAGGAGGTTAATCTGGGGGCACTCCATTCTCATTTAAAAACATAAACAGATGGTTTTGAGGTTTCTCATACCTTTCCCCATATTAATAGTGCCATGCCCGTTAGGGCTTTGACTCTTTTACCTGAGGAAAGCAATTAGTATTGCCCACGGGTAAAATAGTAAGATCTGCTCGCACGCCGGCGATCTAGGATTTTAGCCTAGGCTCTTACTTTTGGCATATCTTTTAAGGCCTACTGCCTAACACAGCAGCTACAAAGTGGTTCCTCATGTGTACTATTTTCCAAAAAAAGCCACCTCTTCACGGTTTGAAACTCGCAACTCCTGCGTGTAAGACAGGAAGGTTTACCACTGAGCTATCTGAGCCACCCCATTCTTACAAATGATTATTATTGTTGAGAGTCGTTTAATGCAATAAATATTAAGCTTCTATAACAACATTCCTCACCCCATTATAATGCCTGTGATCACTCACATTACACAGGTTAACAATTTTTTCAGAGTTATGAATTAACTACAGAGATCAAACCTGCCATCTTAGGGAATATCAAATCCCTTTACGGTTTCTCCTAATCAAACCTATTTAGTCACTTTTAAACATTAAAAATTATAGAAAAAAAGGTCAAAAAACCAAAAAATATTCAAAAATAAAAATAAATTGAAATTTTATTTTTGCATATTCATAATAATTAAACTGTTAAACTCAAACTTCAAATAATATTTTCATTAAAAACTGATAATATATCGTGTCGTATTTAAGTTTGGACGCAAAATATTTTCTATTATCTAAATGCCGATGTAAGAGCTTAATATATTAATTGTGATTAAAAATATAAGTTACAAGGGATTTTTATATGCAAAAAAAAATTTTAAATTTGTTCTTTTTAGGTTATATTTAGATCTGTGAATTCGGTCAAAAGGTCATTTTCTGTTATGGACGGATCTAAGGAGCCAAAAACGGAAGAAACTAAGATAAAACGAAAAATATATATGAAATTAAGCCATCATGGAGTTGCCTTCTTTTATGTTTTCATAAAATTTAAGCTTCTGACATTGATTGATATTTGTTTACATGTGTTATAATTCAGAATAAGATATGTTAGTAGTTACATAAAAACATATCAAATTTAACTCATAGTCTAGATTAAATAATTGCCAAGTACCCGCTAGGGCTAAAAGAGGCTATGCCCCGACTGGTATGCCGTTTCTTCCAAGAAATGTAGGGCAGAACTTTGTTTTAGCAAGTGAATGACTCTGGCCTTCGACTTTTGCCAGGGTTGTAAAGCCTGCATGCTATAATATTCCGGAAAGTACGTCTTTTGAAATATTATGGTATTGGCGGAGAGCCGGGCTTAATTCTAATAACCTAAGGGGCAGGGATGGGCACAATTACTTTTTAAAAGTAATCATTATCATTACAACTACTTTAGAAAAAAATGTAATTAATTACTAATTACCATTACTGTTTTTAAAAAAGTACTTAATTACAATCAATTACAATTACATAAATTTTCAAGTAATTAATTACTAATTACAAGTACAATTACAATTACTTTTTCAAAAATTTTTATATATAAAATTAGAAAACACGAAAATAATAATACACAAAAATAAAAACACTTATTATATAGACAATATGTAAAAAGATTCATTTATTTTGGATATAAATGCTAAATTATATAATTAAAAATATATTTGAGTTAGTGGAAGAAAGTTTGATTATTTACTAAATCCTAAAGGTTTCGTATTTATATTTACTTTTTAAAACAATTAATTTCTCAAACAACTCATTGGACAATCTGTTTCTATTAAATCTATTTAATAAAGTGACAAGACTGAATAATCTTTCGACTGAGGCTGATGAGCTAATATCGTGTTATACTTAAAAAATCTTTTAATTGTTGGGTAATTTTCTAACATTGGTAGCTCTTCACTATTATCATTTAAATATTTTAGAACCTCTAATTCTGCTTATCGTAGAGATCATTTGTTAATTTTGATTTAGGTAAATTTTTAAACATTATAAACTTTGATTTTTAGAAAATTTTGACTTAAGATATGTCAATTTTTTCATTTTTTTTGCTTCTGATATCAATAACGATTTTAAATTTTCTTTGTTCTCCCTGCCCTCTACCCAGTCTAATTTAAAAAATGGATGAGACATTGATGCTAATAATGCAAAATTGGAATTTAGACATAGTAAGATGGTCTTCAAACTGTTTAAAACTAGAAATCATTTTTGAGACAAGGTTTTTACAAAATTTTAAATTAGGTTTAAGGTCATTTAAATCCGCTAATTTTTCAAATAATGTTGGCACTAGTTCTCCATAAAAAAACGTTTTTTTATTTTGAAAAAAATCTAAAGCTTTGGCCAAAGGTTTAGTAACATATAAATATTCCTCAATGAAATCTAACTCAATTTGTTTAAACTTAACAATAGAAATTACAATATAATGATTATTTGAAAAGTAATCATTATCATTAAACTATTTACTAAAAATGTAATTAATTACATTAAATTATTATAAAAATTATTGATTATAATTATAATTATATGAGAGTAATTATAATTGTAATTTAATTACAAGTAATCATTACTTGCCCATCCCTGCTAAGGGGTTATGGACGTTGCCGCTGAGCAATTTCAATGCTCTTTACCCCAAAAGATAGTTAAATTGATTTTTGACATAAATGCATTATAATTTGTTAAATTTAGTAAAATTGTTTTATTTATTAAAGTTTGTATCTTTTGTATCACCAGATTTTTTTGAATTATGTTATAGTTAGATTCATTTTATTTTATTTCCAATTTTTTTCTTTTTTTTTAATTTGAGTAACTATTGCAATTTTTAAGAACTGTAATACCTTTTTACTAATGGGCCAGACATAATGAAACATAGTTAATTTAATTTTTATTTTTTCTTAAATAGGCTTAGAAAACTCAGCTGATCCCAATAAATTATCATGTGGAATGGCATTTAACAGACCTAGCATCCCTAAATGCGCCTCAATGAGAACGGGTCAGGTTCAGCACATTATGGAGGGAAAAACATCTCGGCAAGGAAGTTGGCCCTGGATAGTAATACCTTAAATCTAGTTAGCAATAATTTTAACAAACCAATTTAAATTTACCTTACATTATTTTTAAATTCGTATATTTATTAGCAACACAAATGTTAGCATAAAGCTAAGGCCGGTACTTCCATAAGCGTACCATATTCAATGTTTTAGAGTGTCTAATGTTGTTAGGTAGATAACGGAATTTTTAACCCTTGGGCAAAGTAAGGTTTAGGGGCGGCAGGGCCGTGGGCCGAGCCGGGGAAAAAGTCTAAATCACTATTTTTCCAAAATTACCATTAGAAAACAACAACTTCCTATTTGTCGCTAATGTCCGAAATATTTGAAAACACGACAATTTATTTTAGAAATTATTTTTAAAACGCTTAGGGTAACGTGGCGTTGCATATGTTTTTGTTGCTGAGCTCTAAATTTATGCGATTTCCATCACAGGTGCTTGTTCAAATTTTCTTCAAAGATCCCGAAAATGCTCGAAGAGTCAAACTTTGCAGTGGCGTATTAGTTAGCGATCGGCATGTTTTAACGGCCGCACATTGTCTGCAAACAAGGTATGTGCCCAGTTTCTTAGAGCTTTTTTTAGACGCAAAAACGTAAGCAATTTGAGTTTTTTGACATTTAAATCTGTTAATTGCATGGTTAGACCGCTTATTTTGTGCTCTTCTATGCTCAAGTAGTTGAGCACAATGAAGGTAGTAATGAAATGGGTGACCGTTAGCAAATTCCAAAGCCGTCCGGTCGTCCGAGAGCCATAATTTAAAAACCTACTTTAACCGGCGTGTGTTAAATCTCATTTAAAACAGGCCGCTATCTGAAATTAAAGGAGACATAGCCTCGATGGGAATCAGCTCTCCCATTCTTCAGATTAAAATTTGAAGTAATTTAGTTAATTTTTGTAAACCTGTTGTAGATTATATAGAATGAGTTATGACAATAGGGCAAAAAAAATTTTTTTGAAACTAAAAAACTAAACGTTGCCTCAGGGTTCTCTTCTACATTCCAAATGAATAATGCAAGGTTTTTGACATTTTTTCTAATTTTAAATATTTATAACGCGTGCAAAAAAAATTAATAAAAAAGGATAATGTAGTAGACAAAAATATGAATCTAAATAGTTTATTTTGAGATTTTCGTAAAGCTTGTGTAATAATTAATACACGGTGCTTTAATAAATCTTGTAAAGTAGGAAATAATTACTAAAAAATTTTAGTTTGCTGATTAAAATAATTTTTTCTAAAGAAATTTTGTCATTTGCAAAATAGAATATAGTTTTAAATTCCAAAATCGCGTATAACATTACAGGCTTACAACTATTTATACTCCGCCATATATAATTTTTAAAAAAAAAATTTAGGCCTACTATGCAAAATCTCACGCTTAAAGTTGGAAATATCCGTAGATCTATAAAGTATGGGCAACAAATAAGCCCCATTAGCTACGTTAGGCACCCTAATTATCGAGTGGATAAACCCGGAGCCGATATTGCAATCATAACACTTAAAGAAGCACTGTCTCCTGGAAAAAACAATTCTGTCAATACGATATGTCTACCTAGAGCTCCGGATCAAATATTCAAAAGAAACGGACTTAATCCGGGCAATTTCAAAAAGGTTCCGTTACCGCCTTCCGGAATGACTCAAGAATGTTATGTCGTTGGCTGGGGATTATTTGATAGTATTTATATTAGCTAGTGCAAGAGAAATTTGCAATTAAAAAAATTTGCTATTTTATATGAGCGCATTTTCAAGTTCTTTCGTTTAAAGTTTAAAAGGAGATGTTGAGGTAATAATCAGCTATGTTTAAATAAATTTATATAAAAAATTAGATTAAATGCATTTAGAGAATTAGAAACGGGGTGTACAATTGGTGATTACAGCGGACAACAAAATTTGAACCACCTCAAGCATCATTTAGGCAACTATAGCGTTTGAAAACTAATATTAAATTAAAATTTAAGCCAACTCAGATGGTTATTTGGTGTCAAAACTATAAGATTTTCTATTTAGGGGTATTTGAAGCTTTCATATTATAAAACCTAAAAGTAATGACAAATATTAAAAAATATATTTAGATTACGGAAGCATGCATTTATTATTAAGTAAAGCGTTTAAATTAATAATAATAAAGTTTATTTTATCTTTTTTTCCGTAAAATTAATAAGTTTCATAAAATTTTTTTTGATCCTAAATAACATGAAAGTAAATTGCTAATAAATGTATGTATCCCCTATTTTAGGTATTGTTTTTGTAACGAATCTAAATCTGTCATTTTTTGGAAAATTAATAGTTTAGAAATTTTTATGGATTTTTCTGAACTTAAACGCAGTTTGACAAAAATTAGAGGCATTGAGAAAAAAAACTAATCCTAAGATCGTTTTCGAACATCTAAGTCTGTAACTATCATGCTTTTTTGTTGTCCAGTTTTGAGTCAATTATTTCCATAAAAAATTAGAAATCATTAAGTACACCAGTAAACTTAGTGGGCGTCTCAATCAAATAATGTGAAAGAAAACCAATATTTCGACTTTTTCACTCTTTATCAAATAAAATGGAAATTTTAATGGTATTATTTACAGGTAGCAACACATCTTCAAACATCCTTCGGGAAACATGCACTAAACTCATAGAAAATAAACCTTGTTCCACGGCAAGGAATTACCACCCCATCATGAAGGAAGCCATATTGGCTGAAAAAATCCTGTGTGGTCTGCCCATCCCTGATGAGCATGGAATTGATACATTCTGTGGAAAAGTAAAATGCTTTTTATTTCTACATTTTTACAGGCAAAGGTTTTGACCTGCTTTCAATTTATACATCATATTCTAGCCCACCATATAAGAGTTTAGGGTTACTCAAAACATTTAAATGTAATAATATTTCGATGAAAAAAAAAACTAAAGTTTAGAAATGTGAATTATTATTCATCTTAAAGTATTAGTGACTTCAAATATTAGAGTTGAAAGAGGTGTATGATGTAATTGAAAATTGTAGATAATAATAATACGAATATGATAGGGGGGGGGGGAGGCGCAATGAGAGTAAATGTTGTTACCATTTGTCAAACTTTAATAAATTTGTAAGTTATTGGCTCCACAACATAAATGCGGTAACAATAGAGCCAATAGTATTCAAACTATGGATATTGTTTTATTTTACAAATTAGGGTGGAATTCGTAGAAAAATACAATATATGTTTGAAATAAGAAAAGTCTACAAAATAGTTTTTTTAAAATGACATTAACAATGCTTTTGGTATTTGGCTTTGGTCGTTTTTCTTGGTATTAGAGTTTAGTATTTGAATGTTACAATCACGTTACCTTTCCCTTTTACAATTGTTAGGGGAGTGTGGCATGCGATGCTCATTTTCTCTAACTCGTCACGGAACTGAAGGCGGGACTGTTTGAATTACTGCTGCTATAGTAGAATTATCGGCTGTTTTCTGCTTGTCATATACCCTAGACTAGAGATTAGTTCTTTTCGTTTTCCCCTTTTCGCCATATTTTTGACGCTTCATTCTCTATCAAAAACTGAATTCGAGGCTAGTTGTTTACCAGGGGGCGTCAGGCCATCTATAAAATCGGCAGGTTTTACCTTCATTTAGGTAAGCGGATTTAAGGGATCTCTATTTAAGCAACGTTTTGCACGTGACTTTACGTAAGACATCGTTCTTTGCGCGGCGCGGCACCGGTCTCTAACATTATCGGTAGCTTAGGGTCATAAGCAGATATGGTGACGTTTTCCGCTATTAGAGCTTTAGCATTTTGTCGTCTTTCAGATCCAACGTGCAGAATATTTACCCTCCACCATTCTTTGACGCCATATTGTCGAACGTTAAAAATGTAAATCCTTTAGCAGGTAGGAGGTGATTTTGATCCTGTAATCGGCGCACATACGTAGTTGTTTATCAATCTTAAGGACGACCGTGGGATTGCCCACTCTACTGAGTTTGTGCATCTATTATAGATTTTAGAATATTCACTTGTCGCCATCAACTTTGTATGAGCGGATATTATTATTAAGTCGTTTAAAACTATTATCGATAAGTCGTTTAGGACTTATTGGTCGGTCGTATGGGACAATTAGGCGCTTGGTCAATGAGGATCCCTCAGGTCGCTGAGGAATTACAATAATGTTTGGTCGTTTACAACCATTATCGTTCGTCATCGTTTAAAACATCGTTGGGCCGTTGAGGACCATTTTCGTTCGGCTGGGGGCCATTATCGTTCGGTCGTTGAGAACTATTATCGTCAGGTCGTTTAGGACCCTTATTTGTTCGGTCGTCAAGTATTATTATCGTCAGGTTGTTAAGGATCACTTTTCGTGGCACCGTATTTCTTGCCATTTTTGGAGATTGGAGAACCATTTTGGTCTATGTTTTGACCTCCCTGTCTGTTGTTGAAATAACTCAATTTAATTTTTAACTAGTGGGCCATTTCCGTACAAATTGATTCGTTGCTTTGGAACGTCGTGTGCTTGTCTTTGAAGCAAATTCGTTGCTCCATCAATTTATGTCTTGTTAGGGCACTTTTGTCTTTCATATAAATTTAAGATTCGTAATCAACGAGTGAAATGAACGTAATTATTGAGGTGCATCATACGCTGAAGATAGACCTTTAGGTCAATCACTTGTACATGGTTCTCAATAAAATTTTTTCAACGAAAACAATAGGGCCAAAAAGTAAAAGGAGTTTAATTTTTATACTTTTAAAATTATAATCTTAAAATTTATTTAAATCATTTCTCTTAATAATTGACGAAAGGTTGTCTATAAAAAAACTTGATCCCATCCTCGTCGCTAATTTTACAAAAGGGTAGTATATATAAGAAAATATAATATATAATTTAAAGAAATTTCAAAATAAATCTTTGAATGACATTGGTGCTTCTATTGGTATTTAAATTTGGTCGTTTTTCTTATTAAAGAGTTTAGTATTTCTGTTACATTCACATTATATATATCTATTTCATTAAGAAAAAGCAATTTAAGAGGACTATATTATTCGTGTATTTTAAGAATTAATTTAACATAAGTTCTTAGAAATAAATTTTTCTTAATTAATATACATTTTAAGTATTTTTAAATTTCAATAACAAATGGCACTAATATTTATGGCTCAAACACTGTATTTTTACTTGTAATTAAGCTGCAGGCTGCTAATTAAAAAACCCTTATGATTTGGCCTTCAAAGCTTTTTGTAATTAAAATCGTATAGTAGATGGCATAAATTAATTTGTAAGTAACTTAAAAATATTAAAAAAACTATATGTGATTGGGAACATGAGGTAAAAGATAATTAAAAAGATTATATTTTCTAAAATTTATTGAAAATAAGCATAATATGGTCGAATTCAATATTACATTTATTAGATTTGTATGTAGTAAATTGGGTTAGTCCAATGTGGCCTAACCCATTGGTGGTTTGTATTGAACAAATTATTTAAACAATAATGAAAAAGTTTTATATTTACCAATTTTTACATTATGTTTCTAAAGACAATGTTAAAAAAATGAGAAAAAAACACAATGCTAAAAAAACGGAAAATTGCCCCCATTATGCATACCAAGGTACAAAATAACCCATGGCAAGACTCTATTTTTTATTTTAGTAATAGCCTAAACCTTAACGAAACTTAACCCTAACATTAACCACAACCCTAATTTAACTCTAATATCAACCCTAAACCTAGACTCTGCCCACATTAGCAATTGCCTTATCAAAGCTATGAAAACAGGTACTTGTGATTCGAATTTGATCCTACAAGGTTCAGACAAGGATACGGCATTTGGCAAAAATCAGCTGATTTTTTCATAAGACAAAAACCGTCATTTTTCCACTTTTTAGGGCGAATATTTCAAAAACTAAGAAATATTGCAGTTTTTGGAATGGAAGTTCGTGATCAGCAAAATATGACCTAAAAACAGCTGTTTATAAAAATCGGTGATGCGTCATTAAAAGTGTCTCGTGCCGATGTTTTTTTTTAAATTTTTTATTTGCTAGAAGGTCAGAGTAAAAAGTTCTATTTATTATTAAAATATTTTTTTTATGTTACCCCATAAAAAGATAAATAGGTT
The DNA here is from genome assembly GCA_030555515.1 of Acutogordius australiensis. Taxonomy (NCBI): domain Eukaryota; kingdom Metazoa; phylum Nematomorpha; class Gordioida; order Gordea; family Gordiidae; genus Acutogordius; species Acutogordius australiensis. The sequence continues at coordinate 42,958,695 of CM060243.1, read as the reverse complement.
TTTTTCTTTTTACTTTTAAAAAAGTATCAACACAGCTGTAACTCAAAATCTTAATTAAATGCCTATGTATATCTTATAAAAATGTTAATCGTTCAGGGGGATTCGGGAGGACCTGTGGTGTGCCGCAACAAGGATAACATCTACACCCTTTACGGAATCATTGTGAAAGGAATAGCCAAACAGAGGATTTGTACGTTTGCCGACGTGCGAAAACATATTGGTTGGATTAGGGAATCGATAGGGGCTCAATAATTTTATTAATTTATATTTTATGAGATGAAAAAAATTAGTTTTTATATGTCAAATGACCCATAATATTTGTAAAAGGTAAAAAAAAGGATAGAAACTGGGTCAGTTGTAAAAATAATCGAGAAATACTACTAAAAATAAATCTTTCGAGGGTCATGATATAAGAAATATGCTTTCCCGAACCTCCCGACCTGTCACTGTTCAAAAGTAAGTCCTGATACAGAAGCTTAAGCAACAAAATTACGTTCAAATAAAGTAAAACAAATTATACACAAAAATAAATGGACAGAAATATTAATATTTTTATTTTACAAAGATTATAATAAAATAAATTACAAATATGAAATCTGTATATGAAAAACATTAAACGTATACTAAATTGTAATATAATGTTAATGGTATTAATAACAATCTAATAAATATGCTATTTGAAAGAAAATTAATTTTATTTTGTCAAAAAAATAAAAATGATTTGGTGATTGAGCCATTGTTGTAATATTTGTCTTCTAGAAAAAGTATTTGAAACAGGGGTTTTGTTATCACGATGTCCAATAATCATATTGCAGCAAATTGAAGAAGATAAACAATGATAAATGTAATATGTAAAAAAGTAGTAATTGTTGCGATTTAATTAAATATTATATTTCAAAATGTTTCCCCTAATTAACAGTGTTCTAAACAAAATTAAGGACCGTACAATTAATTCCTTCTTTCAGAAAAAAAAAATTAATTTAAGTGTTGAAGGATGCGCATCCAAAATGGGAAAAAGAAATTAAGGTACAAAAAAATTCATTGGGTTGCAGAGATCAAATTAAATTAAAACCATACATAAAATTTATTACAAAAAAATAATATGTGTTACGTCCAAAGACTAGCAAAAACATTTCACAGTGTTAGGAGCAATTCGTGTAAAATTTGATTGAATTTTTACAAATTATTCAACCGGAAGATGGACTAGGAGGTGTTATGGTTAAGTAGGTGACGGTAGTATCGATGGAAGGGCTAGGTGTAAATATACCTTTACGAAGAACAACTTTATCCGATTCCTCTTCCGTGGGTTCGTACAAAAGATGCGTTTCGTTCCTACCTTGATAGCACCCGGGCCTTTTGGGATCTAAATACACCCGAACCCCTTCGTGCTTATAAAACGCCCGTGGAGGCGGTGGAATGTCTACGGCGCTGCAACTAATCTGACCAGCGGCGTGGTTTACAGGTGAGGATGGACGGCCCGAGGGCGTTAAAATGAGCGGAAGTCTTGAGTATTTAATTTGCTGAGGAGTATGGAGATCCCTTTGAAGAAAGTTAGGAAAAAGAGCCTTGATGATGTTTCGTTTACGCTGTGAAAATCGTTGGGGAGGACGATTAAACATATCACCTTCGGTTGCGGATAATTCTAAAGGTTGGTGGGTGATTTGGGTTATAGCTGGTATTGGTAGGAGATCAGGCATTGACAAATGGTGATAAAGTACGTCTTTTATTGGCAATATATCGCCCCTTGGGGCTTCTGTTAGGTTATGAATTAAAACTGGGCCTTCGTGAACTGATATGTTAATGTCCGGTTTTTTGGCTAATGAGCTTGCTGGTTGAGCAGATAAGTTGCCAATCGAATTCAAAAAAAAAGGTTTTGGGTAATTTTTAAAATTCATTTGCTTTGTAGTTGTGGCTGGAATTGAGGTGAGAGATTCACTTTTGGTAACATTCTCGCTTTGGACTTCGTCAATCCTCAATGAGTTAAGAGAAAATAATGATACGGCCGAAGCGCGTCTCCTTAATGGTATTGCACTTGTCTCGGTTAAGGTTGTAGGATCTGTTACGCTTATCGGTGGTGAATTACGTAGAGCATTGAAATGCTGAACATGTGAATAATTGTCAGAAATGGGCGACTTAATAATATTATTCAGATCATGGCTATACAAAGTTAGAAGCGGACTTGCACATTTAGGAGCATCTGAGAGGAGGAGGTTAGGGTCCGAGGAATAGGTCTGAATCCCCGTCGAGTAAGACGCTGGTAGATAGTTGCCCGTTTGGTGAATTTTTCGGTAATGTCTGTGATTTTGGCCTGTTAATTTCTCTTTCCAACGAGCTTTTGTCAGTAAGTCCCTGGGGTGACCGGAGATGGAAGAGAGTGACAGATTGTTGCTGGCCGTTTTTGTTTCCTCCGTTTTTGCTTTCGTGGTCAAGAAGGTTTTTTGTTTCTTCGAACCGGACGTTTGAATGTTTTCGGGAATCGGAAGCCGAAACATAATTGGAATCTTTGTTTCCGTATTTGTAAAGTTGGTTCCCTTTTCCGGGTCTGATAAACTTCCCTTCAAAATCGGGATCAGATCTCGGGTGCGAGGACTCTGCATGAAAAAATTGAATAGAGAATAAATAAAAAATGTTAAAGAGAAAAATAAAAAATCATTTTTTACGATAAAAACTACAATGCTTAACCCAACCCTGATAACATAATTATTCGTGTACAAATTTTGTTTGTATATGTACTATGTAAGTTTCCATTGAGGTGATATTGTTTTGACTCTGTGTCATGTTCTTCTCTGTTAAATGTAAATTCGTTTCGATTTCCAGGGGCACTGAATCGCTTTTTCCAGGCGGCAATTCTTTTAAATGAGGCAGCTCTGGAGAGTAGGCTTCCGTTGTAAGAGGAGGAGTGGCGTCGGGAATAAAATCCCATGTCTGTTGTGCCTTGTCGAGAAGTAGCGGAACGGTCTCGGAGTAGAGAGGCGATATTGCCATCGTCATCAACAAGGGTTGTGGTTGTTGTTGTGATGGAAGTAGCGGGAGCAAGATAGGATGTGCAAAGTTTGCCGTTTCCGTGGGCCGACGCGAAAAGAAGCGTCCCATTTCCTGGAGACGGAATAGACGATGGGTGATAATTCTTTTCTGAGAAATGGGAGCATTGCTTTGCCTTGGCCGGCTCAAGTGCCTCGAATGAAGATTTTGGGATGCTGCGTCCAAAGGAGGAGAAGATCTTTTGGAAAGAAGCGCCCCGAAACGTGATCGGCGATGTACCGGAAGCGGCGAAAGAGGCCGCGTTTCCGCCAAATCGTCCAATTCTCTTGCCTCCGGGACAGGCATCAACGAGGCTCTTTTTATTCGCAGTGCCGCTGCCGTTATTGTTAAGGGATACGAAAATTTCGGAATGGCACTGTTTGATCTTTTTGAACGGGCGATAGTTATATTCTCGGATGACCGTGGGCCAATCTGATAACCTTTCTGTAACCGTGCATCAAAACATAAATAAGATGGTGTGATTTGATATGCGTATTGGCATATTTAATTAGTAGGCTTGCAAAAAATTTAACATAAAACTACGTAAAAATGGCCCAAATTTGAAATTTCTGGTTGTTAGTTTTGTTATGTGTGTTCAACAAAACATTAACTAGGCTAAGTTAATACGTCAATTATGTTAATTAAAATTGTATGCTCACTGTATTTCCCACAATTTTTCATTTAAGGGCTACCAAATGTACAATTGTTGTTAATTTTAATTTTACTGAAATCAAATTTTTTTAATTCTATTCAAAAGTATAACACTGAGCTTGATTGAATCGCATTGGCCTAAACACTAAAGCATTTGATCATTAAAATTATTTAAAAAATAATTTGAAAAAAAAATGTTTATATTTCTTCGTCTAGATCTATTTTTGGTTATCATGTCTATAATAATATGTTTAAGAACGCAAAATTTACTTTGTAGGTCTCGAGGACTCAAAATCTAAAAAATAATTACACTGGACAACAAAATTTGGACAACCCTAATACTATGGTTTTTAGTCTTTTGGCACTGATTACGAATATGGAATCAGAATTTTAGCCAATGCCTAAGTTTTTTAGTTATTCGGTGTCAAAATCGAGATTTTTCAATTTTTGGGGTATTTTGGGCTTCTATATCATAAAACCTATGGCTACTAACAAAAGTTTAAAAATATATTTGGATAATGGAAACATTCATTATTAACATAAGGCGTTTTAATTTTTTTATAATATTAAATTTTTTTATTTCATTTTTATAAAATTAGTGTTCATTATAAAATCCGTTTATTGATCCTAAATAACTTGAAAGCAAATTGCTAATAATTTTAGGTTAACCTTTTTTAAATATGTTTTTTATAAGGAATCTGAATATGCTAATAGATTTTTTGAAAAATTAATGGTTTAAGAAATTTTGTGATTTTTTTTCCGAACTTTAGACGCGGAAAAAAATTGGAGGCATTGGTAAAAAAACTAAACGCGGGATCGCTATCACAAAAAAATTCCCTTCAAAACATTCGAAAAATCATATGTTGTTTTTTTTTGTTGTCCAGTGTTACTTAAGAGGCAAAATAGATTGGTATTGTGTTGCAGCCCATATTAAATTTTGTGATTATTTGGTTTACCAAAAATTTAAATTTGATGTGAAATTCCAATGTAATTGGTAAAAAATTATAAAGCTAAAAAAAACAAACAATTGGTTTGGATTTTCCCCCATACCTTTCCCCACTTAGGGGCGCCGTACCCGTTAGGGCTTAGACTCTTTAAACCCGAGCAAAGCAATTAATATTGCCGGCGGATAAAATAGTAAGAATTGCTCGCACGCCGGCGACCTAGGTTTTTAGCCTAGGCTCTTACTTTTAGACATATCGTTTTAAGACCCAATGCCTAAGCAAGCCACTCAAAAGCTTTAAAGCAATTGCACATGTATGCTATTTTTCCAAAGAGAAAGCCTCCTCTGCACAATTTCGAACTCGCAACCTCCTGTGTTTAAGGCAGAAGGTTTACCACTGAGCTATCTGAGCCGATAAAAAGCTAAAATTACCTTATGTCAAACAAATTATATCTTAATAATGATGGAGGATATGATTAAATCTCCAAAGTGACCTCATCTCAAAAATAATTTGTTTTTCTTAGTTTTATTAACCATTTTGAAATATTTTTAATGTTATACTTAACTTACAAAGTTTGATTGGGAGACAAAAGGATTTGAAAATTCTTAAGATGACAGAATTAATCTATATAGTTAGCTAATAACTCTAAAAAAATTTATCGCAAGACCAAATTTCTATTAAGAAATGTTTAGTTAGGTTAAATGATTGCTATAATGAGTGCGGAATTATTAATGTAATATCACAAGATTTAAATGGTAGTGCTAGCCTAAATCAGCAAAATAAAAGCAATAAGTGAAAACTGTTAGAGGCAGTTATTTGAAAAGCAAAAATATTTCGAAAATAGTTTACAAATAAGGAAAGTCGAGCAGCATCACTTCCTCCTAAATTTCGTATAAAAAGGTGGAACAAGATGTAAAATAAGATTATGAAAAACGTTCAAAGTGAAAAACAACTCTAAATTCTACTTTTGCTAATGTACCTATTAGAATTTTTAATGCGTAGATATAACATTTTTTAAATAAAAACGATTTATCTGATAATTATTCTATAAAATTTTCCCCCGCCTCCCCCCACGCTTCAAAAGCAGTTTTGGACGATTTAAGTCTCAACAAATTTTTTTGTGATGAAAATTTACATCAAAACCCGTAGGGGCGACCGACCGTCTGTTAGTAAGGGCCGAACAACGTGTGAAACAAGAATAGAAAGAAGAAGTTGGGTTAGTGATAGTATGACAACTATGACTAATCTTTCTCTTACTCATTGAAGGTCGGGCCGGGTAATGGTGAAGCAGTTTTCGACGCCAGACAGCTTTTAATGTGTCTTGAACCTAATAATACAAATATTTATAATTCAAAAATAGGTTAGAGTAACAAATGTTATATATACCTTAAATAGGGTTTGCAATGATGAATGTTTTAAATAAGTTGATGCTTTACCGAATAACACTGGACAACAAAATTTGGACGACCCTAAGCATCTATGGCAACTATGGTTTTCAGTCAAATTTTTGGCGCTGATCACGAATATGAAATCAGAATTTTAGCCAAGGCCTCAGATTTTTAGTTATTAGGTGTCAAAGTTGAGATTTTTTAATTTTGAGGGTATTTTGGGCTTCTATATTATAAACCCTATAAGTCGTAACAAAATTTTAAAAAATTTGGATAACGAAAACATTCATTATTAACATAAGGGGGTTTAAATTTTTTTTATTATTTAATTTTTTTTTATTTTTTCATTTTTGTAAAATTAGTGGTTTTTGTCATAAACTCCTTTTTTGATCCTAAATAGAAAATTCTCTACAAAACCCTCAAAAAATCGTTTGTTGTTTTTTTTGTTGTCCAGTGTAATCAATCACAAAAAATATATACATTTTTGCAAAAAACATAAAAAGTTAGCAAAGAAAGGGCGGTAGTGGTATATGTTGTAAGGGTATAAGCAACTTATGGTAATTTTATAAAACTCAAGTTAATGCCAAACTAAAATTCCAAATTTCACATAATTTTATCGTATTTAATGTGCTAGATTATCGTTTTGTTGTTTCAAACAATTTAGTTATTGATATGAGTTTTTGAACAAAAAAGATATATATCTCCAAAAAATTGCTAGGCCAACATACACTAAAAAAAATAAATTTGCATTGTAAAACAAGCCGAAAGCGACCAACCTTAACCCGTTGTGCGAAAAAACAATTGCCCTGAATTGCTTCAATAACCCCTACAACATATTTAAAAGTCAATTTGGATAGCCTTAAAACTAACAAAAGTTTGCAATTCCACACTCAAATAAATTTATTACCTCCTGATTGCAAAAGCAGTATATGAGGGAAACGAAAAAGCCTTGGAAGCTGATGAGAAAGTAGGCTCCGTAGGTCCAGATAACGAAAGGGACTTGTTTCCAAGGTGTTGGCACAAGATTTAAACTATTAGTGATCCCTAGGAGTGGCAGTAGGACGAGTGCGGCTTTTACAGCTTTTCTGTCATTATTTGTAAAAACAATTTTTTTTATAAAAAAATTAAAATAAAATTCTCTGAAAACTGAAAACACATTGAGAATTATTATCTAAAATAAGGGTGACCAAAATTAGGAAAAACTTCCAGTAAACATAATAAATAATCTAAAAAAAGTATGACTCTAATTGATTGATAAAAATAGTGGAAAAACTGTTGTCATCAAAATCCAAAACATTTTTGATAAATTGTAATATTAAGTATTAAATAGTTTCTAACTTTGCCTGCTCAGCTTCCGTAGAGTTTGTATCTCGGAGTTTGGAAACGAGTACGCGTATTATGTTAAGTAGGAATATTAGATTGACCTGCAAACATTAGCACACATAAGTATAAATATTTTTATTGGTTAATAATAAGCCAAATGCTGCAATTTGGCTTGTTGAATCAACCAGCACCTAGCTGTTAAAGATTAGATGGGTGACCTAGCGTTAAGTAAATCAAAATTCGCATTTTTCCAAGCCTAGGCTAACATTGCCGAAGTCTAAATCTTATGTTCTGTACGGTTGATATCAACCATGAGTGCATTAGAAATTTTGTTATGTTCTATACCTCAAGTTTAGCAACGATAAGCATGGTTAGTATTTAGATGAGTGACGGCCAAAATTCTAGAGCTGATTATTTTTTTGAAAGCACAGGCCTAAAATAAGTCACCGGTGTATGTAAAATCTCATGCAGGGCTTTCTGTAGATTTTGAAGAAGCAAAATCTTGGGAGACCCCTATATCGGGGGAAAAAAATCTAAAGAAAACTACTATAACACCAAGTCAACAAATTTTTGAGAGTTACGAGCTAGCTAAAAACAAAGATCATCCGACCATTTAAAAAATTTAAATATCCGTTTACCGTTTTTTTATAATCAAATTTAGTAAGTCATAAATATCGAAAATTTGAGAAAAAATGTCAAAAAAACTAAAAAGATTTTAAAACAATAAAAAAATTGAATTTTTGCATTATCACAATAGCTAAAATTTTAAATTCACACTTCAATATTTTTTAATAAAAACCGGTATACTATCGTGTCGTATTTTAGTTTGGACGCGAAAATTTTGTATAATTTAAATGCTGATGTAAGAGCTTGAATAAAATATGTAATGTTACAAAGGATTTTTATATAAAAAAAATTCTTGAATTTAATCTTTTTACGAAAATCGGTCATAACAGGTGATTGTTCGATATGGACGGATCTAAGGAGCCGAAGGCAGAAAAAACTACGAAATAAACTTTTTTTTCTAAGATATTTGTTGCCCTGAGTAACAAGTTTAAATAAATTCCCCAGTGGGACTACACGAAGCATGACAAGCAAGCGATTCTCAAAATGAAGAAAAAAATTTAGAAAAAAGAAACATAATCGCAAAAAAAATTCAATTTCTTAATATTAATTAATACTATTCGTTGTACCGACCAGCTTCAATATCCTAAATTGTGCCAGAACGTTTAAAGAACAATGAATAATTAAACGAATTAACAATTAATAACACTGGAAAACAATAAAAAACAACATCAACGATTTTTTGATGGTTTTGTAGAGAATTTTTTTGCGATACGATTCCGGGTTTAGTTTTTTTTCCAATGCCTCAATTTTTTTTACACCGCGTCCAAAGTTCAGATAAAAATGTACAAAATTTCTTTAACTATAAATTTTTCAAAAAATCTATTGGTTCAGATTCCTTATGAAAAAACATATCTAAAAAAGGTTATTATCTAAAATTATCAGTAATTAACTTTCAAGTATTTTGGATCAAAAAATGGAATTTATGACGAAAACCACTAATTTTATAATGAAAAAATAAAAAAAATTAAATTTAAAAAAAAAATTGAAACCCCTTACGTTAATAATGAATGTTTTCGTTATATTTTTACACTTTTGTTACTAGCCCTAGGTTTTATGATATAGAAACCCAAAATACCCCAAAAATTGAAAAATCTCAACTTTGACACCGAATAACTAAAAATCTGAGGCTGGCTATAACTCTAGTTTCATATTCGTCATCAGCGCCAAAAACTTGAGCAAAAACGATAGTTGCCATAAATGATGCTCAAGGTCGTCCAAATTTTGTTGTCCAGTGTAATTTTTTTAATTTAATTTGAACTTTAAATATAAGCAACGTTAAATTAAAAGATTTGTTCATTGACAAATTCAAACGAGCCCAATAAGAAAAATAATAAACTGTCCAGCAAAGGAGATAGGACGCATAAATGCAACATGGTAAGTAAGCGAAAAAAATCACTAAATTTTGACTTTTATGTACTCTAACAAATCAAGATCACATAAAAAATTCCAAATCTTTACAATAATAACAGCTAATCGTGGTCCTTCGAGGATCCAATAATATATTGAAAACGAGTATAAGTACCAGCATCTGAAAAAAAATTTAAATAAAACAAAGTTAAAACATAAAATGATATTCGAATCGAAAAAATAAATAATGCTCAAAGTCGAAACAAACTTAATTCAAATTGGTTTGAATAAAACATTACTGTTAAAGTTAAGTAAAACAATTTCTAACCTTGATTTGTTTTTCACTTGGGAATAAATACCAGCCCAAACACCAGTTAGTATCAAAGGGATACCTAAATTATGGAAAACATAAATTTTATATATATTAATATAATTAATTCTATAAAATCTATTCCAGACATATTTTTCCAAAATTAATATTTATTCATTTTAGGCTACAAATTGAAATAATAAAATAAATTAAAAACATAGAAAAAACGGTAATCGATTTGCTTTTTAAATTTATCAAATTATTTTAAATGATACAAAAAATTAAATAATAGGCTCTATTTTAAAAATATAATAATTTCTATTCATCGTGTTTGATTTTGTAATTGAAATTTATATATTTTTGAAAAAAAAATGTTAAATATTCTTATAGTTAATAACTAAAATCAAACCATACTAGACAATGATACAAATTAATCGCTATGATTAGATCAAATATTTTTATTATTTGCTTTTTACATAATTTTTTACGAAAAAAATGGTTGATTCTGTTTATTATCGTTTATTTACGCGACTTACAAGAGTTTTTTAGGATAATGCAAAGCGTAACCGCACCCTTAATAGCGGATAAATAAAAAATAGTAAAATACCCCAGCCGACGGCCTTAAAAAACCAAATGTTAGGTTTCGACTCAAACACGGACGCCACAATTATATGGTGTAGATAAAAGCCTTCCACGAGCATCCACATAAACAAGACAGTTTTTGCATATTCGAGTAATATGTAAAAAGTTTCGCACAAGATTTCCTAATGTCAAAGATAAAAATAAGTACTTTTTAATCGATTTGATAATAATGGTTTTTTCATATTCGTTTAGCCATAATCCTAAAATCTTCTTAAAAATATATTTTACGGTGCAAAACCTAATAAAAACTAGTGAACACCTGTTTATGTTAAAAACAATAAAGTAACATTCCTCTCCTCAGAATATTAAATTTCCCTCATAACAATTTATTTTAGACTGAGAGCTTGGTTAAAACAACTTTTTTAAATTAATATTATAAACTTTCTACCATTTTCATATAATTTACTGATTATGATGAATGAGGGAAATAAGAGGGTAAGGTAAAAATTATCATTTTTAATTTTTGAGGTGTAATATCTCAAAATCCTTGCGTCTAGGAAAAATCAAAAAACGCCATTAGATTCAGCATAAAAAATTCTAATAAACTTACATAATATCAACTATCAGACGTGTTGCACAATGTTATAGTCCCGTTATATTAAAAAAAAGAGAAATATGCAAAAAAAACCCATCATTTTTTACAACCTCGTACATAAATTCAAGATGGCAGATTTAAAGGCTTTAAGATTAACTAAAAGAAAATGCACGCCATCTATATACGGTTTTTATATCAGTGTAAAATATGACAAAATATGCACGCTCTTTTTTGCTCTACTATGTTTGTAGACAACTAAATAACCAGAATAAATATAGTATATTAAAAACGACAAGGAAGTATTAATTTAATATATCTATGTACTTAAATATATTTTTGCCTAATAAAAAAATTTTAGGCTTCAAAACTTACCTTTAAAATAGACTGAAACTTAGGCGGCAGGTATTGAGCTCGTGTAAAATGACCTACTCGTGTAAAATGACCTACTCCTGTAAAATGACCTTTTACACGAGTTCATTTTTCACCGAATAGTAAAAACGCTTCTTAATGTAGAAAAATTTAGGAATTCGAATATATTATTGAAAATTATCTAACTTTTTTGAATAAATGCAATAAAAGTTTTTATTAATCACTAAACGAATGTTAGTGAAATTGCAAAGTTTTTCGTTGTAATAAGCCAATCTAAAATTTTAAAATATTTAATTATTTTGTTTGGGAAATAAAATTTAAAGGGCATTAACATCTTCTATATTACATTTATTTTGAAATATTACTATAAATTTATAATGTCAATTAAAATTAGAGTGCACCAAAAAATTAAAGCAGTGCATCACCTAACGTACAACGTAATAGGCTAAAAAAGCAAGAGGTTCTGTCGAGTCCCTGCGAAGACATTTTTTTTAAAGATATCTTAAGTCAGCATAACATTTGTGTACTTGTATTTAATCGATTTCTCTGTCGCTTGTATGTAATAGGACACGTACAACTAAATAGGACTAAAAATAATCAATCTATCAAGCAATTAGCTGTAAATAAGTACACAAATGTTATGCTGACTTTTGTAGATATCTTGAAAAAAAATAAAAAATGTCTTCACAAGGACTCGAAGCCAGGACGTCTCGCTTATTAGCCTGTTACGCTACATAATGGGCAACGCTCGGTCTAATTTTTGGTGCACTATTTGTTTTTTTATATCAAATATTTAATAAGCTTGAGATTAATATTTTACATACATATCAAATATTTAATAAGCTTGAGAGTAATATTTTACATAAATTAATAAAATATGTGTATGCCCTCTGAAATTAAATATTGCGATTATAATAATATCCCTTTTAAAATTTTAGATTGGCAGAATATAGCGAATAACTTTGTAATAATTAAATCCCCTTCGTTTAGTGATTTATAAAAATAAAAATCGCATTTATTAAACTAAACAAGTTGGAAACTTTTTAATAATATATTTGAAATCCTCATTATAAGTTACATTAGAAAACTCTAATCTAAAAAATTTTCATATATATTGAGAAGCGATTTTATTATTCATTGTAAAATGTTCTCGTGTAAAACACTATCCGGTGTAAAATGAACTCGTGTAAAAGTTCACACGAGTTCATTTTACACCGAATAAACCTGCCCAAACTTAGGTCATAATAGGTATAAATCGTAGGAGAGGAGGAATTTTTACTTACTATCGCAAATCAACCCTTACATCCCTAATTAAATAAAGGGTAATTATAAAATAGCGTTTAGTTCACATCTTCAAAAAATTAATTAAATACATAGTAAAACATAATTTCTTTGTTTGGTAATAAAGGTGCCTACCTATAAAACGAGCCGAGCTAGAAAATAAAGGGCGCTAGAGGGCACATTTTTGATAAGATGTTTAGGAAAACTTTAAATAAAAACCGTGTTATCTATTCCCTTTTGGTAGCTGCTCGTTTTGCTAGGCAGACCGGCCATCATGATGGATTTGGTGGCATATTGGTCGGAATATAGGATGAGCCGTATGAGAACTTGAATGATCATAGCTATAAAGAGGTTTCGATGGATTTTGGTACGATCATTCCTCAAACTCCTATAAATTTTGCAAGCATATACATAAGGCGGGGGATATCAAAAAGGTTCAGGTGTCATGTTTTTGCCGTGCCGAAGGTTATCTGCGTGAAGGTGGAAAAATCTGCCGCCCCACTAATTTTTTTTTGCCACCCTAAATTAAAAAAGCTAGAATCGGGCCTGATATACATATCAAAAGTTTTTTTTAAAAAACTACTTGAACTTTAATATTCTTCGCACCCCTCCTAAATTGGCTTATTCAATAAGGCTTAGCGATATAATTTAAAACTAATATCGCAATAAACGATGATGCGCGGACTGGAAGAAAAAAAGTTTTGCAAAAAAAAATGATCGCAAAATAACATTGAGGTGGTTAATGTAAAAATATTTTGTTATAATCCTGAAACAACCAAAAATAATTGTATTTTTTTAATATTAGCAAAATTTTTTTTTTAATTTTTTACAATTTCGATATTAGCATTAGCCGCAACCAACAAAGGAGCTCATTCGCAATTACATAAAATTTTTGCCGATTTTACAGAACGCACGCTAAATAAAAGCAACAGTCTGCAAATGATATAATCTCATATGAGCTAAAACTACTTTCAAGATTCAACAGCTAGAAAGAGAACGTTTATATTGAATTTTTCAATGAGAAAATTTATTTTTATTTGAAGCAAATGGACCGCTTGTGCGGCGGCTTAAAATTTTCCTTTTTCCTTGCAAGAAAGATTGCATTTGTACTAATAACTTTATATTATGTCTCTAATAAATTACATAATAAAAACATTATTAATAATATAACAATTTCAAATGTCATCGATTTTCGCAATTTTATAAAAAGGGTTAATAAAAAATTACTGTTATTATTAAAAAGATTTTAAAAAAATCAAAAAGCAATCTTAAAATGATCAAAAAGAAAAATGTTTTCATCTTATAGTGTCAAATAATCCAATAAAAACAAAGCCAATCGAATTTTTATCAAAAAGGGATGACAAAAGAAACTAAATTGCCAAACACTGTACTTGAGATGATAGCATTTAGCATAATATGCTCGCTTCAATAAATTGGCACATGTTAGAAATAGAATGATCAATAGACACATAAAATGTGGCCATCATCTACTATATTTTAGATTGTTGTCATTAATAAAATGACGATCACAATTAAATGATCGCGATCACAATTAAATGGCCAATATGATGTTTTCATGATAAATATCGCTATGTTGAGAGGCTAAATGGTCACACAACTTGGTGATGTTTACCATAAAATCATCATCTTGGCCAATTGATTGTGATCGTGATCATTTATTTGTGATCGTGATCATTTTATTAGTGAACGCGATTAAAAAAATAGTGGCACATGGCCACATTATATGTGACAATGATCATTTTTCTTCTGACAATGGCCAATTTATAGTGGCCAGCACTGTAATGTTGTTACTTTAAATCAAATAATTAGGTGCGCATATGTTTTCTATTTTCTTAATCTTTAAAAATGAGTCCCAGATTTCCCATACTTCCTCATATAAAACTGTCAAACGGGTTTAGGACGATCATAATAATATTTGATCGCCAACAAACTGGGTTTTTAGCCTAGGCTCTCATTCTCTGCACTTCGTTTAAAACATACTGCCTAAGTAGGCCCCTCATCGGCTTTAAAGTGTGGCTACACATTCTATTTTCCAAAAAAAAATTTAAAAAAAGGCTACGCACGGGTTCGAACCCCTTACTCCTGCGTGTAAGACAGGTATATTAGCCTCTTCAAGACACTCATCTATAGGAAGCTAGCAAGTAAGTAAAGTTTTATAATTGTACAACAAATGATTCATTTGAGCACACAAACAAACACATATGTTTATTAAGACATGTGTTGTTAGTGTATGCGAATAGAATATATAAAACTACCTGAAACTGGTGAAAATGACGATCGCAGCTAAGAGTGAGAGCAATGAAACGCTCAATCCAACCATTTCCATAACACGAGTGCTGTAAATCACACCGGAGACGAGCTAGAGATATCGTATAATATTTAAGGATTTAGTCTGGAAAAGGGTATCTCGGGGTCGGCCAAAAAATTCAATGCCGATGTAAGAAAGTATTTATCAGGCTTTGTATATTTCCTACATAATGCTTATTACTATGTATTTTAAACCTGTTTTTGCTTTTCAATCTTTTTTTGTTTTTTTTTTAAATCTTTAAAGTTTAAACACATTTTTATAAAAAAAACGAACGAAAATGGGCCAAAAATGTTTTAATTAGCTGAAGAACTAGACCGGGTTACTTATCTCAAACGAGCTAAATAGACAAAATCATAACTATATAGGCGGGGGTCGAGAGGCCTGAAAATTTTTATCAAAAATCACCGGACTTATTTTACTCTTTAAGAAAAGAATGGACACCTAACAGTCTATTTAACTTGATAAAACTGTCACTTTTTCCACTTTGATTCATCTTAACAATCTATGTGGCTGTCGTGTGGGTGTATTATATCGAAATGTCAAGTTAAAACGTTTACCATTTTTGTCGCTAAAAAGACCCTTAAATTTACTAAAAACCAGGAAAAATAATTTAAGTGTTGTTTTTCTTTGAAGTTATAAATATTGAATTGTATAACTTTTGTAGTGCTTTTTATCTGAAATCAAATATAACCGTAACTATGTTAATATCATTTTAATTTGTTTTAAATTGCTTTAATTATATTAAATACACAAAATAAAATAAAAATACCTCGAGGTGTGGTTTGACTTTGTTGATGAGCTCGTTCGTTTCAGGTTTTGGGCAGAGGCTAAAATTGGTCCAACCCTTAGAGCTTCCCAGGGTTCCGGTCCGGTCTAACCAAAGACCAGAAAATGAGCACTTGCGAAATGCATATTCTATAAAAAAATAGGATTTAAATTTATTGATAGAATTGTATATTTACCCTTTTTTTCTTTTAAAAACTAAACCTTAGTAACTTATATGTCTGCATTAAAATTAATTTTAAGATGATATGGGTTTAAAGTTGATCGGGAAATTTGTGTATGCCTACTTAACAGCCCGACAAAATTTAAAAAAAAATTATAAATTTTAGATGTAAAAGGTAGCTTTTTTAAAATCAAATTCAACTGAATTTCATTGATATTACATATTGTTAAAACTAAAATTTTCACATATCTGTTTTTGTGACATAATTGGAATAAAAAAAATCTAAAAATGAGTTGTAAGGTCGGGCCCCAAACTTTTTGAAATAGGTCACCTATATATCGGGCGAAGGGGGGGGGGGGGCTTACGTCGATTTAAATATCTCACGTCCATAATTTTATGATTTTTATACAACTCTTTATCAAATACATCTTAATCCTAGAATGTTATGGGATTAATGGTAATTACAAAATCTTGATCTGTATGCCATTAATATTATAAGTTTTCAGAATTTGTTGTCCAGCCCCAAGGGAAATTATTTTAAATTCACGTTTACTATAATATTGTGTTTAGGAACTTGCGCGAGCGAGTAAGCTTTATTCTTAATTTTTCCAAAAAACATTCTAAAAGACACGGGAGAGAGATTCAAAATGGTGTTAAAATCGTAGTTTTTAATTTTTGTTTAAACCTTAGAGAAACACATTAATCAATGGGGTCGACGGATATGCAAAATGCCATTTATAAATCATATGATTCATGGCCAATATAAAATAAAATGGGCCACGGTTTAAAAACTAAGAATGTGTTTAACTTTATAATCCTTAACCAAAAACTTTGATTTCTTATATCGCTATGAAACGAGAAATAAAATTAAAAGTCCTAAAAATATTATTTTGAGCATGAAAAAACTAATTTATTAAATTAATATCATAAAAATTGGAATGCTCTTACTTTATCCATATCTTGGAAATTCATAGAGGGACGCCTTACCCGTTTAAGGCTTTAAATCTTTTAACCGAGGCAAAATATTGCCGACGGGCTAATGAGATTTGTACAAAGAAGACCTAAATTTTTGGCCTTTCTTACTTTAGACATATCGTTTAAAGCCTCCTGTCTTAGCATGCCAATCAGCAGCTTTTAAGTGGTTGCACATTTGTTCTAACTCAGAGAGAAAAAAAGACGCCTATATACGCGGATTCGAACCCTTGAACTTCTTTATTTAAGAAAATGATTTAAACTGAGCTATCTGGGCCAACTTTGCAAATGTATATAATTATGAATTAAAAATCACCTAAATTTTAGTAAAATTTATATCATAACCTACCAAATACATAACAAATGTTATATAAACTTGATTAATAATTTCTGTTAATAGGAATCAAATTAAGTTAGTTTTATATTATGACCAAAAATTCGAAATAAAATGTAAAAATAAAAAAGAAAATAATTTAAAAAAAGTAAACAAATTATAAAAAAAAATTTTATTAATCAAAAAATAATGAGAATCATTTACGGCCTGTCATCACTCATTTTGCAAAAAAAAAATTCTTCCAAATATTTTTTTTACTATTACAAATAGCCTAGTTCGGCTGTTCCGTAGATGAATATATACCATTGGTGAAAGGCCGCATACAAAATTACAAAAATTTAAATATTGAGAAAAAATGGCTAAGACATTTCATAATTTGTTTTTCGAAATATAAATTAAATTTAAAAAATTAATAAAGCTACCCATATATAAGGCCTTATTATAAAAAATGTAATTATAACATAATAAAAATAAAAAACCTTTTAAATTATTATTAAAAAAATTCTACAAAAAAAAAATATATATATATGATAACATCATGAAACGGCAAAAAAATGGCAAAAATGAGAAAAATGCTTAACTCTTCTATTAAAAAAAACTAATTTACAAACATGGAAAAAAAATCCATTATCCCAATAATTTCCAGGAATACGTTTTTAAAAAGGTAAGTGAGTTAAATGGTCAAAATGAAAAAAATAATATAGAAAAAATAATAACAATAATAATAAAAAGAATAGCTGGCCTTGAATCCAAAAAAAAAACTTCCGATTTGAGAAAAAGCCAAAATAAAAATTACGTTTATTAGTGGTATTATTAAAAGCTATTTAATATTACCTGGCTGACTTGAATATTTAAACCTAATACGGACAACATATTAAATGTGTAAACGGAGCCATCCATTATAGCAATTATTAAAAGGCGGAACGGGCTTGCAAAAAACGCACATATTTCCATTATATTCCCCACGAAATTTATTTAAGTGAAATGGCGAACGAATTAAAGCCACGTTTTAAGTGTTATTAAGGGCACGTGCAAAGTGAGTTATTATTTTCGTAAAATTTTAAAAATTCTGAAAATTTATTTTTTTTTTTGAAAATTTCTTCAAAAATTTTTTATTTCAAAAAAAGCATTTTATGTACACATATTAAATTTGGCAACTTTTTGAAAATTTGCGTTTTATTACAAAATAAAATTTTTTAAAATTTTGAAAATTTCATAAAAACAAAAACTCACTTTGCACGTGCCCTAATACAAATTACACATATCGACAGAAATTTTAACGAAAACATTATAATAATACCAGATTACATATAGCATTTTATGTACTATTAACAAATTCTTTTTTTTTAATATGTATGGTCAGAGGGCGATCATCATTTTTTTGTATGAAAACAAAAGTTCAATTTTCAAAAATTCTCTTATTTTTAAAAAATTAATTCTGTTGATTTACAAAACATAAATAACCCTTTTTGGTTCAAATTCGCTGATAACTTACAAACGGTAGATTTGACGAAAACAATTTTTATTATCAGCTAAATACTTTTAAACACAAGTTTAAAACCCGAAAGAGAATCGAGGACATAACTCAATCAAAATGTAATATAATAAAAAAACTTTGCAAGTTTGGTCAAATATATAATATGGTCAAGACGAGTCTAACTAAAAGGTTAATTTTGACGATATGTGCTAATGGCTTAGCATTTTTATATTCTTTAGAGCACGTTCATAATTCATTCAATTTTTCAAAAAATTTTAGATATATTCAAATTTTTTTCCTTGACATAAAATATTCACAATATTTTTAAAATGCAAAATTTCCACAATTTTTTAAAAATTTGCAAAATTTCTACAATTTTTTGTGAAAATGAATGAAGTCTGAAAGCACTCTTAGGGAAAAGCGTTAAAATTAAATATTCGGACAAATATTTTTCAAATATATGCATTAATGTATCAGACTTGGAGTAAATCCCATTAAAAAATTATAAAGGGCTAGTAATTTTGGGTTAACCCAATTAAATTGTTTGACTTTCATTTCTTCTTACTTTTACGAAATTTTAGTTTTGAAACCTATGTAAAAAATTATTGAATTAATTTTATCCCTAATTTATTTAATGTAAGTTAGCAAATAAAATTCAATTTTTTATCATTCACATTTTTGCAAA
This sequence comes from Acutogordius australiensis, assembly GCA_030555515.1. NCBI lineage: Eukaryota > Metazoa > Nematomorpha > Gordioida > Gordea > Gordiidae > Acutogordius > Acutogordius australiensis. The sequence continues at coordinate 42,939,514 of CM060243.1, read as the reverse complement.
TACATTTAAAAAAAACTGCTGAAACTAAAATTGTCCTTATGTGATATAGGACGCATTCCAAGTTGATTTGTTTTTTTTATCATTTTTATTATAAAAAAAAATTTCTTACTAGATGAAATGAAAATTTCGAAGTCAATAGATGATTAGTAATTATTTAAAAAAAATTCAAAAAAAAATTTTTTTTGTAAATTTTTAAAATATCAACTTTGACCGCGCCCCCTTAAACGTAATTTACCAAATACAATTTATGAATTCCTAATAATTTTTTTTGACATTTTAAGTGGTTTGTTGATATATAAGGCAAAAAAAAACGTGCCATTTAAGACATTAATATAATTTATTAACTATTATTAAACATGACAAATCCTTTTAAATCACGCTAGATGGCATTTAGGTGCTAGCATCGTGCAAATATGTCAAATATTTAGCAGATTCTACATTTTAAACATTATATTTTATGAGACATTTAAGACAGGAAAAAAATTTAATCACGTGAGATGGTCAATTTTTTTTCGAGATAACACGCACATAACAGATTAATCAGTTGAAAAAGGTTACAAAAAATTTATGAGTGTTCAAAATTTTTAGTGGACCAGTATTAATGTGACATAAAATGCTTTAAATAAAACTTAATTGCCGTCTTTCCTTGAAATTTATAATCTTCGTGCAGAGCTAAAAGACAATTTATGCTCCAATTTTGTGGTTTTAAGACAAATTTTAAAAAATCAAAAATTTCGAAATCTAGTATTTGACCCATGATATATATATTTTGCTAAAAGGAAAAATAATTTAAAATGTTTTTAATTGCTATAAAAAAATAACATTTTTTTTTCCAAATATAAAATAAAATAGAATCGTCGCAATAAACGCATGTATATTTTTAGGTGTTAGTAAAAATTGTTTGATATATTTATCCGAGACATCATAACAATTTAACAGGCTATAAATGCGGCCAAAACAAGTATTTAATAACACAATTATATTGAGAGTTTTAGTAAATAAGCCTAAATTGATACAACACTGAAAATTTCGCCCAAAACTCTTAATCTGTTTTATACACTTAATAACGCAGTTATTTACAAGAATATAAAATTGGTTATTTCAGGCCTGGCCTAATGTATTTGATTATATTTTAATAAACTCCTGAAGTTTGTTTTTTATATTTAAAAAAAAGCGAAAAAAACTGTTTAGTTTAAAACTAGCCCAGTAGCTAAATTCGCATAATTTTTTTCCGTTCTCTGTAGCTGAAAGCATAATTATTTGATTATTGTGGCTTATATACTTTGGTCATTTTTTTTGGGTGAGGAGCATTGAAATTGCTATGCGGCGACGTTCATAACCCCTAGGGTCAATAGGATTAAGCGCGTCTCTCCGCCAATAACAAAAATTGATAGAAGACCATAATAAATGTACCCTCATCTAGACCATGCGTTAACTATCAATTTTTTTTAATTTGTTGTAAAATAACTGGAAACATATTTCATGTTATTTAAAAAAATATTCTCTTTTAAAAAAATTGCCTGAAAATTGGTATAAACCATTAGTTATAAGTGTTAATACAATTTTTAGTTAGCGCTTGCTATTAATTTGTCAATAATGGCTGAGCTTGGAAAACATATTCCAAGTGACTTCGACTGTCCGTGTTGTAAATCAGTAGTTAATGACCCACTTGCTCATTTTTTTCTCCACTGCTCTGCTTTGCATTAATTTAAACGCTTATACTTGCATGAATTAATATCTTTAAATAAATGTGATAATATATTGTTAATTGATATTTTAGGGCTTTCTGATCAGTCTCAAATTTTAAATATGATTAAATTTTTTCATTATGCTGGTCAAAAATTCTTTAGCTCCTGTAGGTTAATTTGCCTAGTACCCGACAGGGCTAAACGGGGCTAACCCTGACGGGTATGCCGTCTTTTTCAAGAGATATAGGGCAAGGGGGCATTGTTTTAGCAGGTGAATGATTCTGGCCTTCGACTTTTGCCAGAGTTGTAAAGCCTGCATGCTATAATATTCCGGAGAGTGCGGCATCTATTCGATGGATATTATGGTATTGGCGGAGAGACGCGCTTAATTCTATTGACCCTAGGGGTTATGAACGTCGCCGCTTAGCAATTCTAATGCTCCTCACCCAAAAAAACATAACTTTATTAGCTTAAGGTGGCCATCTTTTAAAACTGGCACAATTTTGGTTTTTCTTTGTGAACATTTAAAAAAAAAAATTTGTTTAAAAAATATAGTTGCAGTTGAAATATCAAAAAAAGATAAATTCCCTATTTTATTTAAATCAGTTGAGATAAGATGCATTACGGCGTGAATTTATTTTATATTATTATTTAATTTAAAAAATAGCAAGATCTAACTTAAAAAATGCTTTTTTGTGGTTTAAATTACATAAGCAGGCGTTTTATAATTATCTAATGAGAGAGATGTTTTTAGGTGCAATTTAAATTTTTTTTTTGTGTGTTATCAAGATCTAATAAATCTAAATTTGTTTTTTGACAATTGCCATTTTTAAATGTCTAGCTATGCAAAAAAAGTATTAACATGGCTAATAAAAAAATTTTATTTAAATTTAATTAAAACTTTACTTGATTTATTCATTAAAACAACAAAAACTTGCTAAAAAAATTTGCAAGCGTTTTTTGAACTATGTTTCTTATTTTTTTATTAAACTTAATTAGCATAATTTGCATATGTTACAAAAAAACAGTCGTTTTCGTTAAGAACTATGTAAAAAAATTAATTTAAATCCCAAAAGTATATTAATAGCCGAACTACACCAGTAAATTTTTTTAAATATTCTAATTGAGTTAAAACACCAGAATTAAATGTGTATTACAAATAAAAGGAAAAAAATTTTTAGAAAAAATTTCAAGTCCTTTAAATAAAATTTTTTAAAAACTTGACAATTTTGCAAGTGTGTCCGCATCATATATATGATTAGTTTTAATAAGATTTTTGATATTGATCCAGGTTAAGCAAAAAGTAACGATGAAAACTTACATAAATGTAAATTTTATTAATGGTAGTTTTTGTTAAAATATAAAAAACTTAGGGAGATAGCTAATTTTTTGCCCGAAAATCAAATATGAGGGCCAACCCCAATTATATTGATAAAGTTGGAAATTAGTTTTAAAAATAGTAAAAAATAACAGAGCTGGAAAAAATTCACTTTACTAAACACAAATTTATGATATTCAAAAATTTTATGACAAAAAAAAACTATATATATAGATTGGCACAAAATATAAGCGAAAAATTTTAAAAGCTTTGAAATATTATCTTTGATTAAAGCAAAAAACCTTCATTTTTTCTTAATTTCGAAAAAGAAAAAAATGAGTTTAGCCCGAAAATGGGCTTTTTCCCAGCTCCAGTTACGAATTAAATTTTATTGTTTTCAACAATCCATTATATTTCAATCGCACTTTCTCAAAAAGGGTCAAAAAAAAAACATTTATTACAAATAATTTTTAACTACTAAGTTTTAAAATTGTTTTTATAATTCAAAATTAAATTTTTGTGTCAAGATACATTATTTTGCCGACACTTGGATAAACCGATGAGATATAATGTGATTTCATATAAAATACGGAATAGCCTATAAAAAGCTATCTCAAATATTGTTTCAGCCTTTACAAAGAAATTTAATTATGTTTTGACCCAAAAGGAAAAAAACACTTTTAGCAAAATGAAAAAAAAAACTAAGAGACTAGCTTTTCGCCATTTAAGGCATAAATATATATTTAAAGCCGACCCCTGGAACGTTCCAATTTTAATCCATAGATCTATATGCAACATCCATGAATAAAATGATTTAGTTTCAGGACCAAAAAATACGGCTAAAAATAATTTTTTTTTTCAAAAATCGTTTTTTTTTACAAAAATCTGACAGTTTTTTTTTACATTTTGATAGATAAAGGTCAAATTAAGTGGAATGGTTTATTTTGTGAAAATTTCAATGAATTTTCTACCTTTAATCTTTTATACATGTGTGAAAAGAATACATGCATCAGTGTGATGGGTTGACATAGTAAAAACATTGAAAGTTAAAAACTGCACAGGTCTCTGTGTAAATTAAACATTTAAAGCAAATATTTAATATATTAGAGGTGATTTTTTAGTTGATTTATTTGTAAGAATGTATGTACAAAAACAGTTATTAAGATCAAAAAACCAATTGGCTCACTAAGGGCGCGTTCGAGCTTTATTCAGTTTTTCAAAAAACTTTGAGAATTTTAATAATTTAAAATTTATTATTAAACACAAATGCATCTTAACAGAAATTCTATAATCTTTAGTACTCATTACTTCCTATATAAACAAAAGTTGTTCAAAATATAAAAATTTAATTTATAAAATTTTTGTTGTAAAATGAATGAAGTCTGGACGCGTCCCTATAAACTCCGGGTGAGTATTAGCTTTAGTTCTATTGAGCATTTCTATTCTCCCACAAGGGCAGGACGATCACAAATTTAAATAAGTAATTTAAGTTGGGCCGAAAATTTTAAATTAACGGGTCTGAAACTATTAAGGATGCATGCTTGATCGTGGGCTGTCAGGCCGGAAATGGGACGGGGGGGCTGTCAAACCGGAAATGGGCCGGGGAAAAAAACGAAAAACAAACTTGATTGGTCAATGCCTTTAAGCGGAGGGCACGATTGTTTAATGAGAATACCGTTTTTCGTGGGTGGCCAACACAGGATGGAATCAAAAGTGGCATTGCAATACGGTCCTTGATATTTATCAAAAAAAATAATTATATAAACGAACTAAAATATAATTTTCTATAGGTATATATGTATGAATACTATTTGTGTAAACGGGTTTGTAATGTAGTGGTATGACAATTTGAATCGGTCGAGAGGTTCAAAATAAGAGGCCGTTATAGTCCGGCCCGGCCCGACACACACATATTTAATTTGAGCCCCCGGCCCGGCATACTTAATTTTTCATTTAAAGCCCGGGCTAGACCGGCCAGGCTTGAGCTAAAAATACGGTTCAAATATTTGTTACAAGCTAATTGCTCAGTAATGTAGCAATCATTTTTATTTTTGGTTAATAATCATTTGTAAAACATAAATTTCGGCGAGGTCCATAATTTTCAATCCAAAGTTGGCCCATAGCCCGTTTTAAATTTGCCGGCACCGTCAGGGGCTTTCGAATACCGTGTTTAGTCTTTTCTCCGAATCTTAACTATACCGATCTTTTGAAGCCAAACGCATTCAAAAACAACTGGCTTATACACTCGGCCAAACGAAAAACGTGCGGTTAACCTATGTGGTCAATTAAAAAATAACCTTTTGCCCAAGTCGTCCTAAAAAGGATTTTGATGCTTGATAGACAACAAGCCATTTTTGATTATGGTAATTTATCTAAATCATTAGAAAAAGGTGTTTTTAGCCTCTTGACGACACTAACTTATACGTTACACCTTCGTTGATAACCTATTACTCAATAATTATTCAACCAATTTTAAATTTTTATATTTTATTTGAAAGCCATCATTAAGCTTAACATCTATTTTAGCTCTTTTCTTTTACCCTTATTCCATCCATATTTATCATCCCATTATAAAATCCGAAAATAGAAAAATGTACTTAGAGACGATGAATCGGTTGCTGTTAGGCGACAACTCTTTGCACTTTATATTCATAGCTGGTCAAATTTTCATAATACATGATTTATATTTTTTATTAATATCGTAAAATTTTTAACGACACATATAATCCTTTTCCTTCCAATATGTAGGTGACACCCCCCATTATTTCCAAATGTTCCTTAAATTTCAAAAAAATTTATTATCGAATTAGATTTAATAAATTTAAGGAACTTTCGGAAATAATGAGGCGTCAACTACGGGTTATATTGGGAGGAAAAAAAAATTGTATGTGTTGTGAAAAATTTACGGTATACAATATTAATATAATAATAAAATCAAGTATTATGATTTGACCAGCAATGAATACGGAGAGCAACCTGGCAATAAACAAAAAGATTTCTGGTCTCATTTTTTTTTGTAAAATTCCTTTTGGCCGATTAATTAGTATTTAACCTGTCGGGTCAAAATAAATTTACTTAGGGATCTATAGGCCATTGACCAGTCCTGCCTATATTTGCCGTTACCCTTCAAAAATTACACATTATATTTTCCAATAGACTGTGAAAGTTTTGATGTAAGAAATAGCCAGTTTACAGCCACCTAGGTTTATTTCTAATAAAAATTACCAATGTTCCTTTTAAATAACTCAATTACTTAAATATTTTCTGTGATAACTTTTATTAAATTATAAGTGTTGTAGATTTTGATATAAATTTTTATTATCTATGTATTATCTTCCAGCATTTATTTCTTTTCATTTAATATAATTTTTATTTTAATATTAAAAAAAAAAATAATAATTTTATAAATTTTAAATTATTTATATAAAAAAAAAAAAAAAAAAAAATAAAAAAATAAAAAAAAAAAAAAAAAAAAAAAAAAAAAAACTTTAATCGCAAATTCAGCTACATCATCATTTTTTATGGAAAACGGGGAATTTAGCTCAACTCATGAACCGTCTGGTCAATCAAAATCTTTATAATAATAATTTTTGGAAAGATTTACACACATGAACAAACTATGAAAGGGTAACAGATAGTTAAAAAATGTATAAATATAGGTTGACAAATTAAAAATTTTTTTTGTTGAAACATTGTCCAAATCAAAGCGGAAGTGGAACTAAGGGAAAGATTTTTATTATTATAATATGTAAGAATGGTTGTGTTAAGCAAGTGTGGCTCAAAAAAAAAAGACAAGACAGTCGAGATATAGAACGAGTAGTGCGTTGGCCCTATTCCTATCTCTCATGTGATGTATTATGAAAATCGATATAAGAAAAAGGCATTTGAGCGAGACATGTGGAATGGAAGGGGAAAAAATGTAGGAATTCCATTGCAGTTGCTGGGAGGCAGGCTTCCTTCCAGAGCACGAGAGAACTGTGCACTGCATTGTTTTATCCCATGAAAAAATAATAAATCCTAGCGGTGACATAAACGTCTTGTGTAATGGGTGTAATACAGTTAACACACCTTATAAACTATTATCGTATTTAGCTCCCAGGTTCGGTTAATTACCATGGAGCGGGTGTTTAAACGCGAAACCCAGAGCCGAGGGCTGAGTTATTAAAAAGAGACAGTTTTATCTTAAATATCATATGATCGAGAAGTGATAATACAATATTTTAAGTTAACGTCCTATCACATGCAGAAAGATGTTTTCCAAATTTTTCCTGGCAAAAAAAATAAAAAATTAAATATGAGGTGAGGTGAGGTAAGAAATTTAAAATAAAACCCTTGGCGCACCTTTTTTTAATAGCAATAAGGCAGTTGTAGTTGGCCTATTACCTATAGTTTACCCCTGCCCAGTGATAATGTCCCATTATTATTAAGGTAATATCAAGAATATGATTTAGAAGTTTAAAATCGAATCTCATAACTTAGGGATAGGGCTAGAAATAGATAAAAGGATCGAATGTCATTGAGAATGGTGCTGAAAAATTCACTAACCTTAAAAATTTATTTTAAAAAACTAATTTAAAGAATTACAATTCATATAAAAATGATAAATATATATGCAAACACTACTCATCTTGACCTATAATTTGTATATATGGCAAATTAAAAAATATGTCAGCTACCATTTCGCTGTCGGACATGTATAACCAGATAGTTGTGGTTTTAGAGTTACCTAAACTTCAAAAATTCCATTTAAATGCAAATAAAGCTACGTGTATATCCCAATTTATAGGGAAGGATTGTTAATTAAGTCCGTGTTTGATACATCGGTTAAAAGCTATTTCATATTAAAGTTCAAAGACCAAATGTAAGTAGGAAACAATATGTTGCCTTGTAAGGAAGGGCCAATTGAATAATGTCAATGATAAACTTTTTTCAATTGATTTATATAGTTACAAATAAAACAATAAAAAATTTTATCGTTTTTTAAAAAGTACAAAAGTGTAATTAAATGAAACAAATTAAAAACATATTATTTGCTATTTAAGGACGCGTTTAGACTCATTTCATTTTTTTTTAAATTTATTTTTCTAAAATTAATAAAACTTTTACCTTTTGACATTAAACGCTTTTTTAAAAAAAGTCGCCAAATTTTGTTATTAGCATTTTAATAGTCTATCTGATTGAAAAGTTTTAAGATAAAAAAAATAAATTTGCATAAAACTCAAAATTTTTGAAATTTTTCAAAAAAATAAAATGAGTCTGAACGCGCCCCAATATGACTGTCTTGTCTGTTGCTTCAGCATTATTAAGCCTGGGTTAATGGTTGCACTGTGAACGCCCCTAAAGTCGTCTTTTATATTTTCTTAGGCCTAAAAACCTATGCCATTAGGGCCGTTTTAAATCCAGCTTTGTGGGGCGTGCTTTAAAGCTTAGAGGAACGGTCTTAACGGATAAGCCGTTTCTTTGAGTTATAAAGGTCTGGAGAAAACATTTTTAGAGCAAGTGATTTGCAAAACAATTTTTATAAATTAAATTAAAAAAATTGCTTATACATAAATTAAATGTTAACGAGGAAAAGTACACATGTACGCATTTGTCTTATTAACATTGAAAATGTTGTTGTATTATTTTTTTATCGTTTTTAATGTTTATAGTTCGTCGTTACAACAAAGTTTTAAAATCGTACAAACAATCTATTAAGATTCAAAAAAAATTGGTTTTTATCTATGCAAGTGAATCTAAAATTCAAAAATAAAAGATTAAAAATTAAATCCGCAAAATTTAGAATGGTGTTTTTTTGCAATAAAAAATAGTTTTATTACCACCCACCCGCTCTCACATCGCTGACTGAGTCCCGGCTTACCATGACCTTAAAAGTAACGAAATCAGTGTTAAATTTAGGACTTAAGGGTAGTTTTAGTCATAGGATTTGTCTAAAAATATGGAAAATTTTATCAGTCCTTGAGAAATAGATTAGTGGGAAAGAGGAATGGAAAAATGGCCATTAGGCCTTAAATATTTTGTTGTTGTGGACACGTCTGCGTGAATAATTTTTTTTCAAATCCGGCCTAAGTGACACTAATGAGAGAGAGGCTTGACCCGATTAAAAAGAAAAAAAACAGTGCATAATAACAAAACAACAAAAACATATTATAAAAAAAGAAAAAAAAATTGTAAAAAAAGAAAATACAAAAGGAAAAACACGGAACCATCAAAAATTATATAAACGATCCAAACCGGTTGTGCAAATTACACAAAAAAAAACAAAAGATATAAATGTTGAAAAACAAGATGAATAAATGTCAAGTTTAAGGTCATATCTAGCGCCTCCCGAATAATAACAACAATAATCTTTCTTAAAAAAAAATTAAATGTATTTTAATTTTTTTGCTTTTCAGGGTTTTCCGGTATTTTAGCAAATAGAACTGGTGTTCGGTGAGGCGTAGAAAACTTTCCAAATAAACTTTTGAACCATCGAAATGTGTTATTTTTCAAAGGTTAATCGTCTTTTGGTTAAATTAAACTACGGTCCATTTCATTAACGTTGAACAAGTCAAGCATATTAAAGGTGATGCCAATTTTCTACCATATAAAAGTGTTCTCATTAAGTAGATCCTACGGCATTCCGCGTTTTTAGCTAAAAACTTGATGCCTAAAAAAAATTTAAACCAGAATTATTTTTCGACACTAAATGTGAAACTCACGTCGGACGATAATTTTGGCTTAAGAGGCAAGGCACTAAGTCAAATTATGAGTATTTAATCAAAGTCAAGATTCTCCCGCCCCGTCAGACCAGATTGATAAGGTATTGTTAGTGAAGACTAAATTAAAATTAATTATCACCATTGACAAAGGATACGTTATTTCAACACGCTGCATTTGATGATAATAATTTTAAAGCAAAAAAAATCTATGCTTTAAGACATAGCAATTTTGGGCGAAATAGGGCGAAGTCGAGCCCGATATAAGTTGAAAGATAGGTCGAGCGGGTTAGGAATATTATCCGGCTATAAATTACTAAAAAACTATTGGTATTGAGGTTACCCCAACATATTATATAGAGGGGCGTCAATTTAGGGCTCCGACGTACTTCTTAACCCTGAGCTAAAAAAATAAGATTGCAAGGCATTACATAATATTAGATCCCACGCCGTCGACCTAAATTTCAGGCCAAGGCCCTTTGCCACATCTATTAGATCCCATTTCCTATGCAGGCCACTCAGCAGATTCAAAGTGATTACAAGTGTTCTATATCCCAAAAAACATTGCTAAAACAAATTAATTTCACTGTATTTCCATAACCGCAGTTTAAATGTAATTCTAAAACCGCCCTCTATGACAGACCTGCCTGTAAGATTTCACATATGTTTATTTCTGATATTTAAACCCTAACTTAAACCTAACTAACGGTTAAATGAATCCAAACCAGCTTGCCTTTTTAATTTTATTTTGCTCTTTTATTAAATATATTTAACAATAAAAACTACAATATAAAACTTTTAGTATTTTTTTTATAATTTTGGAGCAAAATTTTAAATTTGTAATATTATAATTTATTTGGGCCTTTTCAAATTCTAGCAGGACCTAGTTTGAAAATTAAGTCAGGCGGACAGAAATATCACAGTAAGATAATTCTTCTAAATAAATAATAATTAAAGTAGGAGAAAACTTTAAATTTACTAAAAACTTCAATGTAGCTTCAAACATATTATTAATTAAATATAATAAAAAGTGAATATTACTTGGTATATCGTATGCCGAGGGCGGGAAACTGTTGTAACAATCTTGAGCATTTTTGAAAGGATACTTGTAAAAAACGGGCCGGAAAATGAAGGGCGCATATTCCTGTTCCTGAGGGGCTGTCGAAAAAGCAGTGGGTGGGGATGCCATTAAACCGTACGGGATTTTATATGAACCGGTAAATCCAAGGGTAAGGTTTCAATAATTATCTTGGACATATTTCCGAATCAATTTGATTTTTTAAGAATTTTGCTAATGAATAAAAAAATATTCTTCGATCCACGATCAATGACTTTTAAGTACGGGACGAGCGATGGCAGTGAAATTCTCAAGGGAATCAGTTGTTAAACAGAGAGGTGCAAACGAAAAAAATTTGTCGTTTACGTAAGGGATTAGTTTTGACTTTGATTTATTTTAACCGGAATATAATTTATAATCCTTTCGTATCAAAATAAAAAGATTTTTTTACGAAATATAAACATTTGCGGTTAGACGAGAACATTAGGATTGAAACGAGGGTTTAGGCTTTTCTTAAATACAAAAAAAAAGAGTAAAGAACTAAGGATAGTTTTGTATCCTTTTGTGTTATTCTTGGAACTAGATTTCTCAAAATAAATTTTATTTTTTAGTTTATTTATACCTTTAACTAATGAAGATAAAAAAAACGAAGTTATTGAGACAGTCTCTTGTAAGTGGTAGGTTTTATCAAAAAGAAATTTTTTTGAAATAGGGATTAGGCTTTAAGCTAAGAGTCAAGCTGAGAGCTTGTAAAGGACATCTCAGGGATTCCGATATATTTATTTGTTCCAAGAAATACGGCAATATGCTCCAGGATTAATTTTTTTGTTATGATTTAAACGTATATGTTTGCGCAGGTATATTATATTAAACGTGGTTAGCAGTATTGGCGTTTGAAAGGATTTTACGGAATATCCTGCCAAATCCATAAGATGGAAAATGAATAATTAGAGATGCAGGGCATATTATTTTTTACTTGTCGTCGGTGTTAACTTCAATTTGATTGCTTGGATTCAGGCTGTTTTGATGATAGAAACAAATAAAAATATTGTTAATTTAGATATGTTTCAAATAAAATTGAATATAAAATAATATTACAAAACTGCTTTGTGAAACATTTATACACATTTGCTCTATATATATGTAATTTGAGCTCAAAAAATGACATTTTTTTTGTTATGTCAAAGGGATGGGGGGGGGGGGGGGGTCAGACAACATTTAAATTTTATTTTAATATTATTAATAGTCAATAAAATAATAACACAAAAATCAAAATGTATAATCATGACGATAATACCGAATATATCAATTCTTTTATATAGTTTTCAAAAACTTTCGTAAAATTTGCCAGACATTCGTGCAACTGTTTATATACATATCACCGATATTTTTTGTAACAGTCAAAAAATATCTCTAAAAAATATCTCAAAAATGTTATTTTTTTTTGGCTAATCATATATTAATGTGACACATATAACGTTCTTCTTAATTAATTTTATTATTAACAATTAATATGAACTGTTCAAATTAATTAATGTCAAAAGTAAACTATAAAACAAAACAAAAAACCCGTTAAATTCTTTGAACAAGGCCCAAAAAAGTGCAATATTTAATTTTTTCCCTACCTTAGGGAACAATTTATCATGTTAAAGATTGGACATTTTTTTTGTAAAAACCACTAGTAAACATTTTTTCCAGGACCATTTTGGGAACGGCTTACCCGTCAGGGTTTTTCATCTTTAATTTCAAAAGCAAAATGAGATTTAATACGCACTGCACCAGGCAAACTTGTATGGGCCGATTAATTATTATTTGTTGGCAGTCAACCATTTAACTACTAACCAGGCTCAAAGCTGCTATATTTGTGGGCAGATTAAGTTAATAGGCGCTTTCAATACAATTGATATGAAGATAGTACTTGCTAAAAATCAAAAAAAAAGAAATTAATATATCTGTTTTTTATTGATAATAATTAATTTGCAAACAACACGACTCATCGGGAAAAGGGTAGGTGTGAAGGAGCTAGGTATTGAAAAACAAATGGATAACAATTTATACGTCCACCGCAAAATTGAAGGAAAAAAGTGTTCATAATGTCAATAGCTATAAAGATAGGAAGCATAAATTTTAGTTTCTAACTGATTTAAATTTTGTTTACGCTCATAACACACCCTTTTGCTTATTAAATTTCTCAAATGAGTATCATAATCAAAATAGCTCCTCCAAAACGAGCACCTTTTACTCAGAGTTACCCGTCCATCAGGGCAACCCAAGCAACACGAATGGGCTTGGAGCGGTTTTAAATGTGATATTAATAGCCAAATTTTTACCAGCACTGCTATTCCTAGTTTCTGTCAATTTTATATAAATTTAATATATATTAATGTATAATTTTTAACTAATCCAATAACAAAATTTCTTATCCTTATCTCTTAGTAATATTAAGTTATAACTAAAAATATAAGAAAGATAGGACGATTGCTTAAGTTGAAAAAAATACTTATATACAGTTTGGTGTGGAGTCTCCAGTGATCATTATTAATTAGGGTCGCCAAATTGGATTAATTAATTAGCCAAGTTTATGGAGCTGAAAAATTTGGTGACGAAAATGTGATAAACATATATATATATATTTTATGTGCAAATGCGTTATTTTGACGAAAAACAGACAATTATGTCAAACTGTACAGCACATAAATTATGGACGTGTAACAATATACCTAATAGGGTCGGATTAATATTTTCTTGTAATCATGCATTAATAAAATACTAATACTCGTTAGATTGTTGAATAAAAGGACTAAAACAATCTATGGCCACACTTAAGAGCCAAATTTTAATTTAAAAAATTAGATTTGTAATCTATATCAATAAATTATTTAATGTTCAGTTGAGAATGATGGTGAACTTAGAAGTTAATTCGCGTGACCTCTATTCAAATTCATTTATGGTTTTTCTCAATCTAATTCGAAACTCATTACTTAGAATGTTGGCTAGTCGATTTAAAAAAGTTTTCCAATTGAGTCAGTGCAATATCCGCATTGTAAAAATATATAATTTGGTTAATTTTATTGTTTTTTTTTTATTTTATCTTTCCGTCTTTTGTAATTTTCGGCATCTTCAAATAAAAAATTCAAAATAAAGATTTTTCGCGCATTTTAACAAAAAAAAATATGATAATAATTGAGAGTTTATAAGATTTGCAAAAATTACAATTTTTACAAATGATAACGGTTATAGGATTAAAAAAATATTAATGGTAGTAATTATTATTTCAGTTAATTTATTTTAAGGCTCATACCTATACCCACATGAATTATATAAATAAAATAGAACGCAGGGTTTGAAAGAAATCTCGTTTTAGAAGCCGCGTTCAGACTTCGTTTGTTTTTACAATTGAAAATTATAAATTTTTTATAAAAATGATTCTCATATCAAAATTTTTACCTATTGTTTTTTTTTTAAAACTCGGAGCAGTTGCTTTAAGTATATATTTAAAAACATAAATTTTTCTATTTGAACATAGCTAATAATTAATTTGAAAATACTATAATAAAAATTAAAAATTGGACCCACGTTTTTTCGGGAAAAAATTTAAATTTGTAAAATGTGAATCAAGTTTAAACGCGCCCTTGCATATACCACCCCAAACCCAAAGTTTACAATATAAAAACAGAGCAAGTTAAACTACTGCAAGTATTTAATACCTATATAGAAGCCGTAACCAGGGCTGGGAAAACAATGAGCCAAAAAAATTTGGCTCATTTTCCCCTAAAACATAAAAAAAGAAAGGGGGGCAAAATTAAAGGGCCAAAATAAGAATTCAAAAAAAGCCCTTACTAAGAAAAGGGGCAAAAAAAACCCACAAAAAGTGGCTCTTAAAAAGAGCCCCAAAACACCATTTTATGTTTTCTTTATAATATTTCAAAAAATGTTGATGGGTGGGTTATTTTTCTTAAAGCTCCCAGGAGTTTTTTTTAAGAAAAGGGGCTTTTTTTAAACATGCCCCTTTTCTTTAAGCAAAAAAAGGGGCTTTTCTTTTGCCATGCCCACGAGTTTGTGGGCATTTGGAAATAAAAACTCAAAAACTTGTTAAAAAAAACCCATTTAGTTTTTTTTCCCAGCCCTGGCCGTAACATTAATTTTAACCAAATTTTTGCATTTTATTTTAGATTAACATATTCCCGCTAGCTCAAATAATGCCATCATCAAAATTACTAGTGGCACAACAAAATAGTATAATTTATTTATAAAGGCGCCGCAAAAAAAATTATAAGCATAAAACATCTAAAGGCTGGCAGTTAGCAGATGATAGGATATAAAAATTCCAGGTGAATATACGGTAAAAATACCTGTAAAAATTATAGAAACGGTGCCATTAAAGGCCATTAAGTTTCGGGCAACGCTTAAAATTTAAATAGGTCCTACTTTATGGAAGGAGGAATAAAAAATACGGAAGGTTTTTTGGCATTAGGAGATAATAAAATTTCGACTTAAATATTATTATTATTATTATTATTATTATTGAGGTGACCTTATAATTGAGTGAGTTGTGTAAAAACAGCGTATTTTTGTATAAAAATGACACATACTTAAAAATTTATTTGTTATTATGGTATAATAAAATTTAAAATATCAAGTTAGTTAGTTATTTATATGGCTCTTTTGAGGGAAAAAAAACCCTGGTTGTTAAAAAAATTGTTTCCTTTCCCCCTTAGTTACCCGTAAAAGCTTTGCCTTTTTTGAATCTACAAGAGGTACCTCACACACAGCATTAAATGAGATTTAACACGCGCCGGTGACTTAGGTTTTTAGCTAAACTCTCATGAAAATTAGAAGATGACTTTAAGGACCGTAGGCGGTAACCCATTCTATTATTAACTAAACTCTAAATGTTGTGTTTAGCTTGTAGTGTAGCACGCGACAAAATTTGCATGCGTTCAAGGTCGTGTCCGACCTGCGTGCCCGAGGAGAAATTTTGTGTGCCCGTTTAGTATTTTGCCGCCCTAGGAAGATGGATGGCCAACAATTTGGTGTTGGAAAATAGCTTTAAGCGGCTTCTTAAAATTTCGGCAGAAATTTAGGGCATGCCAAAGATAAATTGTCCCAGTTCGTAGGGCGAGGAGTGGAAAGGGTGGTACTCTGGCATCTTAATTCTTTACAAGTGAAAAATGATAAAGCATAAAGAATATAAACGACTTTTATCAAAAAAGAAAAAAATCCTTTTGTTGTTTAGGGCACGTACAAAGTGAGTTTTTTTTTCGTAAAATTTTAAAAATTCTGAAAATTTGAAAAAATTCATTTTTTTCAAAATTTTTTTTTAAAAATTTTTTATTTCAGAAAAAGTATTTTATGTGCATATATTAAGTTTGGCGACTTTTTGAAAATTTGCGTTTTATTACAAAATAAAATTTTTTTAAAATTTTGAAAATCTCATAAAAACAAAAAATCACTTTGCACATGCCCTTATAAAAAAAAGTGTAAAAGATATTGGAGAAAAAATATAAGGGCTAATAAATCTTTTTTGAAGTTGACAATATAAATTTTAATCAGTCAAAGGGCAACACTCTCTCAAATACAAAACAATACTGGTAGAGGTGTCAAAAAGAAACGTATGAAAAATAAATAACAATATTAAAAAATACTTGCAAAAAACACCACAAATTAATTAACCTGTAGATATATAACACGAAATATCATATACGATATCAATATAAATAATGTTATTTATGCTAGTAAATACATTTATCCAAAAATATCAAATTAAAAGCATTCTTTTTTTAAAATAAATCAAGTTAAAAACCAAAAAATAAAATTAATGTTTCGAACTATTATAATTTTATAATTTTGCAAAAAAAAAATTCGATTTGTAGATAGTATTTACATAAATTTAATATAACGACTTAAAATATTATTTTTTTTGGCCTATTTGGCTTGTTGTTAAAAGATTAACAAGTATAAATTATATAATACAAAGTGAAAAGTAGTAAAAAAAAATGATTAGATATTAAGAAAATAAGAAAAAAACACCCATATCGAAATGAAAAAAAAACACATTTCTTGTAAAAAAAAGAAGGAAAGAAAAAGTAATAATTTTAATGCATTATTCATGAGAAGGGTCTGTAGGTATATACAGATTTATTGCTCTATATATTTTTTGCTTATTGTCATATTTTAAAGGACCATAATTACTTTCACGTCCGGTGTTTGAACATGAAAATAAATGGCTTTCAAGGGGCCTTAATATGAATGTATGCTTTATTTGATAACACGTATAAAATTATTATTCCAAGAAAATCATAAATTTGTAAGATAGCCCAAATTCGAAACTTAGATCTGCAACAATCAAAATAATTTACGAAATATCAAAAAAATTTGATCTCGATTAGACCCAAGAGACGGTCGCGACAATGAATCTCTCGAATGTAGTAACAATTTTTCGTAATATGGTTTATTTACAAGTTGAATGTGAAAAGATTGCTTTATACGAAAAAAAATTCGTTTCTCTATAACATTCAATGTTAATTAATACGGATTTGAGTAAAATAAGCGAGAACTGCCGTTGAAAGAGGAAAAAAATTAACGTTTCCCTCTTGTTTTTTTTTTGCTGATTTCAGAATTCAGCGTTCCCCTTAAAATTATCAAAACCTAACAATATAAAGAAACCTAATGAAGAGCCTGCTGGACCAGCTAGATATGAAGCAAAAGTGGTAAATAAAAACCTTCCGGAATGTAGCCCATAACTGAATTTTTTTGATGCCATATGATGGGCCCACAGCTGACGGGCTGGGCCGGAATTGGCGGAATGCTAAAATGAATGCCGCATTAAATAAAGCAAAGCATAAAAAAAGCCGGATTTGCTAGCTATTTTAAATGCTTATGAGATATAAATTTTCAAAAAAAACTTAATTATTTCAAGTTGAAACCAAAAAACTAATAATTATTTTTTAAATGAATCACCATTATCAAAAAATATTTAAAAAAAAGTTATTATTATTATTACATTTAATAATCTGATAGAAGTATTAAAAAAATTATTATTTTCAATCTTTTGTATGGAAATATAAATTGCGTTAAATTTTTTTATGAAGCGCGAATGCGATTGCGTTGCTTAGAAAGTTAATATATATAAATGATCGTTTAATTATTGAAATGTGAGAAAAAAAATTTAAAAAAATTATGAATCGATTTATTTTCTCCGAATATGCGGCGAAGGCTTAGAGTTTGGTTCGGTCCTACGAAATCATAATTTTAATGTTAATAATTACTAAAACATGAGATATTTATAACGATGGATTATTATGACTGTAATTGTATTATGTAGCGGGATATAATCCCATTAAGTTTTGATTGCGAAGTCCTGAAAATTGAGGCTCTAATCGTATTTATTGGATTGTATTTTTATAATTTAATATCGAAATAAAAGATAATTGAATAACATAAACATAATTCATTTCCTTACGTATGCGTAAAAAATGGCCCTGAATTTTGACGCCATATTATCGATGGACATTTTACTTAATAACCATCCCCCATCAAAATTGTTTTTTTTGACCTTAGGGCACGTGCAAAGTAAGTTTTTATTTTCGTAAAATTTTCAAAATTTTGAAAAAATTTATTTTGAAAAACGCAAATTTTTAGAAAGTTTCCAAATTTATTATATGGCGTATAAAATGCTTTTCCTAAAATAAAAATTTTTTTAAAAATTTTGAAAAAAAATAAAATTTTTACAATTTTCAAAATTTCACTAAAACAAAAAATTTGCACGTGCCCTTAATAGCAAAAAAAAATAAGCTTAAAATACTTTTCGGTATAGTTTTAATATATTTGTCAATTAAAAATTATAATTTAAAAAGTTGTAAGATAAATATTAAAAATATTTTAAAGGAAACGGTTAAATTATTTTTTAGTTTGGGACATACATATAATTTGCATTGATTACCTTTAAGCCTTATATTTTTTTTCAAGCAATTCTTAAAAATACTAAGTTTAACCAAATAGATTGATCCGTCCGCTTCAAATATTACATAATTTTAACTGGCTAAAGGGGCAAATTACCATATAATTTTTACAAATTGCAAAATATGTATGGTGTTTGGACAATTTGGATTTTTTTATGAAATAACTCAATAACATAATAACGTCGGCTCTAGACGCAGGAGTTGCGAGTTCGAATCCGTGCACAGTAGCTTTTTTCGGAAAAATAGTTCAAATGTGCAACCACTTTGAAGCTTCTGAGTGGCCTGCTAGGGCAGTAGGTCCCAGACGATATGTCTAAAAGTAAAAGACTAGGCTGAAAACCCAGGTCACTCGTGCGAGCAAATCTTGGAATTTAACCCGTCGGCAACATATGAATTGCTTTGCTCGGGTTAAAAGAGTCCAAGCCCTAACGGGTATGGCGCCCCCTAAATGGGGAAAGGTATGGGGGAAACATCAAACCAATTGTTATATTTTTTTAATAATATAACAAAATGATTTATAACTTTATTAAATTAAAATAAAAATAATGCTACTTAATTAAATTTTCAAATGCAAAAAAAACGTTATTTGTTCAACATCTATCTAAAAAGTGTTTTTTCCTCTTGTTTTTGCAGCCTTATTTGGAAGCGGACAAATTTAAGTGGCCCAGCAAACAGAGTTTCAAAAATTTACGGAAATTTTTTTAAAAATACGAAGAAATATGCAAAAATTAAGACAAGGGTTTACATACACATTTTCTAATTAGTTTGAAATAAATTTTTACAAAAATTTAGTTTTCGGGTCATTGTAGCCGATTAGTAGCGGAAAAAAAACCATTTGCCATAGCGCAGGGTGGTTTAAAAAATCATTTATGAGTGTGACTAACCTTCTTTGTTAGAGTTTAATCAAATATTAACACAAAGTTTATAAGTTGATAATGCGTTCCTTAAAAAGTTTAAATATTTTTACAATTAAATATTGAAAAAAAAATTTAATAACTCTCAACTGAATTTCCATAACAAATATTTTAATCCAGCCAGCCCCCATTAGCATATATTTGAGTAAATTTAAATTCATAAAAATGGTCATCATAATCTCCTGGCAAGGCCTTGCATGCCAATGTAAAGAGATAGGCTTGGTTAATAAATGCTACAAAATATTATTATTCTATCAATATTATTGATTTTGGAAAAAGGCAAAATCAATCGAAAAAGGCTTCTAAGTTAAAAATTTTGGTAGTGTTAATAAAAATCAATTTTTTTATAGAGGCTCTCAAAAATATTCCGTATACCAATATGCCTGTTAACTTTAATCTGACCAAGAGGAGCCTTAAAAACAATATTCAATAGGGCCGACTAAAAACTAATAAATATTTCTCACAAGAGTTTCAATCGATAATCTTACAAGATTTTCATAAAATATTTTTACGAATTTTTATCGAATTTGAGGCAATTAAAGACCTCATGTTATGGCAGTAACAATACCAAAAAAAGTTGACTACTATTAAGCCCCCCCCCCCCCCCCCCACCTTTAAAAAAAAATGTGTTCAAAATTTATTTATATGGGAGGTAAACTTACAACCCACCAGATTGCGGGTTAATTTAAATCCAAAATCGCCTACTTATATGCTTAAAGCCACAGCAAACTTCTGTCAATTTGTCCAACTTTCCGTGCCCTGGCAAACAGTGTAACTCGTAGGGACAATTTGGTATTACTTGAATAACCGAATTTGAACATTCTGGGAAACTGTCCTTATCCGCTATAAATTTTAAAATATTTTATAAAGATTATTCGAGGTGATGGGTCATTTCAAGGGGTACCATCTTATAAATTTCGATAATTAGGTTTGTTAGGGCCGCAAGCATCCCTAGCGAAGCCGTTGTCAATCTGAACTAGGGCAAGTGCAAAGTACGTTTGCATTCTCGTAAAATTTTATAAATTTTCAAAATTTTTATTTTATTTTAATTTGTAAGTTTTATTTTATATGCATAAAATCTATATTTGGCAACTCCTTTAAAAAATTAAAAATAATTTTGAAAATTTCGCGAAAACAAAAACTCAGTTTGCACGTGGCTTATTTAAAACGTTTAAAACTTAAGTATACGTCAATGAGTGATTCATTCGAATTTTTAACTTGTCAGGTGTATAATATAGAATTAAAAATTAAAATCTAGGGCACCAATCAAACATTCTGTCAAATTTTAAACACACTAGATTTAACTGAAAGACCCTGATCCACTTCAGTTTTTTGGGTTCTTTGACATAAATCAATGCATTTTTAAGACCTTAGAATACCGAAATCACGACGAGGTACAAAGAAGTTTATACGGAATTATTAATGATTTACTCAACCGTTTTATTTCACGCATGTAGAGCCCATAGGACTTAAACAAAAATAAAGGTATGCAATACGTAAAAACAAGCATATTTTGCCAATTAATCTCTATTAGGGCGAAAAATTTTGCAAACAGAAAAATTCGCCCTATATAAGGCAAATATAGCGGGAAAAGGAGAAAATTGAATTCTATATATATTTGTTTTTGAGTTACTGTATTTATGAATCCATATTAAGTTACTATGTATGTTTTTAATCATTTTTATATTGTTTTACACTATACCATGTATAATTTAAAATTATTAATCAAGTCACATTATAATAATCCTAATCTATAACATAGATACGACAGCAAGTAATTAAGAGATTTCAAAATCAGCTGACATGATCGGACATAAACTTAATTTACACTTTTTGGCTAAGACCGGTCTCACAACTGCGGCACCTAATTAATACGGCTATAGAAGACACCTAGGGAACATAAGTCTGGGAGTTCTAAAAATTTTTTAATTGGTTCACAAATGAAAAACAAGTCCTTCTTTTTCGATAAAACCTTACTTTTAAAGGTGACAGACACATGGGTATAAAAAATCAATAATAATCAAAAAAAAATTTTTTTTTTGCAGTGTGACAATTTTCCATTAAACTTTAGACCGTTCTACATTGAAATAAAAATGTTATAGGATCCACAAATTAACTTCCGAACAACGAACAAAAGAGCTTAATAACTCTGAGAATTTTTATTATCATCAAAATTTTGTTCAAAACTCACAAAAATTTGACACGATTTTTGATAAAACGCTATAAGGATAAAGGGTATTTCGGCCGGTGCATAAAAAATTTTGAAGTAATTGGAGCTCAAGGTTTGGTAGATATGGTTCTGAGAAACGGTTCCGCTTCCCCACTTCAATTTTCATTCCTCTAACTTAGCTTGAGGGAGTTTAAATGTTTAATAAATCTCTCATAATATGTAAAAATTAATTGAGGATATGGGAAATATCAAAAAAGCTGTATTTTCGCGATATTAACTTTGTTTGTAAATATTTATGAATCGTTTTTTTTTCTAAGGAGGCATTAAACCTTTTTTTGGTTTTTCAAAAAAAATAAATAGAGTCTGAACGCGCCCAATTTTACTTTTTGGAGATCAAAATAGAGTCAAGCATTGAATTCATCTAATAGGGAAAATTTTGTCCGATTTAAGAAAAGTCTCCAGCTTTCCTTTCGCATGTAAAATTAGCTTAAAAAAAACGGTGGCGCATCCATAGGGGGCGAGTATAACTGTCAGCGCCCAAACGCAATATTTTGCCGACGGAAATTCACTTGAACTCGTCCACCGGGGGAATATTTATTGGCGTATAGTTAGCGTCCAAAATATATTTTCCCCGGCGGAAGATTATTTAGAATTGACCTCAGCGTCCAAAGCTTATATATCGGCGGAATATAGACTTTGGACGTTAAGGTCAAGTCCAAGTAATATTCCGCCGGGGGAATACTGGGTTTGGAAGCTGACACCATAAAACATCCAATTTTTTTATTCTTCTAAATAATCATCGTATCCACACAGATTTTAAAGAATTTACAAAGATTGGTTCATGTGGGCTCAAAGCTAAAATATAAAAAGCGTTTAGATATGCCTAGACAGAGAATATTGCGATATCACGTCAGGCTTGGGCCGGACGTGGGCTTTAAGCAAAATTATTATGGTCGTCGCCGTTTGCCCTGGGGGCGGCCCCCCAAAAGTTTGTCCCCCCAAAAATTTGTGCCCCCCAAAAATACATGTATTTTTGTTTGCCCCCCCAAAAAAATTAAATTTGCCCCCCAAAAATACATAGTAATTTTATTTCTTCCACATAATATAATTAAATTTGCCCGTCAAAAATATCTAAAAATTTTTAATTGTTTTTAATCATTAATACTTCTCATCCGCAAAGAGATCAAACTAACAGAAATATATAGAAAATTTGATTTACAGAAAGCTATTTGTGAAACCAATTCATAAATCTGATGCCTAGAAATTTTCTCAGTTAACAACAATCTTTTGTTAGAATATAATCTAAAACCAAAGAACCGATCGCACAATGCTACGATGGGGCGAACGTAATGCCCGGAAAAAATGGTGTTCGTTTCTAAGCAAAATAGCTGGACACCATGTCCCGTATATTCACTGCTTTAACCACCGACTGCATCTTGTTGTAAAAGTTGTCTTATTTTAAGTGAAGGGAAGTTTTTTTGATAATTTTTCTTCCCTTCATAAATTTTTTCAACATGATGCAATTAAGGTAGTTAGTGAATGCGACCATACCGCTGTTGCTATTGGTGGTGTGGTCACTCCTGCCCATTGTTTTTTTAAAATTGCACAAAAATATTTAATACTATTTTAAAAATTAAAAATAAAACTTTTATATCTTCGGTCCGGGCCGATCGGGGTTTTTTGCCATATTTAAAATCATCTTTTATTTTTTTGTATTTAATTGAAAGATTATTTTATTGATTAAAAATAATTATAGTCAATTTAATGAAATTTATGTTTTTAAAACTTCTATTTATAATTGTTTGTTAGAAATTAAAAATTAAGAATTAAAAGTACTTTGAAGATTTATTCAAAAATTGTTTTGTATTAATATTTTTTAAATGCAATAATTTATCTATGGATAAAAGAAACACTAAACCTAAAGATTTTTCTGATTTTTATTTATTTTATACTCATAAGTTTGAAATATTTTAAATATTATGTAGTAAAAAGTATTTATTTTGTTTATTGTTTATTTATATTTTGATAATAGATTTTTTACCAATAATAGTTGTTTAAAATCTTTAGTTCCCTTTATAAATTTGATTACCTTATTAGATATAAATAAATTAAACTCTTTTAAAAATAAGTAATATTGATAAAAATTCATTATCTAAAGAAATTGACGTGCAAAATCTTTTAATAATAAACTTAATAATTACAAAGAATGTGTTCTATTGATTTTGTTAAATTTTTATATGATTACAATGATGGTTTTCTATCTATTTAACATTTTTCTATAAGTTTGTTAATTGGTCTTAAGTGAGTTGTGAATTTTTTCTTTAAAAAGGATAATAGGTGACAAGTAGTGATCTGTTAAAGGTGATTTGGTTCTTTTAAAAGAAAACATTAACTAGGGGCGTTTAATTTTATGAATATTGTAATTTAATTAAAATCTCTAAGAAAAAATAGTTTGATCAATACAATACCTCATATCAGTAATTATTGTTACTATTTTAAATGTTGAAACTTTTTATGGCATTTACGTTTATGTCATGTTTTATTTAATTTTTTACCTAATATTAATAACTAGTTATATATAACAGTGTTTTTCATACATATTCTTCCAAATTAGCATACTTATACATTTTGTTTTCATGATAATCAATCTTATTTCACTTTTCATTTTCTAAAATCAAAGTTTAATATAATTCATTTTTATTATTCATATATATATATTTTTAATTTTCATGGCAATGATGAAATGATAAAATTATACTTACAATTAATTAAACCTCATATTTTTAAGCATTGATTTTAGTGAAAAAATAATTTTAATTCATATTCAATTTATAAACTCATTTTTTTAATTAAGAATATAATAAATTACTATTAATTTGTTAAAAAATTTTAAACATGGATTCTATTGTTGTACATGTATAATTTTTGCCGTGACCGAAGGTCACGCCTAATTTTGCCGCCGAAGGCGGCAAAAAATTTTTTCTGCCCCCCCACGAGTTTTTTTTGCCCCCCTAAAATGGAAAAGCTAGAATCGGGCCTGGGTAACGTATACATTAATTGTATAAATGTTTAAAATTTAATTGTTTTCCCAAAAATTAAAAGCAAAATAAACGCTTTACAAACAAATGCCGCCAAGACGTATGCAAGCAATTCCATAACTAAATTCTATTTTTCGCTGCCAGTACAATTATTTTAGTTTTTAGGTAAAATACAGTATAATATTTTTGGTCTAATACTAAATTTAATGCAACCTCCTAACATGCAATATTTTTAAAAAAACATCATTTATGTATACTTGCCATACGCAAATATAAAATTACTACTTACATCAAGAATCAATTGTTTATTAACCAGTGTTCGTTTAGGAAAAAATAGAAGCACATCAGGGCGAGGGCATGTAACAGATTTTAAAACAGACAGCCTAAGACGAGCAATAAGCAAAAAGTTGGAATTAGCCGGCGCATCTATGAGCTTGATGCAATCCGAAAAAAAGTTATTAAATCTATTCAATATTTTATACACAGCAATGGAACCCAGCAAAACTTTTAAAATCGGGAAGATTTGTTAAATTTCTGTTTTATTTAACTATGAACTGTTTAAACAAACGCGGAATGAAAAATTCAAATGAAGGGCATCATTCCACAAAGTTGCCCCCTATTTTCATCATTAATTTTAAATTCTAAAAAAAATAGGTCCAAAAAGGGAGTCTAAGCTGTCGACAAGTAGTGATTTGTGCCCAAAAAATAAATAATTATACCGGGTGTCATGAATGCTTCAAGCTAATAAGTATAGATAAGTAAGGGACACCTAGTGGTTTTAAAGTGACAAAATTCTTAGCTAAAACATATTTCGTATCAAATAACATTATAATACCTGAATATCCGTGTATATATGGACAAGTAGAGAGTTAAAAATCCTCTTGAAAAGTAAAAGATAATATACGAGCCCCTCAAAACATATAAGGAAATAGTAGGAAGTTATTGATGCATGAAAATCAATTCATCTTTCGAGATGTTATATTAATATTATAAAATTAAATTAAAATCGATGATACAGCAAATAAAAACGATAGTAAAGGTACACGCGGCGTAATCTTATATACACCATACAGTACAGACTTTGAAATTTTTATAAGATTAGGTGAATAGTTTTGATATGAAACGGGGACCTAAAGGGTTTACAAAAACTAGATTCAAATGCCTTACCTCATATATTCTGTGAAATTTAGGTAGAAATTTCTCCATTTGAATAAAATAATATGGATTGTGATAAAAGGCATATTTATTGTTATTTCTCAATTAAATTTTTTTTTATTATTTATTTTTGTATTCTTGTAGTTAACAATGGCAATTCTAGGAATATTTATTCAATAAAAATTGTAGGCCCTGAGCCATATGTTAATAGTACCAAAAAATATTAAAATTAGGATGACATAAGTATAAAACGCGGAAATTGGAGGGTAGATATTAAAATAGAACTAATAGAAATCAAGGAAAATCGTTAGAAGGAATGATTAGATAGATGAGTTGTAATGAAATTAGGTCAATTAGGTTTAAATTCGCGCAATGTTGAACTCCTGTTTTGTAGTTGGTCCGGGTGATCGCTAACGAAAGCCGTTCACTGACCGCTTACACCTGAGAACCTAGATATTATGACCTATAAGATCAATAGCGGTACTAAAAAGGAAAAGCTGGTGTAAGTTATAAAAGGGGAATAGAAAAGAATTCTCGGCTATTACACTAATTTTGTAAAACATTTCACGAATAAATGAATGCTGCCTCAAGTGTTTAATCGATTATTATTTAATTAAGTTTAGTTATATAGAGGCAACGAAAATAACAAATGTATAAATTAAATATTAATTATTTGACAAACGTAGAGCCGGTTTATGCAATTAACTCTGTCAAATTGCTGTAATTTTACTCGAAATTTTAGTTTAGCCTGGCGAACGCTCAGGTACAAATTGAAAATTAATAATTAAAATGAGATGGCAGTTTGAATAGAGCTCTAAAGATTAAGATATTTGTAAGAATAAAGCTAAATCATCGGTCATATTAGATTTAAAAAAAAACTAAGCCAAAAACTAAGCTAAATTTTATTTCGAATCAAAAAATCCAGGAACAAAAATGTGAATATTTTTCAAGGCACCACGGGTTACGGGTTAAAATTTTTTAATAACAGATGTTGTTTGATACCTTTAGGGTAGATAAATATAACAATATTTACAACGTATAACAGCTTAAATTGGGTTCAAATGAAGAATCTAATCGACATTTGTGTTTTTTAAAAAAACACCAACTGAGGGCAAAATTAGTCATAAAATATGGTTTGGGTGACTAAGGGCTACGCCAATAAAAAGCTAGGGTATTCGGGAGTGGAATTGCTGGTTATAGGGGAAGCTTAAGGTTTAAGATAAAGTATAAGCTTGTGGTTGTGGTAGAATTAGTTTAGTACTCTACGTTATCGTATATCCGTTTCAAAAATATTAAATCATAGTTTTATTTGAAACTACCAAAGGATTGTTACCAGAGCTTTAAAGTTTTACGAAATTAACAAAAAAAATAAAGTTCTTTATTCAAACCAAAAGAACTATTAGACTGGCTCTATTAGCGAGGATACAATAGCAAAGTCATTTTGAAACTGCAGGCGTTTTACTACATAGAACAAAATGATTTAATTAAATATCATTTCTAAAACTCTTCTAATGGAAAGGTGTGTTAATCAAGAATCACTTAAAATTGCATAAAATCAATATTTGTTATGCAAACATGTAAAAATTGGCTCTACATTACGGCCCTGTGCCAATATGAGCATAGATATTCTCGCCTGGGCCGAAAACAACTTAGTCAATACCTCTAGGGGTAAGGAGATTTATATCTAGGGATAAAAGGTCTTTTTTCCGCCAGAATTAACAAGTCCATCAACTAATTTAGGTGAATAAAACAAAAAAATTATACCTTGTAAAACGAATGAATATATGTAGAATATTTAGTCAAAAGTATGATAAAGATTTCATTTTATAATTTTTGAAAAATGAGGATTTAAGATTATAGGTGTTCGACATCATAGAAAAACGTATAAATGATTAAAAATTGTAAAATTTTATACTTTTCCATAAAATTTTATTAACAAATTATTTTTTTAAGTTTTTTACTTACTTTAATTTAAAACGTTTGATTATCGAATAATAAATTAATTGCCGACGGCGAAAGATCATTTTTCCACTCCTCAGTTGTTAGTAGGCTTCTGTGACGGTTGCCATATGTTTAATTTATTTAGAAATATTTTTTCTACTTTTATTAAAAATTATATCACTTGAGGAAAAAACATTTTTAATGTTAATAATAATAGAAAATTTAATATTGGTACGAGGAGACAAAAAAACATATTGATTTGACAATTAATATATGTATTAGGGTCACGTTAATTATAAGAATTTTGTTTGTCATTTAGATTCAATTATTTTTTATTATAAAATATTAAAATTTTATATTAAAAATGTCATCGTTTTTTGACTGTTCTAATTGAAATCAAATTAGTCATGAAAATATATACAAATCGCCTCCAAAATATTTGATTAGAAGATAATAATTAGAGCGATTAGTTATGAAAAAAAAATATTTAAAATAATTATTATTAGTTAAAGATGATTAAAGATTACTTACAAGTGTCAAAATAATTATCATTCAACAAAATAATGCTTTTAAAAAATAATTTAAAATAATATAACAAATATTTAGGCGTGTCGCCAGGTAATTTTATAATAAAATCGAAATTGAAAGAAACGTTATTAAATGTGTTTTTATTTGGAAACTATCAAAATATTATTTATCGCTAAAATTACGTATAGAACAAAATTAAAACAAAAAAATATGTCACAAAATGAAAACAGAACAAAAAAACATTACAAAAGCTCAAGGTGACGAAAAGAAAAAAAACAAAAAAACATAAATATTTAATTTTTGGTAAGGTTGGGTGGACAAGTCAATTAAATAAAAATTTTGGCACATAAGATAATAACAACAAATAAAAATTGAATTCAAATATCAAATAAAAACAGCAATTATATGTTTTATAATTTATAACTCTTTGGCGAAATGTAATTATACCTAGATATTTTTTGGACGAAAAAAAAGGAAAAAAGTTTTAGAGGTCAAAGAAATAATAGTTTAAAATGATGCTAGGTTGTGAGGTCCTGTTAAAATCATTATCATATGGTGTGCGATGTGACTAGGGCATGTAATCTGCTGATAACTTTTTTTTCTACTAAAAAATGTGAATTTTTGTAGTGTCCAGCGTCGTTTTTTTTTGATAAATTGTAAATAAATGCAAAACAGCTGATATGCAACATGTGTATAATGTTATTTTTTTAGGAGATGTAGCTTTGACAAGCCTTATAAGAGAGTTACTGACTTTTTTTACCTAAGAAACCAATCATGTAAAACAGGTGTAAAGGATTTCCAAACACACATTCAACCAAAAAAAATATATGGGCAATTTCATAGATTTAACACTGACGCAGGGTAAATCTACCACCCTTTCAAACATTTGAAGGTGTCAAAAAAATTTACCTTGAAATTAATACATTTCGTTCAGCATATTGCAGGTTGTGACACCCAAAAAAGAGAGCTTAATTTTGTGGCGTCCTAAAAATTTAAATTGGCTTTTTTTCAGCGCCTAGAGCGCTCTCATTGATTGCGTTGGCTTAGTATGTCGTGTAGTGTATATTTAACTGAATCTCAAATTAATCAGTTAGCGAGACTTGTAGAGCAACTAACTGTTTAAACAAACGGCAAGGCTGGGGAGAGGAGAGTTATATCTGCCCGCGTTTTTTCAATATTTATCTGCCCCTACTCTCCGCTATAACAAACCAAATAATGGCCTAGGGGACTTTAAACGTCAGGGTTAAAATCTTCTAAACTTCGCAGTTAGCACGTCTAATAAAAACTGAGAAATTTGATTAAAAAATAAGACACATTTGACTTAGGATGCAATCAGATTTTAAAAAGCCTGAGGACCTTAATCCAGATATCTCAAAAATTTGAGAAATGTTATAAGATACTGTAGTTTTCAACCTTGATCGATACTGAAAATTCGGTATTTTAATTTTATTAAATACACAGGTATTTCCAATTTTAAAACCCTAGTTGCAGAATAAAATCTTTATCTTGGCCCCCAAATTATTAAAGACAATTTAATATTGCCGCCATAAAATATTCAATTTGTGCTAAAATACGAAATTGACATAAGTTGCAGAAGATAAAAAATACAATTTTATAAGGACGGTTAACATTTTTAAAACATCTCAGATTAAAAAAGTTTTTTTTATCTTTATTTGGCCAGGTGAAAGATTACTTAGAAATCCGTTAAATATTTTTGAAAAAGGTCTGTTATGTAATTAAAGAAAAAAAAATCCTGACGGCCGTGTTCATTTTATTTTTCTGAAAATGAGTTTTTACACCCAGAAGCATGATAATAAAAAGCAACTCGCATAATTGCCTCGGCCCCATTCATAAAACGCGTTAGATAAAATGATATCCATTGTTTTTATTTTTTCGGAATTATCAATTTACAAGACATGACCTAACATGAAGCCCAGTTTTGGGGGCGGAGAAGTTTTCATAAATTTTTTTCTTAAATATATTTGCAAAATTTTGTTTTTAATGTCCATAGTATACTGTAGGGACTCTAACAAATCTCAAATAATTTTAACGAAATTAAAAAGGATCGTATTTTATTTCTCAACAACCTAATAATGTTAAAAGCTTACGGCAAAATATAAAGACAGCCTACAAAAAACATGCCATTGCTATCAAATTTTTAAACTCATCTGTTATTCCAAGAAAATTACAGGTAATATACACCAAAATCTCATAATACCTTTTCGTTTTTAACAATGAATCACTGTGGATGTGGAATAGGAGGATCCGAAGAATATATATATACTGTCACAAAATTTTGCGATTTACAATCACGAGGTCGAATATCAAATTTCAGTTATTTTATGATTTGTCGCACATATACAAGGGATTTGTGTTACGTCCTCTAAGTTTATTAGAATATAAAAATTTTGGTAAAAAAAATTTAAATTTTGTATTAGGTAAAATTGGCTAGGATTGAAACTTTACAAAAGGTGAAAAAAGGAGTTGAAAATCAAAAAAAAAACGTGTAAATATATCAGCAAAAAAAACACAAAAAAGAAAATTGGGTTAAATAGGTATAGTACGCAAGCATTACATAGTAGTTTCATATAAGAAAAAAATTTTTTTCACCTGTTATCACCTGTTGGTAGGTGTATTTGTATAGCTAACGGTGTTTTATTAACATTGAAATTATTTTTTTTATGTATGTAATATAGTTAGTTAGTAGTTAGTTATATGGTCTAAATAGAACTTTATTTACTCTATATATACCACGTTTTTTTTCTTACCTTTCTTTCCCCTTTGCCAGGTAAATATTTAGTTTTTTTTAATGGTTTTTTTCATTTAATCGTTTTGCCTAAATTTTAGTTTTTTATGTAATGAAATAAAAAATTTAGTTTTTAATTAATTTGCAATTAATGAATTCTTGACTTACTGGGAATATATTTCGATATTATGGTTATTGAAGCTAATTCTTCGTCAAAATTTTTTGAATTTTAGCTCACCTCCCTGATTTTTATTTATAACTATATTTTTTATATCCTATGTCTCTGACATTGAAAAACGACAACTATTAATTTATTCCCTGGCATAACATTTAAAAGATGTAGTTGAACCTGTAAACACGATAAACCGGGTTGCAGTGGAATTTTCCGGCCTGCCCCACATATTTTTTAACTTAGGCGGCCAAAATTTAGGATTTTAGCATATCATTTAGGGTCTATTACTTAAGCAGGCCACTACAGCTTCAAAGTTGTTGCGCATGTATATTATTTTTCCAAAGAATAAAGCCTCCTGTACGCGGATTCGAACTCGCAACTCCTGCGTGTAAGAAAGGAACGTTTGCCACTAAGCTATATGAGCCGACTTCAATATATGTTTTGGTGTTAAATTAAGATGGGCTCGCACCCTATTTATTAAATTTGATTTTTTAGCCTTTTACTGATATTACATCTATCCATTTGGTTTGTATTATATATATGTTAGTTTAAGGTTAAGTTGGGGAAATATTGCGCTAAGGTAATTTTGAAATTAGGATTATAATTTTATTTAGTTTGGGTTGAAATTAAGGTTATTATCATATCAAATAATATACTATATATGATATGAATAAATCATATATGCGTGTACAAAGAGAGAGCGATTGTAGAAATGCAAGAGGTCCATATTTATGTGATAAGCTATTATCATGATAGCAAAAAAGAACTTGCGAAAATACGGCATCTTTAAACATTTGTACATTTTTTTAGATGATCGTATAAAGATTAAATCGAGTTTTAAAGCAATAACTTACGCGTAAAAATTCATGTATTTAATGTATTTCGTTACATTATTAACTATAAATTATTAGCTTAAATGGTCCCCTGGGATGTTTTCCGCAATTCGTAGGTCGAGTCATTAGTGAAAGTTAATTTTACTTTTGCCCCTTTGGGGCTTTGTAAGCGTTAATTCTTTTCAATTTATATGTCACTAGTATTGCTTAAAAATACATGAGTCCAAACAAAAAAAATAGTTATAAAAGATTTAAGTCGGGTTAAAACTTTAAAAAAGGGCCAAAAAAAATTTTAAATTAAAGTACATTTTAATTATTTGAAAGTGGCTATTATGCTGAGCTCTAAGGAAGCATGGCGTATGGCAGGTTGTTACTTTTCATTGAAGAACGAATCTTTATGTTAAATGTCGAAATATATCAAATTATTTTCATTATTCTTTCCTTTAATAAATGTGGCAAAATATAAAGTGGTTGTTTAAATTTTTTAAACGTATAAACTAATAAATTAATCAAGACTCCATTGTTAGATGCCTTTGCCCGTTTATCGGTAATACACAATAAGATTCAAAAACAAAATATTTTTTGGTATATAAATCATTTCACCTATTAAATCACATTCAAAGTTCATATATTTTATTAAATAAAAA
Source organism: Acutogordius australiensis (assembly GCA_030555515.1). NCBI lineage: Eukaryota > Metazoa > Nematomorpha > Gordioida > Gordea > Gordiidae > Acutogordius > Acutogordius australiensis. Next base: position 42,906,648 of record CM060243.1, on the reverse strand, counting down.
ACATCAATACTTAAAATATTATTTTTTTAGATCGAAAATTTTAACAATGAATAATGTTTCTATTAATTGGCTCTATATATATTTAGAAATTTTGAAATTTACATTTTAATCCATATAAATATAGCTTATTAATAAAAATATTTAAACATTGAATCAAAATTTTTCTTTACAAATTTAAATTTAATTGAAAATAATATTTTTAATTGAAATTGCATTCGTAAGTTTGGGCGGTACATATATAATTATACTCAAATTTGGAAGTTGAAGCTTCATTATTATTTAAATAACTTGAAATTTCCATATTGCTCTCATAAACTTAATAATCAATTCAATTATTTGATGTATTTTGAATTATTTTGAAAATCTTTTTTTCTTTTTTTTTTCTAAATAAACCAGTCAGTCTTAAATGATTCCTAAGACTTGAGTCAAAACTTGTCGTCGGTGTGTTTTTTTTATTGAATTTAATAGCATTTATTGTAAATGCTTTTGTCTTATTATCACAATTTTTTTAGAATAGATGAATCAAATTTGTTATATTCGACATCTATTTTGTTAGGAAAGGAAGGGGGGTATTTACACGATCTTGTTTTCAAATACTTCTTGCTTTCCATTCAACCCACGGTGGTGACGTTACCAATGCCCTAATTAAGTTCACGTTATAAATTTACCTGTAAAGTGGAAATGGTAATAAAAGTATAGATATGTTTGGGTTAGTAGCTTGACCCCGACCCATTTCTAAAAATCAATTTTTTCACGCAAAAAACGATCAAAATCATCTATAGAGCTCTCACAGTACATACACCTTTCGCCTTTGTTTTTAACTACATCTTTTCACTTCCCGGCGGTATATTCAAATATTTATACAAATGGCATTCATATAACCCTATACATAGATCGATAGTTCACAAATACGCAGGTTAAAACGCTTTATAAAAATGCCAAATGCTTTTGTATCCATCCACGTATTATTTTTTATTAATTTCCTGTGATGAACTCGTAATATAGACATACCCAAATTTTTTAATTCTAGGGGGTGGGGTCGTTTAAATTAAAATCTTACCAGTCTTACTTTTGAATTTTTTTATCGATATGAAAATTTTGCATCGTGGTCCAGCGGCCTCGGATGCAAATATGCAAAAACCACGCGTTTTTAGTAATCATGCATATATTGAATTTATATACGTTTTATTTTTGTTTAAGTTTAATTTAAAGTTAGGGGAGTGTTGGGTTAAGATTAGTTTAAGGGTTAGTGTTATAAATTTGGGTATGAGTTAAGTTTGTTATCAAGGCAAAATTTTATACTAAATTTTTAGCACTACCAAAATAATTACACCCGCAGGCTTCAAACACACAGAATCTAGTAGTAGAACTTCGTCTCTGATATGGTAAAAAAGAGGCACAAATTTTTTTTTTGTAGAAAATTTAGAATAACGTTAATTAGTATAATCTTGATATGTCTTATTTTAAATTTTACTAAAAAAATATATATCTATTTAAATTTTTATATTCTATGATTTTTTTACAAAAAAAAAATAATTTGGCTTACTAACGCAATTCGTGCGTTTATATCACCCGCATTATATTTGAAAAAACTTTACACGCTTTTAAATTACATCGTGGCTTTTAAGTGTCCTTTAAAGCCCTAAGTCAGTTATCGAGAATTTCCGAGGCTCCTAAGGCGCGCTTTTAAGATGGGTAGCTATCGAGACACATTTTGTTTCGAGCAAATTTTTAAAATTTTAAACTTTCCACAATTTATTTAAGTGCCCTTAAAAATAGCGTTAGATAAATATTTTGCGCGCCTATGTGGACGTGCCCTATAAAGAAAATATCGTCGTTTTTTTTTACCCTTTTTTTTTGTCTTATTAAGAATTTAATCGGATAATTTAAGTATATTTATACGATTCAAAGAGTTAAGTTTTACAAAAATTAATTAATAAACTCCTTCTTAGTCACATAATTTTTATTGTTACAAAAAAAGTATATATATATTTAGCAAAAATATTCATTTAAAATGATTATTTGGCTTATTGTTTTGTATAAATACAATAATCATCTTCTAAAGAAATTTCGACAGCAAGAAAATGTATAATAAATGTAGATGATTACTTGTAATTTAAAATTTAGGGCCGTATTTGTAAATTCAAGCCGGGCCGGGCTTAAAAAATATGTTGGTCGGATTGGGCCAGTGTACCATGTTAAATTAATTTAGTTTTTGGGTTAAACAAAATATAATTTCTACCTTTGCTTCGTGCGATATTTTATTACTTAAGGGCACGTGCAAAGTGAGTTTTTATTTTCGTAAAATTTTTAAAATTTTGAAAAAAAAAATTTTTGTAAACGCAAATTTTTAAAAAGTTTCCAAATTTAGTATATGCACATAAAATGCTTTATCTGAAATAAAATATTTTTCAAATTATTTAAAAAAAAAATAATTTTTTGAAATTTTCGGAATTTTCATAATTTTGCGATAGTTAAAACTCACTTTGCACGTGCCCTAAGGCAGGGCCGGTCCGAAAGTTATTAGCATTTTATAACTTACCAGTTTTCAAGCCCTTAATCGTCTTTTTTTCAAAATATTTTTGCTATTTATTAGAAATCGCTTGGCGCGCTAGATTTGCATGGGTTGCACAAATCGACCAGAATTAAACGAAAATTTCGGTGATCTTTGGTTTGAAATCGTAACTTAAACAAATAAGGTTTAACAGTTGAGAAGGAAAAATATTGATTAAAAATGAGAAAATTGTTAAAAAACATTTTTTTTTTCAACTAAACAAGTTTGGCAAAATGTTTGTTGTGAAAAGATTATCAAATTTTCGCGGATGTGTATTCAAAAGCTTGTAAAAATCCTGATGATTTCTATGAAATTCCAAGATTGTTTGAAGAGGTGTTTTGCGTCACGCCCAAAATTTAGTTCTGAAAATGTTTTTTCTTCTTAATTGTTCTCAATTGTTTAAAATTTGATGATAATTACCGTTTCCTTCCGTATTTTTTTTTAATTGCCAAAAAAAACTTAATTGCTTGACCCCAATATGAGTTGAGAGTATTTAAATGTTTTCAAAAAAAATTTTAAATTTCCTAAAATGTTTGAAAAAAAAAGAAATGCAAACAGAATTTTTAAGAAAAAACACACCTTCAGAGACTTAAATGCACGAAAAAAGGAGAAAATGTAATTATCTAAATATATTCTATTTGCATAGTGAAAAAAATCGAATGTTGAAAACAAAATTTTTAAATTTCAAAAAATTATTATACCATTTTCTAATAATGAAATAAAATTAACTGATAATTTTAATAAGTTTGAATAAAAGGAATTAAGAATTTATTGATGCCTTAATATACATTATATAATGTAAAATGGTGTACATTGCAAATGTTGGGTCCGAAAGTATCCCATTTTCAAAATTCCATAATTAAACATTATACCAGCTCCGTAGCCTAATTTTTTTTTAAAGGTTGGTAGAGGGGAGGAAAAAAGTAGACGTGGCAAATAATTTCAACAATAGGATGGGGTATGTTTATAGAGGCTTAATTTTCATTGCATTTACAAATGTTTCACTAGTCATTTTACAAAAGGGGCTTGGTATACCAATGCATTACCACTTTAAAAACACTGCCAATAAGTCAAATAAGTTTTCGCCTATTACCTTTAAGAGTTAGCAGTAGTCTAAATTTTAATCAATTTGAACATTTCATTTTAGGGTTGTTTTTTGGGGGTGGGTTGACACCCTAGTTTTATTTTTTCGATTTCCCCGTACTACATTAAATAACAAACAGCCTTACTTACGCAACAGATATCCGATACTGGCTAATATGAAAAAGGCCGGTTTATTTTTTGTAATAGTTTTGCTTAGAACATTGTGACCTAACCCCCTAGCCGTCCTTTTAGAATTATAGTTGGAATGGAAGAAATACACTTTTTTATAAAAACGAGATATTTACGACATCATTGGGAGAGGGGGGTAAGTTTGGGTGGGAAGGGGTGGGGGGCTTTAACCTATATCGCTTTTTAGTAGTTTTTCGTAAAGATGTTTAAAAAGTTTTATAAGAAAATGCCTCGCTAGGCGTATGCACCATTTTTAAGGCAATTCCGATCGATAGCCCTAGCACCAAACAAATGTTTATTGAAGAACGAATCAGACAGATATTTAAGCTATTATTTTTGTGTTGTTGAACGTATAAATTTGTAAGTTGGACCCATTCGTAAGAAACCCTCGTAAAAAGTAATAAATACTACTTTTATGGCCCACAAATCTTAATATTCATTCATGATAAAAAAATTATGATTTTATTTTAAAAAAAAATCAAAAAAGAAAACAGAGTAAATGCACCTAGCTAATCTAATTTTTAAATAATGTAAAGCTTTATAAAATTTTGTTTAGAGCCCATCTAGGCAGTGTATCGGGCCAGTCAATTATTAATATTTAATGTATGGCAACCTTTTTAGGGAACGCACGCTTAAAATAAACTTGAGTCAAAAAAAAACACTTTCGTGAAATAAAAATGTAATGAAAATAAAAATTTGCACATTTTTAGTATTTATTAAAGTTTGTCAAAATTAGAAACGCACTTTGAACGTGACCTAAGGGACGTTGATATGCTATGAACCGGCCTTGTATCAGTTACTAGTCTAATGAGGTATAATCAAAATTTTTATACAATTTACCTATTTCTGGGATCCAATGATAACGAAGCGTGTAAAAACGGCTCTTAAAACGAATTTATTAACAAGATTCAAAATTGGATTCTAGAAAGTTATACCAAATTAAAAAATATATAATTTTTTCAAGAAATTCTTCGAAAAAATTTGGTTTGTTCAGTGTATTAAAAAATTAATTAAAATTGTTTTTTTTTCGGCATCAAAGCTAGTGAAACAAATACCATTCACCTGGGATTACAAAAAAAAAACCGGCATTTTGTGAAAGCAATTGGGGTTGGATTATAAGGCGAGAAGATAGATTATTTTTCGATTTTTTAATGAATTACTTGGATGCTTTACACTGTTGACAATTAACGTTTTTATTGGATTTTTATTTCACTTTTCCTGTATTGTCACGACAGTTCAAGTTCTTCATATTTTTAAAATGACCAAAACTACAATCGAAAAAATTGTCGAAAAACAAAATTATATTTACAATATTTTTTAATTCTAATTCGTCATTTGGCAGATAAAAATATGCCAAGTGAAAAAGAGCATTTATTGATTTTTATAAATGTTATAAGCAATTTATGTAAAACCCAAATAAATTTAATAATATAATAATGGACCAATTTTATATTTCATTATCTTATGTATATATCAAAATAAGAAAAATTTTGCAAATTTCGTTTAGGGGCATGTGCAAAGTGAGTTTTAATTTTTGTAAAATTTTATAAATTATTAAAATTTTATGTTTTTAAAAATGTTATAAATTTTTATTTTAGAAAAAGCATTTTATATGCTTAAACTAAACTCGACAATTTTTTAACAATTTGGAATGTTACAAAATTTCGAAAATTTTACGAAAACCAAAATTCACTTTGCACGTGCCCCAAAATGCTTAAAATTAGAGCTAATAACGTGTATATTTATGTACAATAGCAATTATTCACACGTGATCATGTATATATTTGAATGAAGAATTGAACAACGAAAACATATCAATCTACAAATAAAAAATATGTAAGTTAAAATCAAAACGTTCTTGTTTTCGTTTTTAGAAAACTGAGTTAAAAAAACTCATTAATCGCGATCATATAAAAGGATTTTTGTACTATTGTGTTAGTGCTATTTATAGAAAAAATACGTCTCGAAGAAAGATAAAAAAATCCGATTGTTTTCAATTCAAAAAAAAAACAAAAATTGTTACAAAACACGGCCTTAAGTAGCTTTGAAAACTTGTGATCAATACTTAGATAGTTAGCTATTTAGAGATAACAAAAACCATCGGCCTACAAACAAACAAACTCACTTAACTGTAAACCCAACATATAAGATTGAAACGCCCAAAATATTTTTCATATGTCAAAGGACAAAAATTTAACGAGGAAAACGAAATTTATAAATTGCAATAAATTGTTTATTAACGTAGTCTTATCTAAGGCATGTCAAAACTCCGGGAGTCGGGAAGGAGTCCATCAACTCCGGAGTTCCGGAGTTTTAGTTTTTTGGAATTCGCTAGTAAACACTAGCTTATTGAAAATATTGGAATTTGTATTTTTGTAGTCAAAACTCATTTTTGTTTAATGAAAGTTGTAAATATATGAAAGGGCAGCTAATTATGTAATAATTACATATATTAGGTAGCAAATTTTAATAAAAAACTCCGGAGTTTATGAACTTCTTGTAGACTCTGGAGTTTTGACATGCCCCTCTTTTCTCGTTTGCTTCGTTTTTGCACCAAAGATCATGTCCCGATGATTCATGTAAAGTCGAAAAGATGGCAGAGATTGGAAAAGATTTTGCGAATTAGAAATTCTACCTTGGCATGTTCAATTTGAGTTTTTATTTTCGTAAAATTCTGAGAATGTTGAAAATATAATTTTTTTTTTAATAAATTTAAAAAAAAATTTTCAGTACAGAAAAAGCATTATAAACTAAATTTTTATTTTGGTAAAAAAATTTGCGTTTTATTACAAAATAAAAATCTCAAAATTTTGAAAATTTATCGAAAATAAAAACTCATTTGCACGTGCCCTAAGGTGGAATAAAAATTAGTTTTCATATCAAAATCAAAAGTAATATCTAAATAATGAAACATAATTTTTTGAATATATACCAAGCAACATATTTTTTTTTTCATTGTTAGCTTTTTGCCATTGAGGCAGTGAGCTCTTTCATTTTAAGTCTCCATTTGTTTCTATCTCTACACTCATTTCTATTTAGATTGTGACATCTCATGCTAGCGTCTACTCTATGAGACCAGGTGAGTTTAGGTCTGCCCCTTTTATTCTTGCCTTGCACTTCAATTGCATTTACCAGATTGCTTAGATACCCGTCTTTTTGCCTCATAACGTGTCCAAACCATCGGAGTCTGTTGATTTCGACTTTATTTTGTATGGGTGTTATGTGTAAACTTCCAAGTATATGATCGTTGCGGATCTTGTCTTTGCGTGTCACCCCGAGAAACATCCGTAGCATGCGCATTTCCATCGTTTGTAGTATTTTTTCATCTCTTTTCCTTAACGCTGTTGTTTCTAAGTATGTTATTGCCGGTTGTACTATGCTTGAGTAAGCCTTGCCCTTAACTTTTATTGGTATATTTTTGTCGAACAGGACACTTGTCAACGATCTCCATTTTAGCCACCCAACTTTGAGTTTGTTCCTAACTTCTTGCTCGACGTTTTCATAGGATTGTAGGTAAGCACCTAGGTAGGTTGCTGTTGGCTTTGATTTGAGAGACCAGTCATCATTAATTACCAGTTATTCACCTTCTGAGCCTCCGAAAACTATCAATTCAGTTTTGTCTTTGAATTTTTAGGCCTAGCTTTTCAATCGCTTTTATCCAATTATTCAGACTTTCACACATCTCTTGCGGGTTTTCAGCCATTAGTAGAATGTCGTCAGCGTACAGTATGTGCCACGGTGGATTTGTGGCAACGCTCTTTGAGATCACGTCCATCACCGCGATGAATAGTAGGGGACTTAGGGCCGAACCTTGGTGCACACCTTCATTAATTGTAAATCCTTTCGATGTTCCTGACGAACTCCTTACATACGTCAAATTTCTTTCATACATACTCTGAACCAACTTGATATACCTCTCAGGAACATTCTTTCTCCTCAAAGCCCACCATACTACTGATCTTGGAATTTTGTCGAAAGCTTTTTCCAAATCAACCAATGTGCAGTAGAGCTTTTTATTCTTTCTCGTGAAACGTTCTGCCATGTTGCGCACGGCATGAATCGCGTCAATTGTCGACCTTCCTTTCATGAACCCGCATTGCTCAATACTTATATCGATTACGTCTCTTAATCTGGCTTGATTTCGAAAAGTTTGAAAGTATGTGACATTAGTTTGATGCCTCTGTAATTGTGGCAGTCAAATGCGTCGCCTTTATTTTTGAAGATTGGAATAATGTAGCTTTCTTGCCAATTCGGAGGTATTTTCTGATATGTTAATATCGAATTGAATAGAGTCGTTAACGCCAAAATTCCCTCATCTCCTAAAGATTTCCAGCACTCAATGGGTATGTTGTCGGGACCTGTCGCTTTCCCGTTTAAACACTTTTTGAGCTGAAGGCTGACTTATGATCGTTATAAGACTAAAATTATCTATTACGTTAGAATTTTTTAGTTTTCAAATCTCATTTGTTTTTTTATTAAATTTTTAATTATAGCAGACTTACAAAGTTTAACAAATCTTGACAAGGTTTTAAAGGAAACTTGATCTGATTAGTTAGTTATTATACCTAAAAAAATTTGTCGAACTGATTTATATGGCCTATTCCTCCAGCGTGGCCCTTTAAAGGCGGGCTGAAGTACCCATTGTTTTAAAAAGTAAACTATCCTCCACCCCAACACTAACCCTCCCCCCCCTCATTTGCATTCTTAAATTTAGAAATTTTCTGGAAAAAAAATTATAAATCAACTGTTTTCCTGTTTCTTTTTAATCTCTTTAACAAATAGGCTCGTGCAATTAACTTTAATGACGAGGCAATCTCCATAGCGTTACCTTGAAAAAATGAAAGTTGAAAGAATTTGTGCCGCCCTATTCGTTTTTACACTCGCATCTTAATAAACATTTTTAGCAGCGCAAATGAGATTTTTTCCTTCCTTTCTTTCTTGTTTGTTTTTAATTTAATACATCCTTTCCTTTTTAGTAGGAATTTTTAAATTAATGTTTTCTTTTTTTATTTCAATTTGTTTTTTTTATACGAAAGGGGGCTTTTTTGGTATAGAAGAACTTTATAACATTTTTGTTTTAGAAGTTTTTGACCAATTTTTAGTTAATTTGAAAAAGCGCATCAAATCTAGAGCAATTTGTACGAATGATAATTATATACTTATGTTTAAAACAACTTAAATATTTTTTTTTATAATTAAAGTGCTTTGTGTCAATGCCAAAAGCTTTTTTTGTTGAATAAATAAAATATGTTTTAGAAAAAAAAATTTATTGTACTGAATCTAATGAGTTTGAAATTTTAGGACTGACCCGCACTTATTATATGACGCGTTTAAATAAAAATTGAAAATGAACATCTCATTAATTTAATTTATTGTTCAAAAGCAATTTCTTAAAGATGAAAAAATGAGAATAAATAAACACTTTATAGGGTCCACCTATAACCTAGGTCACCATATGAGTCGTGTGGTTAACCACAGAGATCAAAACTGCCATCTTAGAAATTTTCAAATCCGTATACCGTTGTTTCTAATCAAATTTGCTAATTCAGCTACATTTAAATATTTAGAAAAAATGTCCAAAAAGATTCAATAATCTGAAATTTATTTTTTGCATATTTACAAAATCCAAACTATTAAATTTAAACTTCGAAATTTCTATTAAACCAAAAATATATCGTATTTAAGTTTGAAGGCGAAATATTCGGTATTATACTAATGCTGATGTAGGAGCTTGATATTCTAAAAAAATTTATTTTTCAATGTTTGAGATGTAATATAAGTTACAAGTAATTTAAAAAAAAAGGGTTTTTATTATTTTTTTTATTCTCTGTCGCAAAATCTGTCAAATTGAGCACTAAAGGTTTTTTTTTCGATATGGATAGATCTAAGGAGCCGATAGCGGAAGTACGAAAAACAGAAAATATATATGAGATAAGGCCATCATATTGATGTATGCTTTTATGTTGTTATAAACTTGTTTTTTCTGACATTGAAATTTGCTTACCTATTTAATTAAATGGTAGAATGGAATTCAAAATAATATTAAACAGTCAGTAAGAAATTGATTTAAAAAAAAACTATTAGGTAAGAAAACGATCTGTTACCAGGTAATGGTAGATAATTTTTCTCTCGTGCTTAGAAGTGGAAAAAAACCGAAAATATATCTACTCAAAATGGGGTATTACATAAATTTTAAAATTCAATTCTTATCTTCTCGACTAAATTACTTACATAGTTCAAGTATGGAACGATAGTATAATTTAAAATAATTTTATAGTTTAAAGTTTTTCAAAATCATGTAAAATTAATCATAGATTTAGCACAAAAAAGGTAAAAAATGGCGTCGATTTTATGGCAGAGTGACAGCTACACCCTTACTTCCATATTGACGGTATCACACAGCGAAAACTCTCAACGATTTTTCCAATGCCATTTGTGATTGAAAAGAAAACTTTTGTGTAATCACTTTTTTCGGCCAGTAAATGGAGGGAAAGAAAAAAAAATTGTGTCGCCTAATTTAAAAGGCGTTGTTGGGACTTAGCTTTCTTTAGAGGACATGGTCAGCATACTAAAAGGATCAAATATTACAATTGTCCTACTTTTTAATATATCATTCACAACTATTTACACATTGTCAAATTAGATGTGCTTCCTTGACTTACGGCGTGGTGCGCCACGTTCAAACTTGACAAAATTTTTTCACCCCCAAAAATGTCGTTGAGTAAATTATTTGTGGAATTGTTGATGTTGCATGCTGGTACAATATCAGTAAATATGATATTCTAGGTGTTTTGCATTTTTGTACCAATATATGAAAAAAAACCAATAAGTTTGAATGCGACCCTTAACCTTCAACTATTTTTTAGTGTGCCTTCCTCCCTACCTTTTTAGGTATTTTTTACATTTTAATGGTTTTTTGTATGCGAGGAGTTTGATATTTTAACCACCTTAACTCTGATGTATTAAGCATTATTTTTAAGAGCTACTTTGTAAATGATTTTTTAGAGTTTAGGGTTCGAGTTATTGAATTTTTAAAAGGGAAAAGTAGGAAACCTAAAAGTTATTACATATATTTGTTAGCACCAAACTGCGATTATATTTCTAAAGCGACGTCAGGATGATTAAGTGAGCGGCACAGGACCAGAGCGCATCGTATATTGTCGCGCGCGGGGAACATTTTAAGTTGCGCACAGGTAAAAGGCATCCAAAATGTTTTAATTGATTCTGACAATCCTGTCCGCAAACGTGATCACATAAATTATAAATTAATCTAATAGGTCTAGCCCAATTATAACGCGTCTTTATAAGAAAATAGTGATACTGTCGGAATTATTACAAATTTTAAATTAGGGATTAAATTCAAAACATCCTTTTCCCTTTTTAGGCGTTATCTTGTAAAACTTTTAAATTCGAGTAGGGCCGTGTCTTGTAAATGGTGTGCAATAATAACGACGCCAAGACAATAATGCAATATGCCTTTGGGTAACCATAAAATTGCCTTTTTATCAGGCCTCGGAAATTAGAACTAGTTCTAAGGGGGATTCTTTAGAAGCTTTATTTTTTATTAAAAAATGCTCGTAAAAAGGGTCTATTTAAAAAGCCTCTCTTTGTAACAATGGGCTTTTTATATACAGGACCTGTTGAGTAGCTTTTTAATAATAGTAATAAATATCATTCCAACTACAGAATAAAAAAATGAAAATTTTAGAGAGGGCTTTTGGAAAGGGATTTTCTCCGATTTTACAGGGTTTTTGAGTTTTATTTTAAAATTTATAGAGGCATCTTAACCCTTTTTGTAGCCCGAGAATATAAAGGTTCATTATTTCCCCCTTTAGCCCACACCTTTTTCAGCATTGGTTTCATACTTAACTATATTTAAAAATGAAAAAGGGGGCCATGTGGAGCTATGGACAGGGCTATCGGAATGAATCTTGAGAATTTTACTCGTTAGTGTAGGTTATAATAGCTTTAGAAGCCAATAATTTTTAATTGTATGTACATTTTGACATTTATAATTATTAACAAACCAGACCTTTTGTATAGTCTGGAATAATTTCGTTCCTAAACCATTTAAAGTAAAAAACTATTGGTTTACGCCCTAGTTTATTTACACGCTTGCGAAACGGACCTTGGACTTTAAATTCTGGAAACAGGAATATTAATTTTAAATTTGCTCCATCAAAGTTTTAAATTATATTACGATTCTGTTTATAAAATTGTAAACTTTTAAACTACTCTCCTACCTAAAAAATTTTTAATTTAGTTGAAATAAATTAAAAAGGCGCCTTTTTTAAAAATTGCGATAAAATGGAATTCCCTTAAATTAAGGGAAGATTCTCATTACTTTTATGCTTTGAGACTTTATATAGATATATAATTTATTAGAAAAAACATTTTTTATTACCGCACTTTAAACTGCAGCGTTAAGACTTAAAAAAATGTTTAAAAATAAAATTAAAAAAAAAAAATCATATTGAAAAATGAATTAAAGGTAGTTTTCCTTTTGAATAGAACGATTAAATATTTTTAATATACATGTAATATTTTAATTTAATTTAAATAAAAGCACGTCAAAAATAAATCAAATTTGGACGTGACCAAAATTTTAGCTAAAGTTATAACATAAATTTGAGCGATTAATTCATTTCTGCAATTTAATTTATTCATTAATTTAGCAGTTTTCACTCCTTGCCGCTAATGGACAGGTATTACCACATCTAATGTAATTACGTCCTCATTAATAACCGATTTTTCAATTATTCAAAAAATTAATTACATATTAAGGCGCATTCAATCTTCATTCAGTTTTTTTTATAAATTTTTAATTTTTGCCATTGAAGGCATTTTAACTAAAAAGTCGTCAATTATTATCGTTAGCCTTTTAAATTACATTTAAAAAAAATTTTTTTTTCAAAAACTTTAAATTTTCAGATTTTTTAAATTAAAAAAAAGAATAAAGTTTAAATGCGTCCCTCTAATTATAATGAATGAACATATGAATGTAGTAAGGCGAAAAAAAGGCCGGTCTTTAATCAAACATTGGATGGAAGGGGGGCGGGGTGGGCTTAAAGATAGTCCGGGATGGGGTTGCTAGCCAATGGGCAAAGATAGTTTCGTAACTATGCTTAAAATCTTATTAATGTGGGATTTATTTTAGTCTTAATTCAAAATAAACATCATAAAGAAGAAAAACAAATTAAGTAACCCGAATGAAATCCTAATTTACCTATTATGTCAACCCAACAACAATATAATCTATGCTGAGTCGGACAAATAGTCACGATAGTTTTAGAAAATAATCATTCAGAGTGATTTATGTGTAAGATATCTAGCATTAGTTTTTTTTGGGGGGTTCCGTACACAACGGACCGGCCTTGAGCCAATATCAAACTAATACAATTTTATTTTCATAAGCTCTTCTATCATATAAAATTCTCTTTCTTTATATGGAAAGTTTATGCCCGTAGGGGCTTCACAGTGCTTTCCATTTCAATGTTAAACCCACGCAGACATGCAAATCCACATTGAAGCTCACGTACGCTACTAAATGGTTTTTTAAACTATTTTGTTTATTTCGTATTTGCAAAAAACCTACTCCTAAATATGAATAAACGTTTTTTTAATAAATTACTCATACCTCCAGATATTTTTTTAATTTAAATTTTACACCCAAAAGTGCTAATTCCCAATAAACATTTTGTTTGCCCCAATTTAATAATAATATAATGCGAATGATTGTCTAATGCTCTAGGGCAAAAAGCTTGCCCTAAATTTCTTAATGCCCTCTAATGGAGCTTCTTGACAATCTAGCAAACAAGCCGAGCCGTCAAATTATTTTTTAGTCGGCATCTTCGCTGACGCTTAACAGGTCCTAATTAATGAGCGTGACCCATGATAAGATAATGCCCTATTTCAAAAATTTAAAAATTTAATTACTATAAAATTAGTTGAGTGGAAAAAACATCAAAACAAGCTTTAACATACTTAAAGCCGGTTGAAAAACTTACCCCGTAGAATTCAAATTATATTTAAAAAAATATGAGTTTTAGCAAAAATCTAGTGTCACTAAAAGCAAAAAAATGAATTAATTATCATGATGAAATATAGCTAATATCTACGATTTTGATCATTATTTGACAATTTAATAACCACAAACCGGAACTAATTAAAAATTTATAACATTGAAATTGTAGAATTTTTAGAACGCTTAAACACCACACCATTTATTAACATTAAAATTTATTAAAGAATTGAAAAAGTCAAAGGCCTGTGTGTAATAAATGCCGTTTTAATATTAGACGACAAATTAAATTTGTTCATTAATATCTAATTATTTTAAAATTACTCCGGCGCCCCCCCCCCCCCCCCTTCATCATTTTCCCTCTCTGTCCCAATTGCATTTCAATCCAATGCCGTTCTGAATGGAAGATTTACCCTGGAAAATGTTCCTCCATTCTTATCTTACATATTTTACATGAGGATCTTGGTATGAGCTTGTTTTACCCTAATTTAACAAACAACCCTTTTACTATTTTAACGCTTTTCTTGCAAAATTTAGTGAACAATATATATGAGATTATCAGAATTTGCAACATTTTGTAAAAGGTTAAACTATTTATTATTTGTAATGTATTGACCCTTTTTAAAATTACTATACAAAAATTATTGATAGATTTTAATTAAACTCAAAACACATGATAAAATAAAAGGTTAAGGACATCAAATTGACATTACAAAAGATACACAATATATAAATCACAAAATTAGTTTATTTGTCAACTTATCAAATATGGTCTAAAATCATCGAAATGTAAAAAATACAAAAGGCAAAAATATCAAAAAAAAAATGCCGTAAAAAATTGTTTTATTACAAAGAGTCATGTTGACATATGTATGAAACCTAAGAAACATCAGTACAAAAACACTGGAAAGCAAAAATAGTAAAAAGGAAAATATGAAAAAGAACAAAGAAAATACTAAAGTAATAAATGTCAAATTAAAATGAAGGAAATTATTCTAAAATAGCAAATCTTAAAAATATTTTTTTATTGTTATAAAGGCAAAATGGATAAGCAAATGTTATAGATCTCACACACAATTGGTGAAAATTAGTAGAATGTTTGTTTTTACATTAATATTCTCCACGTAAATTAGTTCATTATGGGTCAGTTATATTATTATCCTTAAATTCCAAAAAAAAGATAAAACATATAACCTAAACATATAGTTAAGGCTTGAACCATTAAACAATAAATAAAAAATTTAGGATATCTTACACATTTGTATAAAAAAATATAAATTGTAGAATAAACAACTCCTATGTCTGCCCTAAAATGTCTGACAAAAGGTAAAAAATTGTGACAATTTTGCTTGGCCGAAAACATCTTCATATTAATAATTTTAAGTTCATAAAAATTAAAAAAAAAATTATATTAAATTTTGAATTCTAGTATATAATAAAGTGCAGAGATCTTGGTAGATTTTTAATTAAATGCTTAAAAAATTACAGCTTCAATTTAATTTTACACATATAACGTGAGAATAAATAAATAAAAAAACGTATAAAAATTTATAATAAAGAAAACGTGAATACGAATAATATGAAGTATAAGAATTATTATGAGATTGCTTATAATTTAGCATGGTGGGCCATTTAAAAGAATAATTATTTAAATTACAATTAAATATATTGAAAAAATGGGAAAGTGTATATGGTAGCTACTGAAGTAATATCATATTTAACTACCATATCAGTCATTTTCAAAAGGTTTGCCATTTTTATTGAAAAAAAAACAATGTCAGTTTGATTGCATACGACATCTTCAATTTTGATTTTTATTTTACAACAAAAACTACATTGTTTAAATTTATACAATTAATCGTTAAGGTTTAATTGTAACGGGACATTTATCTTATTTTAAAATGATATTGTTGTACAAAAAATGATAATATTTTTGACAATGCCAAACCCTAATAAATATGGTTGTTTAGTTTTAATCAATATTTTCTTTGGTTAAGAAAGTAGTTAAAGCCGTAGTATCGGTCTTGCGAGCCCCGTAATTGAACGAAGAGCTCGCACTTTGAATATTGCCTTCAATTTCGTCTCCGACATTGATGCATTCGCCTTCTTCACTCAAATCTAACATTTAATATTTCGTTCAACATAAATATTTAAAGATTTATTTGTTGGGGAATTAAGTATAAAAGATATAACCAAAAGTCAAACTAAACACATATATTCAGAGTGATTTAGTGTCTGTAAAGCCTATGGTTTATATAAGATTAAATAAAATTGCAAAACGCTTGAAAGAAATAATATAGATAAACATAAATAACATATTGCGATCAAAATTAATTTTTTTTTACAAAAAAAATATGGTTCAATGTTTAAAAAATATTTAAGCCTTAAAATTTTTGACGGATATGGAATATTTAAATTCACTAATTATACTTATAGCAATAGTCTTAAAAAAAGTTTTGATATAAAATATAAAATTCAAAAAATTAAGATTTAAAAATAAAAATAAAAACAACTTTAAACGCGACCTACTAAATTACCATTTTCGCCTTAATAAACGTGCCCTTTTTATTATATATACACTCACCATCGGTCTTAGATTTATGGGAAGGGGCGTAGAGGATAAGGATTGCCACAACGTACAAATTCCACATGCCGTAAACGCCGGTGTAAAAAGCCGACGTGTATTCCAAATTCGGAAGCAATGAATGAGCGCTGAATCGGCTGCGAACAGCTGATTTAGACGAATGTCCGCCAACGTCAGATGTTCCCTGACCCCATTTCCAATGGTTTTCGCTGACGTGACTCATCAAGAAATATGTTACGGTCAGGGCGGCGCAAAGCCCGGTGGCTGCCATAAGGAATTTGAAACGGTAGATGATGCCCTGTCATTAAAGAAAATAGTTAGAAGAGTCTGTTAAAAGCGTTTTCTCGAGACTTTTTTCCTAGTAAAACTGCTTACCCAACAAGCCTTTGCCACCCTAAACCCTACAGCGCCCTGCGTAGTTAAATGAGATTTGACACGGGTCGGTGACCAAGGTTTACTTCTCAGAAAAAGTTGGGAATTGACGGTCAGTCAGTCATCCAACTACAATCGAGCCTCAGAGCTACTAACGTTGTGTGTAAAACCCGAGTTTAAATACGCTCAAGGTGACATTCGACCAAAATTTTTTTTAAAAAAAAATCATTTCTAAATTGATAAAAAAAAATGATTTTATATAGGCATTATGGCACACTCGTTGCCACATACGCAATATTGTACCGAGGCTAACCAGAAAGTTGTAATTTAAAATCTAAGATTTTAAACTGATTTATCGTAACTCAAGCTAAAATGCCACTTATTTACAAGTTTTTTTATAGCAGAAAATTGAAAAAAAAAGCGTTGATGCGCCTTCGAACACATGACCTCCCGCATGGAAGATTATTGTTGACTACTACTGCGCCGATAGAACATTATGACTTACAAAACAAGTATGAAATAACATGTATTCAAAACTTTTGTTTTATTTTTAAAGAAGAAGTAAGACTCGTTATTATACAACGCGAATTTTTATTTACAAGACAAATTTTAATTAATTTCGAATAGCCTTTCAATCTTAAATTTTAGATTTATTCTAAATTACACTTAAAGGTATGTAAATTGTTTTAAATTTTTTTTTTCGACATAATGTAAAGAATATAAAGAAATTTAATGGAACTTGATGTATATAACAATTATCTTCACAAACGTACATTTGATCTAATCTCTCTTTATACTAGAGGAAGTTCAGTTTGTTTTATTTACCAGGCTGGATTATTAACAGACTTAAAGAAGAATCGGGGCAAAAAAAGATAGAAATATTTATATAAATTAAAAATAATACAAAAATATACATAATTATGGTAAATTACAAGCGTTATTATTACTGAAAAATAAGTTTATTTTTAAACGTATGATTTAAGTTTTGTTAACAAATTAATGCAAACTTCGTATTTCATTTTGATGGTCTTGTTCATAGCAGGTAAAGCCAGTCTTTTGCGTGATATGTTACGAAAAACAGAGTATATCAGGTAAGTGAGGAGTGTGAGATAAGCTGCCAGGCAAATGCAAGAAAGAGCCAAAATCACCACTGCCAGCTTAGTTCCCGCTTCAGTAGCCCATATGCTGAAAAAGGGATCTTTGAGCTCGACGCCGCTATATCGAAATAATGTAAATTAACATTTTTGTTCACAAAAGGTCTACATAAATAAGTAATAAGAGTGTTTTTAGATTTTGTAATTATAAATCAAACTTTTAACCTATAAACAGTGAAAAGTTGCAAATATGGCAAAAACAACGTTTTTTAGAAGTTTAATACCAAAGAAAAAATTTAAGAAATTTAATAAATATAAAAGTTTTAATTATGGTAAAGGAAAAAAATTATTACAAAAAAAATAAAAATAACTGGGTATAACAGAATGAATTTTTTATTAATATCTCATTGTTCATTCTCATAGAAATATTCGATCAATTTCTAAAAACGTGCCAAATCTAAATGGGGATTTATTTTGACAAAAAGAAGCAATAGTATAAATAGAGAAAAAACTAAAAAAATGTTAATTTAACACAAACATTTCTACCGCGATCTGCGTTTCACATCGATTTAATAAACAAAATAGAAATGTAAAGATTAAAAAATATTACCGCTCACAGAGTTCGAATACAAACAGTAAAATTGAACCAGCCCCAACTCCGCTCAGATATTTCCAATAAGCCGAAAGACGATTCCTGGGGTAATCATCCTGATTTGAGAAAAAAAAACAAGGAAATTCTCAGCACAAAGTTTATTAGATAAAAAATCAAAAACCATTATAAAATTATAATCTCAAAAACAATCGAATTTTCGTTATTAAATATTTGTATTAATAATAAAACCTAACATAAAAATTAAAATCTACAGTGGGCTACGTTCAAAAATTTTAGCAAATTTAAAAATGTTTTTACTGCCATCATTTTTTTACATTTGGGTCGAATATTATATTCATAAAAAAAACAAATCAATAAGTGTTTTTTTTTGAATATCGACAAAATGTTAAAATAATCGACAGAAAAAAACATTTTTTTTTCAAATTTCAGCGTGATAACCGAAAACGAAAAGTATATATGTATATTAAAAAATTACAATCAAATGTTCGCCACAAAAAATTATCCAAAACACGAAGAGCACAACGTAGAACAGGCCCTGACGGATATCGGAGAAGAAAAGCATGTAGGGCATGTCAAACCAAAGGGTAAAAATGTCAACTGGAACTAAAATAATTTTGGCAAAATATTATTTAATGTAAGTACAATCATTATATATATGATTAAACAAACACCATTAAAAAATGAGCGATTTAATACCACAGGTCGACAAATTTTTTTTATAGTCATAGGCTAACAACGGAGATTAAAGCTGCCATTTTAGGATTTATTTTTCGAATCAAACTTCGTAATCCAGTTATAAACATTGTAAAATGTTTGAAAAATTTCAAGTAAATAAAGATTCAATAATAATAAATGAAAATAATTTTGTATTTAAGACAATTAAACTGTTAAATTAAAACTACAAATATCAATTTTATAATATAAATCGATACACATCATGTCCTATTTAGGTAAAGGTGCAAATAATCAGTATAACCTAAATATTGATGTAAGCCCTTGATAAACTTTATTTGATTTTTCCAAATTAAAGATTAAAAAATGTAAGTAACAGATAATATATAAATTTTTGAATTCTCCTTCTATTAATATTCTCGGGGCGCAAAGTCAATTTGGTCGGATTTGGCCATAGTTCGATATATGTCTAAGACGAAATTTAAAGAAATTCTGAAAATATATGTTAAACCCATTATAAAGAATATTTTTCCCCAATGTCAAAATTCGCTTTTGTTCATAAGGAGATTTTGCCGACCTGTGTTATTGAACCAAATAATATATAATAATTTAATAAAGAATTAAAAATATTTGCAAAAATGATTTAAAAAAAATGGAAAATAACTGTTTAAAAATGTCGTGCCAAGGGCTAAACATAATATCGTGTATTCTAATAGTGATATTGGTCTCGTCCCAGCTTCTGTTACACCTCCATCGTTGATAAGTTGATGTCCGTTAGTAATAGCTTGATTTAGGCGAGAATTGGTCAAAGGTCTAAACTTGATTTCTTCTGAATGACCATTAGAATTATACGTGTGAGCAGCTGTTTCACGGTGTCCAAACTGAGTATGAATATTTCTTAAAAAATTAGGAAATTTAAGTCTGGTATCGCCATTAGATGCAAGTAATACCCGGTGCCAAAACCAAACCGCTATGGCGATGACAACGGGAAACCAAACAATTTTGAGTGAGTACCACACACGTGTAAAGCCTCCATTTTGGTGTATTTCCTAAACAGTTAAAAAGTTTTGAAAACACAATTTTAGCTGAATTTTTTTTTTGGTAAACTACCATTAATTATAAATATATAGACATATAACACTGTTGAATAAACTTCTTCAAACATATAAAATTAATTAAATCAAAATTACTAAATCATTCGTTGTTTTTTTGGTATACCTTAAAAATTTGTATAAGAAAAAATGTGTAGAAATTGAAAAATCAAAATAAATTCATTTATGTAAATAAAACAATAAAAATAGTTTCACCCAAAATGGTGTTATTTAGGCGAAATTGCATAATGATAGGTATAATTTTATTAAAATATAGCTAAAGAAGATATGTTTGTAAATTATTTTGGATAGAAAATTATAGGAGTTAGTGTGTAATTTTACATTAGTCTCGCAATATCAGACATATATTGGAGCTATTTTTTTAATTGTAGGGCCTAGTCCTAAAAAACAAGTATCGTTTTTCAACAAATCAAAAATTTTTTTTACATTATGTGTGTCAGCAAAAAAAAACAATAACTTAGCTCTTATTGTTTATGAGTGCTGTAGTTTATAAATCTTTCAAAATCTTCATAGATTTAAAAGCCATTTAAGCCAAGAATTGGTCTTTTCCGTAGAGTCTAGCAGCTTTAATCTAATAAACAATTTTTTTTATTAAGAATAAGTAGATATTTATGTTAATTTTTATTAGTGGGTTAGTTATGTTCAAAATATTTAAGGTAGCTTATTGAAAAACCAATTTATAACCCTTTTAAGGATATTGTTTCCAGCATACAAAATAATAGAATTGCCCCAAGGTATTAAAAAATATAAAAACTAAGATAGAAAATATTTGTTTCAAAATGCTTAAATCAAAAAAGATGACTTTCATCTATGCGTAATAAAATAGATAGCTTGGAAAGTTAAGTTTGTTACATATTTAAACTATAATTTAGCATTTAATTTTAGATAGCTAAATATGTAAAATATTAAAAAACTTATCAAATAATAAAAATAGTTTTAATTATTCAAAAAACCCTAAACTTAAAAAGGGGGAAATCACTATATAATACCCCTCATTTTATGAAATTAAAAATGAAGTACTTAAAAAATATTAAAAAGAAATCCTATGATTAATTTTAAATAAAATTATACAGCATTATACCACAAGCCAGAGATCTTTAATCTTTCCAAGCCCTGAATTAACTTCTGTGTTACTATAAGTTGGAATCCGTAAATTAACCAGATAATAGTCATGATAAACATTACCCAATTCAAAAAAAGGTTGAGGTGGACAGGTGTAATAATACCCGTCCACTTTCTAGAAACATAGGAATAATATATTAAAACAAAAAAATAGCTAGAAAAAATCAAAAATTTACCATTTTTGCATCAATGTGGCAATTGAGTAGTCTATCAAGGTGTGAATGGGCTAATAATTCCCATTTTTCTGGCAAATCTTCTTTATTTCTATATCCTAGTTTTGCTTCTATTCTCATGTATTTAGCAGCTAAAAATAAATAAGAAAATTAAACATTGTATATTAAAGTTAAAAAATTAAATATTCAAACTTAAGGGCATGTGGGCATGATATTCAATATCAACCATTAATAATGAGAGCATGGAAGTAAACCACCTTGACATATCTAGCTCCATATTATCTTTTGGAAGAGGTATCTAATTAAGGATTAATAAAAAAAACTAATCATTTTTTAAACTTGGATATTTAAAGTATAATTAACAATGAATATTTAATAAGTCTATATTTTATGTTACCTGAAATACAAATATTAGATTGTTAGCAGTAAGATTATGCATTTTTGCAAATTTATCTAATTCATTCTCATCAGGGTAATCATTTAAATCAAACATAAGGCAGTTTGCCTTTTGAGAAGGTCGCATAAATATAAAATTGTTGAGATTGCTTCCAAAAGTGTCTTGTTTATCAATACATGTAGAGGCTAATATTTGCTGAACATTTGTTGGTGCAGGAGCTAATTTTTAAAAGTTAGATAAAGAAAGATGTAGATTAAGACAATCACAAGTATTACAGATCAGGCCTCCAATCAAAAAACAAACAATCTGGCATATAAATAAAACTAGGCATAAAACAGCTAACTTCTTGCCACTTAACCTTTCAAGTATTGTACCAGACATTTAAAATTCAAATATAACATATGACATAATATAATTTTATTTTTTTATTAATTTATTTGTTTTCGGCTGTTTTTAAATTTGAATTATCACATGGACGACGAAGCTGAAACTTATAAATTATGGAGGATTAGGAAAACTTTGATGCAGGTTATATTTTCTAAATTTTCAATATTATATCGCCACAAACTTTTAAAGACTCAGCTATTATTGAACGACTTTTAATAGCAAAAGGTAGGTGAAACCATTATTTAGCGTTAGATGTTATTTTTTGGACTCTTAATTTAAATTATCTGTCAGCATTGTAGATCAATAAAAAAACACTTTTAGGTACAAGTGTCACTGGAATTTTACAGAGTT
This sequence comes from Acutogordius australiensis, assembly GCA_030555515.1. Classification (NCBI taxonomy): domain Eukaryota; kingdom Metazoa; phylum Nematomorpha; class Gordioida; order Gordea; family Gordiidae; genus Acutogordius; species Acutogordius australiensis. The sequence goes on along the minus strand of CM060243.1, from coordinate 42,883,924 downwards.
AAAAACATTTGTATTTGGCATGATTTAAACTAATGTTTAATGTCCTTAGATTTAGCTTAAATTGCATGTATGTGCTGGCTTTTAATATCATTTAATTGATTTTTTATGTTAGGATGAACATTTTTCACTTTTCTTTTTTAAATATTTGATAATAATTGAATCTTTTGTAAATTTTTGCAACTATATGTTATAATAGATGTGCCATGATAGAGGATATTTAGTTGCTCAAGAAGAGCTGGACCAAACACTTGACCAATTTAAAGCTCAATTTGGAGATAGACCAAGGTTAAATTTTTGGTGATAAGACAAAATAAATTTTTTTTATTTATATATTTTAAAACCTTTATTAAATAGCAAATTATTTTTTGACTTGTTTTCTTTTACCCTGAATGTTTTAAAATTGAATGTTCTTATATGTAAATATTTTTCTTTGTTTGCTTAAATTTTATGTGATCTTTAATTATTTTAAATTTATGTAAATTAATTGACCTTAAGCATATTATTTATAAATTTTGCATTAGTGAAAGAAGACCAGCTAGAAGTGATTTAATTCTATTGGTTGCTCACAATGATGACCCCACAGGTCTTTTTTTTTATCATAAAACATTATGCCAAATGAAATTTCATTCATTTTGATTTTTAATTAACAAATTTAGATCAAATGTTTGTCTTTTTCCCTGAAGATGACAAAATTGGTATTAAAATAATCAAAGCTTATTGTCAAAAAATGCAGGAGGAAAATATATGCAAAGCTATCATTGTAATTAAAAGTGGTATGACCCCTATTGCCAAACAAGTTTCATTACTTTTTATTATTATTTATAATTTATTTTTATATTACATTTTAAATTTGTTATTTTTTTAATATTTCTTACATAGGCACTGACTGATATGGCTCCCAAATATATACTTCAAACTTTCTTAGAATCAGAATTGCTTATTAACATTACTGAACACGAGGTATCAATCTACATGTATGAAATGCAAAAATTTATTACTAGTCTGTGTGAAATCATAGTTCAAACTCATTTAGTTTTTTTTTCAAAAAATTGGCCATCAAATATTTTACTTAGGTCACCCATACTTTTTTTATATATGACCAAGTACATTATGTTTATTGGCAAAATTACATGACTTGCATTAATTTTTTATCATTTTAAACACATGTGTTTTTGTATTTTAATTGTATTATAATTTTTATTTAGGTTGAAATATTAAATGTAGGGGAGAGCGGGGCGAGATGGTTGTTTTTTCAATATTTGATCATAACTTTTTTTTAAATGATCTATTCAATCATGGTATATCTCAAAAGATAGGTATTTTAAAACTGTATTAGAATCATATAAAACTTTAATTCAAAAGGTTATATATTAACAGATATTTCGAGTCAAAAAAAATCATTTTTTTCCGCCACTTCGCCCTAACAATGGGGTGAAGTGGTGTATAAAGGGGGCGAGATGGTTGGTTTAAAAATTAGTTTATAATAAAGAATCCATGGTAAATTCGTGCAGCTTCTAATATATATTCTACTAGACTCTTTTCTTCTTTAGGTAAAAAATAAATTTATAGTCCTTATTAGGAGCAGACTTATATCTTCTTCTTATAGTTGATTCGCCAATGTTATATCTTAATATAATAATTTATTAGATCACTTTTTAGATATTTGGGCAATTTTTGTATTATTGCCGGTTTTTAATTCCTTTAAAGCTAATTGTATGGTATTTTCGTTTGGTAAACACGTTTTACGTTTGTAATTTTTCATAATAATAAACAGCTGATAAAAATTAAAAAAAACACCTCACCCCCAACCACATCGCCCCACACCCTCTTTGATCTATAAAATCAATATATAAAATAATTTAGCGTTTTTAGGAGGCTTAACATATAGAATAATTAAATAACATTTTTTTTAATAGAAAAACCCTATTATAGTTATTTATTTTATTAATATTTTGACTAAGCGTGAAAACAATATAAAAGTTTTTTCATTGAAAAGTGCCCAAAAAACAGTTTATTTACCATATTTTTTTAATGAGAGGTTTTTTAGAATTTTTTTTCTCATATTCAGGTTATGCTTATTAAAATATATTTTAGAATCCAATTTCAACCAATTGAATTTTACAGTGCCCAAAATATTTGAAAAAATCACTTCGCCCCATCCGCCACCTCGCCCCGCTCTCCCCTACTCTCTTTAATTTTTACATTTTTTTTAAATGGTTAAATTATTTAAATTTCCATTTACCCTTTGATATATTTAATCATTAGTTAGTTCCCGAACACATTGTTATGACACCCCAAGAAAAAGAAGAATTGTTGGCCAAATAGTATGGAAATTTTTATTTGTTTTTAACAGTAATTTAAAATTTATGTATATTGTCGTTAATTTATAATTCATTATTCTGAAGAAGATTTTATACCAATTATATAATTTAATGTAGTTTTTGTATTTTTATTAATCCAGGATATATTTTCACTTTTATGAAAAATTATTTATTTTTTTTTTAATTTGATTATTTTGTTTTATCTAGTAAATTGCGTGAAAATCAACTTCCTCGAATTCAACAAGGCGATCCTATTGCAAGATACCTCGGTTTAAAAAGAGGACAAGTATAAAAAATCATAAAATTATATTGCATTTTTGGCCGTTCAAGTGTAAAATTATATTGCATTTTAGGCCGTTCAAGTGCAAAATATATTTTAATAATTTAAAAAAATTTTAAATTAAAATTACATGCAGATGGTTTTTAATTAATTTTATAAATATCTTTGTTTTGTTATGAAATTATTAAAAAAAAATAAATTTTTTATAAACATTTTAAATTAAAATATTTTTGTCATCTATAAAATATAAGTTAAAGATATAATAACATTTTTTGTCACTTAATGCATAGCAAAATGTTTATAATAATTTGTAGTATCTCGAGCAATGAATGCGCTTTAATTACAAATTTTATTGATTATATTTCAGTGTTTAAATAATTTTTGCTCAAATTACATTAAAAATAGGAACATTCAAATCTGAATATAAATAATAATGATCTATTATAACCCCTGTACCAAAATTGTTCGAAGTTTTTGACCTTGCATTTTCTTGATCGAAGTTCACGTAATTTTTTAAATTTAAATTTTTGGGATTTTTATGACATGTACATTAATTTGTAGGTTGTCAAGATCATAAGGCCTAGCGAAACCGCCGGGAAATACATCACATACCGTCTAGTTTGCTGAAAATTCTTACTACATAATGTGAATTAAATGTTTTATTGATATTAATAAATTTTTATTTTTTATAAACGCATTGGCCCGAAAATGATTATAGATTGCTTCTTATTTCCAAACTTTTGCCATATATGTTAAGTTTTCCCATGAGTTTTTTAAGCACTTTGTGGAAGTGTGCAGAGCAATATTCGAGGAGCTTAATTTCCGTTAGTTTTATCTAAACAATGATTCTAGCTCACAGTTCAATAATTTTTTGTTTAATTTAGTGACGCTTTAAGATATCAGTCATTTCATTATTCGAATTAATTAGTCGCGTTCCTTTTTATTGATTGATTAAGGTTAAATATATATATGCGATTTTTCAACAACTTATAACCAATGAATTTGCACAAAATACATTATTTTGACAGCATGTTCAATCAGATTTGTTAAATGCCTCTACGATGGCTTTTTTGGCCGGTTAAAAAAACTTCGCTTCTTTCAGGTTGATTTGGGTTGATTTTTATTTTTTAACTTAGTTTAATTTAGCAATTTGCAAGAATGCTAACTGGGAAATGTGATCAGCGCAATTCGATGTAACAAAGTCGAGAGAGCGAGGTCGGTTAAATGTTTAATTAGCTGATTGATTTTTACGTCAGCTTGTAAATGAGTGAAATTGTCGGTCTAAACTCTAATTCAAATAATGGTCAGGTCGACTTTGAGCACATGTAAACATTGTTTTGTTGTACACTACTATCAAAGCAACGTTGTGCCTGGTTAGTAGTTGGATGGATGACCGCCAACGTATAAAGCCCTTAACTTTTCTAAAAGTCGAGGCTCAACTTACGTTACCGGCGTTTGTTAAATTTTAATTCTGCGGGGCCTGCTGTAGAGTTGAAAAAGGTGAAGTTCTAACGGGTGCGCCGTCCATTTATGGGAAAAATCTGAAGGAAATTTTTATGTCACAATTTTTTTTATATTATTGCATTTCTATTTCAACAATAAAAGATATCTTTCAAGTAAATTTTGCGTTTAACAAATTTATTTTTGATAATTAATGATTATTGTATTTTATTGTTGTTTCCCATCTTCATTTAAATAATGTTATGTTCGTATTAAAAAAGAGCTGTTAACATTGATTTAAATGAATAATGATTTAACAATTTTGGGCCCTATCTATTAACGTATAACAAACTATTTGACCTATGCAATCTATTCCCAGTTTTGCTAACATTGCTGATATGCAGCGTGTAAAGGCTAGGGCTGTCATTCGACCAATGATTCCAGTAAATCAGCCACATATCTTGAATCAACCTTCCCCTGATGAAATATTGCCTCAAACTAGTGTAAAAACCATCAAGAAATTTGGTCATGTGAATTTATCAATCGAAAATGACTCAAAATATACGAACGTAAAGCCTGAATACGGTAAGATTCACCAAGGTGCTATATCGGCGTTTACTAGAAGAAAGAGGTCTCAAAGACGCGGAAGCATAAAAGGCGGTAGACATTTACGGCACGTTATATGGTCCTACCGCTCAATTGTTTTCCGAGTCTTTTATTGCAAGGCACTCAAGAAGCGCCCGACCCGAGAGCTGCTATACTCTTATTACCTATACGATAACGATCTTAGGGGTCGACCAGTTGATTTAAAACGCTTTGAACGCGCCCTTGCGCGCTGCATGCGTTACGATTACGTAAGGAAAGGACGCGGTCACGGTCGTTTTTACCACATGGGCAATCGAAAAATTTTACCTTCCCAAAGGAGACCTAGTGCATTGAAAAGTTTTAACGCGAAAAGGACGAGGCAAAGAGGAGTGAAATGTTTGTAAAATATGATGTGTAGTTAAGTTATATTCGTTTATGTCCTACCTAAATTTTAGGGCTTAAATACCATATTTAATTAAAGTGTTGCCGGCTCAGATGGCTCAGTGGCATAACTTCCTGCCTTACACCCAGGAGGTTTGGAAGTTCGAATCTGTGTTTGGCGTATTTTTTTCGGAAAATATTACTGCAACCAATTAAGCTTCTGGTTGCCCTACTAAATCATTAGGCTCTTAATAGTGCGCCTAAATTGATAGTCTGGGCCAAAGCCGCTGGGCTACAATCATATTCTACGGGTCAAAGCCCTATACGGGTGCGGCGCCTCTATGTTAACAAGTATGGGGTTGAACCTTAAACCCAAATTTTTTTAACAAAATCAATCAGCGCCGGCTTTTTTTTGGCCTTTTGTATGCATGTATTTATAAAATTTTGTTGTAGGGCTTTAAACAATTTAGGGCAAAAGTTTTTTTTATAGCTTTGGCAATCAATCGTCTGCAAATAGTTTCGCTTCAAAATAAAAAACTAAACAGTTTTCGTTTTTTCAAAACACAGGTCAACAAAATTTTAAAGTTATGAGCTTTAGAGGTAGACCTCCTTTTAAGGATTTTTAGATTCATTCGCCGTTTTTCCAATCAAACTCTGTGAACCAGCTATTTGAAAGAACTTAAAATATAATATTAATATTTATTTTATTTGAAACAGCTAAATTGCCAAACTCAAACTTCAAAAAATAATTAAATCTAAGACCGATAATATACATTGTCCTATCTAGGTTGAGATGCCAAATATCCTTCCTACTAATGTGAGAGCTTATTCACAAATTTATTTTGCCTTCTATGAGATCAAAAATATAAACTAGAGGTGATTTAAATATGAAAAAAAATTATAAAAGGCTGTTCTCGAGGTCATAAAATTTGTCAATTATTCGGTTAAATTTAGCCATTTTTTTATTTATATACATAAAAGTAGCCGTTTTAAGAAATATAGGGAAACGGGAATTTTATATGGAGCAGCACGGGGATCTAACGTCATTATTTTCCATTTTCACTCACTGATTTTTGTCGACCTTTTTGTAATGAGTATTGAAATCCTGAATTATATTTGAAATCCTAAATTATATTTCTCGATATATTAAGGTCAATTTAACAACTGTATTGTGCCAAAAATGGCATTTTGTTGCAAAAAATTTCTATGATTAAGGAATTCGTAAGTTTACAGGACATTAATTTCTGAGCCTGGAAATATCTCAATGCAGACAGTGCAATGAGGTATTTACTTAGAACGTTAGTCGCCATATAATTTTATATATTGAATAAAGATAGAAAAAAAATATAGATGGCGCATTTTAAATAGATAGTGTTTATTGAAAATAGCGGTTTAATCAAATATTATATTTTAATTATTTTTACAAACTAAAATCAATGTTTAAATTATTTATACTATTCAAACTTTACAACCTAAAAATAAAATAAGTTTAGAAATTATAAATATAAGATATATGCCCAACTTTGTAAATTTCAATGTAAACCATGATATAACCTCAATATAAATTACAATTTTTGTACAAAATCTATCATTTTACAAAATCTAAAATTTTACTCTTCCTTTTAGTTTTATTACAAAACAATAAAACACAGGTTGTTCAAGAAATAAAAAAGTAGAAACAAAGCGAAGAGGTAATTTTTATTCGCTTGTTCCATCTTTTATCTTGATTCATTTTCTATATTTACTTACACATTAGTTTTTATTATGACACTTTACTAACAATAATATTTATTAGATATAAAAACTTTATTTATATTATTTATGATAATACATTATTAGACATAAATAAAAACATACCCATTCTGAAACAATAGTGTTGGAAACATGT
>CM060243.1:42672060-42876829 GCA_030555515.1 Acutogordius australiensis | reverse complement strand
GATATAATATATAGTTTATTAAAATCAGGTTGACGAGAATTCCAAAAATTCACCGGGTTGTATAGGTAATTAATCGGTCTTAACCCAAATAATTTATTAAGTTTTTTTTGCTGAAGTTTAATTTAATCTTCATATTTTAATCCGAAAAATAAAAATCAAACCTATATTTTTTCTAATTACAAAATCGGTCTGGGTGGACTTTACATTATTATTTTTTTTTTATTTAAATTAGCCATTTGGGCGGACAAAAAAACTCTTGTAACTATGGGGAGGTGACCCAATATCAGCATTGCATATTTTTTTACCAACATTATGTATAAAAATATTTTAAAAATATAGAATTCTCAGTATAATTTTATATCTCCTAAAAATTGGAAAAGTTTATTTCATTTTTTAAAAGGGACGTTGTTGTACTTAATAAGGTAATAACTTTAGAGTCGCAGGCCAAGGTTTTTAAATCAAGATTGATATATTTTAAATTTGCTGTAAAGTTGGTATCACTGGTGTAAAAATTTTGACCCGAACCTTTAACTTTAGGGAGAAATTAAATATCGTTGGCAGAATTAAGTTAGCCGAGGACCTATGTTTTACTGGGTTAGTTTTTATTTTATTAAAAATATTGACTTTATAGCTATCAATAGGTCTATGTAGGAAAAAAAAGAGTTATACAATTAAAACAAGGCTATACAAGTGTAATGCTTTTATCAAAAAAGTTATTTCGTCTATCAAGGCAATATTTCATTAAAATTTTTTGAGCCCTAGATTAAAAAATTTAATAAAGATTTGTAGTAACCAAAGTCTTAAAAAAACACCGGCACCTCTTCTTTCAAGTATTATAAAAGTAAATAAAATGTGAATTCCCGTCGAAGGTGCAAAAATTTTGGTTTTCAATATTCAACTTAATATCTGTAATAGATTTGCGAACTAAGTTGAGACGTTCTCACCTTTACGTTTTTCATAGGCTGATAAAACCTTTTATATATGAAATAAAAATCGATATGAAATGTTTGTAAAATAATAAATAAAAGGCTCAAAATATTCCAAACGAGCATTAAAAACTGATCATTAGCAAATAAAGTTCGTATTTTGTTTTTTTTTGTGTGTCTCATAAGCAGGAAAAACGGTAAAAATTGTTTAATATTTTTGATTAAATAGCTCTTTGTATAGTACGACGTATAAAAATAATTAAAAGCCCCCTCACGTTTAAAATTTTATTGTTATAGTTACCAAAAACTTTTAATTTTCGTAAAAATGCTTTTTATTGTAAAATTTCTTTTGAATTTCATGGTGTATTTTTTTTAATATAATTCGATTGTAAAATTTTCGAGTTTAATAGATGTGGAATATTCATTAATTTATAACTGAGTAAGTTTCTGCCAAAATAATTAAGGAAACCGATGTTTTAACCTTTTTTACAGGGCTGGGAAAAAAACTTAATGGGCTTTTTTTCAACAAGTTTTTGAGTTTTTTTACCCAAATGCCCACAAACTCGTGGGCATGGCAAAAGAAAAGCCCCTTTTCTTGCTTATAGAAAAGGGGCATGTTTAAAAAAGCCCCTTTTCTTAAAAAAAATTCCTAGAAGCTATAAGAAAAAATAACCCACCCATCATTTTTATAAAGAAAAATCAAAATTTGCGAAATTATTATAAGAAAAACATAAAATGGTTGGGGCTCTTTTTAGAAGCCACTTTTTTAAGTTTTTTTTGCCCCTTTTCTTAGTAAGGGCTTTTTTTGAATTCTTATTTTGGCCCTTTATTTGTAGCCCCCTTTATTTTTTATGTTTTGGGCTTTTTTATATTTCAAAATATGATTTAGAACGTGCCCATAACTTTATTGCAAAAAATAAACCTGAGCCCCTAATGTAGCCTTAAAGTTTTCCAGCCAATCAACCTTGCGTTTGGCGTTGTGATAATCATTGGTATCGTAATAATTACCACCCGATTTTAATGAAAGTGCTTCCATGATCTAAAAAACACATAATTTTTGTTTAAAAAAAAGATTGAAGATTTTGACTGGCTTTAATTAGCCCTAAAATTTATATCTGACTACGAATAAGCTAAAATATTAGAAAACGGGAGAATTAGCACGCTGAAAATGTAATTCCTTAATTAAATAAAAAAATATTACAAAATTGTATTTTTATTTATTTTTTAAATTCTTTTTTTTTAAGTTTATTTTATGTATATAATTTTCTTATTCAATTTTCTATTATAAACGCATAAAACTTAAAAAATTGTTATTTAAAAATATTATAACTCTTGAAGCAAACCGTACTGCCCTAATTTTATAGTGTAATCTATAACAATTTAATTAGTATTTATGTTGGCCAGCAAAATATTTACGGCTGGTAACTTCGATTTTAGTGCGCGTTAAGGCCAGACAAAATTATTTTACGATTCCATTAAAACCTTTGATAGCGATAGTCGCCACAAATAATTTGAAACATTTGAATTTTTTATTCACAATCGCGGAATTATTGTTAAAAAATAAATATTGAGTCACCGATGAATCTTTGACGCCATCCCCCAGGACACTATACATGATTCCATTGTCCCAGAGACCGCCGAGGAGCGACTGGTAATTCAGGAACTGGAAGCTCGGACTGTCATAAATCTATACATTCAAATCAAAAAAGTACTCGATGAGCAATAATCTAAAAATCCGTTTTTTTAAACTTCAAGTTGGAATCTGTTGCCCTCGCAATGGTCTCCATCCACAGTAAACTTACCCAAATATTGGGGTTTTTAAGCATATCATGGGACTTTCACCCGACATATTTTTTACATTAGATCAGGTATGCCCATCCCTTTGGATTGGCTAGATTTAGCCCAGGGCAAGATATTATTTTTATTTTTGAAGCGATTCATCAACATGTGATTGAAGATTACTCGATATGAAATCTCCGCCTAAATTGAAGCTGAACGAAAAACAATTTGAGACTGGTCCGTAATAAATTTTTTAATTCCATTATTGCCTTTCTGCATTCATGTTTAATTTATGATAAAGAAAGAATTTATTTCCGTGAATTTGTACTTCGACATATTGTATTAGATTCGTAATTTTAAATTAGGGCACGTGCAAAGTGAGTTTTTATTTTCGTGAAATTTTTAAAATTTTGAAAAAATTTATTTTGAAATATAACGCAAAATTTTAAAAAAGTTGCCAAATTTAGTATATGCGCTTAAAATGCTTTATCTGAAATAAAAATTTTTTTTTTAAATAATTTTGAAAAAAAATAAATTTTTAAATTCTCAAAATTTTCAAAATTTCAATAAAAATTCACTTTGCACGTGCCCTTAACGAAAAATTTATATATTGCAATATAAAATTTTCGAGCCATGTTTATAATCTTTGGCTAGGACAGGCCGAGCCTACAAGCAGATTCGCGGGCTAAGTTTGATTGGGTGGGCAGGGCCGGAATTTCAAGATTAGGTTTAAACTTTTAGAATCTACTACTATCTAAATCTAAATAGATCATGTGATCAAAAAAAATATTTAAGATTTAGAAATATGCCTATGATCTAAAAATTTCTAATTTGCTATTTTATTTTATGTTAAAAAAATATTTCTCTTTTAAATTTTTTTATTCAATTTCTACAGACTTACGTTGTAAGGTGCCACCACGTGAAGAATGATTTTGATAGAGTTGGCACGCCAGTGCTTTTGGTATTTGGCTATTGCCTCGTGGACGATCTCGTCAAAGCTCGGGCTAGTGTAGTAGGATTCAAGGGTGCTTATAGGCAAATTGCCAATAACTTTGTCGAAACCTTCTCTCCCATACATAATATCGCTAAAGGTATAAAACAAGTTAGGTGTATTAGTTTGAAATTTAAAAATAAACATGAAAAACGGTTGTTTAAATTAATTATTATTTATACAAGTTTAAAAAATTTCACGAGTGTCACCATACAGTCCTCTTTTTAAACTTCAAAAACATGTAATATAAGGATATTTTAAGAGCACTTTAATTTAACGAATATTCATTCGAATTGTTTACTTGTTAACGGTGGTTGGCATGTAAAAGGTTTTGTCGTTCACGAGGTAATCATTTACGGTGGCACAAACTATGGCAGAGAATACGGAATTGGCGTTATACATGAGCCCGATCCTGTAATCTGAAGTGCCGTTATCCAAGGCTTGTTCTACACTACCAGATAAATCTCCTATCAGCTGTTGTAAGGGTGCTCTTTATGCCGTTTGAAAAATGGAAATACAGATAAATTTATTGTATATTAGCCCCTGTCTTATAATAATAAAATTTAAAAAAATAGTAAAATCTATATATTTGAGGAATGAATTATTTTAATAACATTTATATTTTAATTTATCAAAGCGTCTCCTAAATTGTTAAACCCATTAATGTTTGGCTCTAAAGATACCGCGTTTATGCCGTGGAGCTATTGTTCTCTATAAAGAACACAAATGTTAATAATTAAATCTTTCCTTATTAGGGCAATAAACAACAACAACCATTAAGGTTTAACATAAAAACATTTAACGCATTTATTAAACTTGTAATAATTTTTAACCATAAATGAGCAAAATTCAGTACTGTTATTCAAATTACAAATGGTAGCATTAAAACAAGGGTAATAAAATTATTATAAAAATGGGGCACCTCGGGTTCCCGGTAATTAAATAAATGATATCGTATGTTTTGGGGGCTATGAGCTGCCGTCGTGTATAACCGTCAAATATTGAGATCTTCTGATAGTTACCTAATGCGATCATGTCATTCTTAGTGAAAATCTTAAATTTAAAATTTTTCTGCCGAAATCAAACATAAGAAATCTTAGGTTTAAAAAGGATATACAATATAGATTCTTTTGAAATATTACACAAGTTAACAAATTGTTAAAGGTAAGAATTCAGTAGAAAGAAGAATTTTAAAAGAATCAATTTATTTTCGGGAAAATTTTGTAATAAAAAAGTGAGTACTACCAGAATAAATTTTATAAACATGATGATTTTGTAAAAAGGTAAAAAATAGAAGAGGTGGTAATAAAATCAGTTATATAAAATTAGATCATTATTTAGCCAATGAAAAATCGTTAATCAAAATATATCTTAGCGCCAAGGCCGTAACGTGTGATACATCAAATTTTATCAAAAACAAATTATATTGTAAATCAATCAGTCACTATGACACAAATTTTTGAGAGTTTTGAGCTAACTATGGATATCAAACCTGCCATCTTAAGGATTTTTAAATCTGTTTATCGTTTTTTCTATAGTTGTCAGCTATGAACATTGAAAATTAAAAAAAATTCCAGAAAAACAAAAAAAGATTTAAAAACAAAATCAAATTGAAGTTTATTTTGCATATTTACAATAGTTAGTGTTTACTTCAAATATAACTTTTATTAAAAACCAATAATATATAGTGTTGTATTTAATTTTAGACGCAATACATTGTACTATCTAAGTGCTGATGTAGTAACACTAAAAAATTTTATTTCTCATTATTTGATATGATAAATATATGTTACAAGGAGTCTTTGTATAGGAATAAGGTTCTTAAATTTTTTCTTTTTAGGGTATTTTCGATCTGTCAATATGGTCAAAAAAGGCCATTTTTTAATATGGACGGATGTAAGGAGCCAAACCGGGAAGAACTTAAGAAAAACAAAATATATGTATAAGATAAGTTCAGCATGGGAATATTTTCTTTTATGTTTTCTAAAAATTCACGGTTGTGCCATTAATATTTGTTGACCTGTGTTGTAAATATAATTAAAACTTCCAATCACGAAAAAGAGTGAATATCTAAAATATATGTATTATATATATTTTACAATCGTAGTAAGACTCTGTTATGATGCCGAAACTCAAGCACACTTTGCTGTAAATGTCCACCAATTCACAAATGCCTTCCATGCCCTGACTATTGTTGACGGCTAAAACTATATATATGTAAGTTATAAAAAGAAATTTTATAGGTTTAGAAAAAGGTTATCTCATAATAATTAAATTTCATAACCATGATTCTTTTAACCTGTGTAAATCAAAAGGAATTAAATCTGTTTTCTGCACCTTTTTAATTTTTTAAAAGACCTATGTGGATTTTGAAGTTGGTAAGCCAAAATTTAATTTTGGGCGTTATCACAATGAGAAGATAGTCAAAAGGGTTGCCACAAGAACAAATCTTTCCAGTCAATTTTTATAAGATCTTCAAAAAAGCTTTTCTAATGGCCCTTTAAATGAAGGGGCCTAGCCGAATATGAAACTGCTATTAGATAAATTTGATTACGTAAGCACATCTCGTAATATGAGTTTGTGGAGACCATGTTGCTGCACGGGTACAACGGCGAAGTGAAATCCCAATCGTTAAATATATCGCGGCAAATGGTGGCAAATCCTAAAAATACCAACCATTATAAGTGTGTTGCAAAAAAAATGCTTAGACATATATGACAAAATACCACCTGCCATGATATTCCTCACGTTTACTTTATTCCTCGCCCTACCCCTTCCAAAAATAAAAATCTTATGTGCGCCTTTGAATAAAGGTTATATGTGGACGATATGTTGATTTTCGATTATAATACAGTGCCCAATGTCAAAATTACAATTTTTTTTATTGTTTGACTTAACGATAGATGTGCTAAAAATTATTTTTAATATTCTAATTATTTATAGATAGATGGCAAAAAAGGGTCATCAACAAATGGAACCTATTTATATTGATGGGTCGTGCAAAAGTAATAAACTTGAGGTCTTTTGAAGAGCCGTAAGATTCCGTGAATCGAAAGGATTAGGGTTGGGGCAAATGCTAGGAGCATCGTTAATAGGGTCATCGGTCGTTTTGACGTGCGGTGGGGTCTGATAGCTCCCCCCTGTTTTACGGGTTGGAACGGCTGTTGTAGTGGTAGTAGTTGTAGTAGTAGCTTGAAACGAGGAAGCTACACTTTGATTAACACTTATCGTAGTTCCGGCCAGGGATCCCCAGAATGCATTGTGATAGCCTGAGTTAGTCAAGGTTAGGACGCAAAGCATATCTGAATGTCTTATGGGATGTTTATCGAAGCATGACAATGAAAATCCGGGTAATTGAATCTATTCATTAGTGAAAAGGAGGCTCAATTAATTAAAGCATATAAGTCTTGTTTGCGCCAAATCCCTTAGAAATCATTGTTTTTGAAAATTTCAACCATCTAATAATAAACTTATATGGCCGTAAATTTTGTTGTAATAAGGCCTGAGAAAAAAGAGCCAGCCCTTAAAGGAGATTTTTTATGAACTTTATTGTCAAAAAAAGCTCGTAGAACATGGCCGCTTTCCAAAAGCCCCTTTTTGCTTTTTCCTTCTTTGTAAAGTTAGGATGGGATTTATAACTATTAATTAAAAGCCTAAAAAGCCGTTTATAATAAAAAGCCTTCCGTTACTAAATAAAAAATGATGAGGCTATCTTTAAAATTTAAATTTCGATCCCAATATTTTTGGCCACCCAAAAAAGCCCATTTTCCTCTCTGGCCAACACAATTTATCAAAAGGTTACTTGGAAATGAACATTGTTGTGTCAATTTTGTTATGGGAATACATTCAAAATAAATTTTTTTTTATTGCAAAATAAGTTGAGAGACTTTTGTTGTTTTTTTTAAAGTTAAATCCAGAGAAAAAAACAATTTTTTTTTCAAACTAAAAATTTTTTTTTTTTATTAATTTTATTTTTTATTAAAAAAAAAAATAATAATAAATAAAAAAATAAAAGAAGAAAATATTAAATTTTATAATAATTTTTTTTTTTAAAGATAAAACCCTATATTTTTTCTAATTTTCGAAAAATAAAAAAATGGGTTTGACCCAAAAATGGGCATTTTCCCAGCTCTGGTTAAATCTACACTAGGACCAAAAAAAAAACATTTACTGGTTATTAAAATTAAAAGTGCAGATACCTCTAACATATCGCCGTCAAAGTATGCCGTAAACAATAAGTTCCCACTCGGGTCGGTAAGCAAGGTGGGCAGCACTTCGATGGGGACATCGTTAAACCGTAATTGAATGGAATGCCTGTGAGCCCCAGGGCCTTCGATAGTTCCAGTCCGTTTTTGGTCCTCCGTTTCAAACGTAATAAATAGCGATCCCAGAAGAAAATTGAGAATCAGTTGGTTGCTGCGTTTGAAGAGAGTAAACGTATCCAATTTAGTGTCGTGGGCCAGGATAGAACTAGATGCCATAAAATTTGTTTCAATTAACTGACGTATATGAATCAAAAAAGTGAAACGATATGATCATTAAAAAATAATAATATGAAGAGGCGGCGCGTTTAGGGTTCAGAGTTTTAAAAAATGTCAAAAATTAAGAAAAAAAATTTCTTTTGACATTAAACTCTACAAAAAGTTGTCATTATTAGCATTAAAATACTCTTTTTTTAAAATGTAATAAAAAATTTAACAAAAAATTTAAATCTTTTTAATTAACATAAATTTTATATTTTTCAAAAAAAAAATGAATAAACTAAAAACGCGCAAAAAACAGTTTGCTTAGGGATTTCCCTAAACGCCTTGAAGACTTTGTCCCTTTGAGCAGATCACTTCACATATTGCCGGGCAGGTTATACAGTTTTTGGATTTGGCGGTCATTCCTATAACCCAACCCAGCATTTTAATTAAGGAAAAAGCATAGCACGTTTGCAAGCACCTTTAAAAAGCAAGATTAAATTTTAGTATTATTCTATCGATCGACGCTTATTCATTTAGGTCCATGGTTGAATTTAACTAACATATGGAGAAATTATGGGATCTAAAAGCTCATCCTTTTTTATATAAATTTTATTTACGCCATAAATTTTACTGTATATAAAATGAATTGGTTATCCTGCAACATCTAGAGCAAGTTTCATGACATTTTAATAAGCCGACATGTATCACATGTAAATAACGTGTAAAAAACATGCTTAAAATATAATTTTTGCCATACAAGAAAGATTTAAAATATGTAACGACCAGTCGTTTAATCATAACAATTTTTTTTGATTTTTTTAAACCATGATAAAGGGCTTAAGGTTCCCAAAATATTGCTATTTTAAAATTATGTTTGTGTTTCTCAATTATTGGATCGGAACGACTATTATATTAAAACATTTCTGTTATACGAAAACACTCACATACAATCCGTGAAACGTTTCAGAGTTGGCATCGCCGCCACTCGACCGTCAAATGTCATAATAGCCTCTTTCGTTATAACCGCTCGACGGGTATTTGGGTAAAACCGAGTCCGATAATAATTGTCACTTCCGTGACCCACGATGAAATCCGCAATACCGGTAGACGGTGACGTCTCACCCACAGGTCTCCGTGAATCGCGTGAGGCGTATACGGGCAATCGTTCAGACGAAGCGTCATGCCCTTTAAGCAACCAGGTAATGAACTTTTTAATGTTCGGTAGCGATATGGTCGGCATTTGCTAAGTGATCAAATAGGTGTATCAACCATATAATCATTAGGGTTTTGCTTAAAAATCAAAAAAATTCTCTCATAAGGCAATGTGGTCAACTTATTCAGTTAAATTTTCTGTTCAAATTTCTAAAACGGTTATCAAATCTAAACTTTTTTTTAGAAAAATGTTAATTAGAAATTTGGTTGCTTAAATGCATTGCTAAGGCAAAAAAAAGCTGGTGCTCTTGAAAAAACATTTAAGGGCTTTTTTAATAAATACTCCCAGAGACCAAAAGGTAAAAAAGGGGGCCTTTGGCTTAAAGGGCTTTTGGGCTTTATATAATCAAGCCAAATCTATTTTGTTTTTAGGTAAATCAATAAAATAATAATAAAATGTAATTTTTGCTCAGTATTATATCTTCTTATACTTTTTTTAAATCTATCATAAAAAAATAAATTTAATTAGCCAAAAAAATGGAATTTATACCAGCTCTGTTTTAAATGGCCTATTTTCTCCCTTATACTTTAAAACATGTTTTTTTATCTCCTTTGGTGGGCTTCTTTTCACTCTTAAAATATTTAGGGCTTTTCTCCCACTTCTTTAGCCTAAAAACATTTTTCTCCAGATTGGCCCACACGTTTCCTAGGCTTGATTTTGCATTGCCCTGGCATATAATACAATTTTTACAGTGAAATTGGCCCATGTAAACGGGTGATATATAATTCTAAACGAAGCAAATCGGCCGGGAACTTGCAATCGATTTTTAGGCTCGTCTCTTGGCTTAGTGATGAATCGGAAGGCATTGCCAATGTCTGGGATCCATTTAATGTTGAATGTTTCACTCAAAAATGAATTCGTGATTGAAAACACAATGTCATTAGATCGGGATTGGACATCAGAGGCTATTGGAAAAAAAATATATAGGTTTATTGCTACACAGGTCACCAAATATCAATGTCAGAGACGAGATTTTTATGAAAACATAAAAGAATGCATCCTCATGGTGGCTTAATCTCATATATAATTTTTTTTCTTAGTTTCTTCCGTCTTTGGCTCCTTAGATGTGTCTATAACAAAAAATGCCCCTTTTTGACCAAATTTCCAGATATAAATATACCCTAAAAAGAAATAATTGAAAAATCTTTTTTCTTCTTGTAACTTACAGTTATAAACACAAATAATGAGAATTAAAATTAATATATCAAGCTCATACATCGGCATTTAAATAATACGAATATTTCGTGTCCAAACTTAAATACGACATGATATATCATCGGTTTTTAACGAAAATATTATTTGAAGTTTGAATTTAACAATTTAAATATTGTGAATATGCAAAAATAAAATTTCAATTTATTTTTTTTGAATCTCTTTTGTTTTTTGACCTTTTTTTCTAAAAATTTTCAATGTTTATACTTATCTAACTAAGTTTAATTTGATTAAAAACGGTAGATTCGATGCTCCCTAATATGGCAAGTTTGATTTCTGTAGTTAACTCATAACTCTCAAAAAATTTTTGATCTGTGTTATAATAATGTGAAAAATTTTTTTGAATAACTTTTGACTGTGATTTGGCAGTTAATTTGAATTAAGGGTCCATACCTAATATATCAGGAATAGGTTTGGTATAGAATTCAGAGTTTTCACTTTCCGTGGTCAATGATGGGCCACGATGATTTCCTGGGAGGAAGGGTGCCGTGTAAGCGTATAGGAGAGCAAAGACTCGGCTCATCGAATATTCGGCAAAGACGGGCGAAATCTTATTAAAAAATGAACCATGTTTGGACAAATAAATAAAAGTTGCGGAAGCCAATTTATTTTTATCGAATTGAAAGCTCAGATAACCACACGGGTTACCACATAAGAGTGATTTAAAATTTAGTATAATTTTCCACTTATTATTTTTTATACAAAACAATTCTATTTATATTTCTATAAACAAAGATTTATGTTGTAAATGAATATCACGATAGTGGCTGAGAGGCGTTTTTAATATTGACCCCAGGGGCTATAAACATCCAGATGGCAAATTCAATGCTCCTCACCCTCCCAAAAAAAGTTGTGGGCGGCACGGTTAATATATTAGTCCTGCAACTAAGTGTTTATTATACCAAAAATTGATCTATTTTCTTCGTCACGTATCGGTCCAATAGTTGAGAGGTGCGTTTATATCGACGAGTATAAAGGGCAACCGCTTGATTCGAAATTAATCGGATTTCTATATCAGCAATGGGTATGCCATCTTCTAGGTATGTCTAAATGATTTCAAATAAAATAATTTAATTATTACTCTGGATGTATTTATAAAATTTTTATAGATTGGTGCTTCATATTTTTTTTGTTTTATTTGCAGCAAAACTATACATAACTAAAATGGCCTATCAAATGACATATTTAAATTATTTGTAACAAAAAAAGTAAAAAAAATTATTACAGCTAGCCTAATTGACTCGCGAAAGATACAATTTACGTTGTTGTCTGTTGACCAAACTAAGGTAGAACGGGAAAAGGATTTTAAAATAAGAAAAAATTTAGAGTTGATAGTAATATGATATTTAGAAATAGGCATACGTATAGGAACATAGTGCAAAACATAAAAAATGTAATAGGGAAATTAATGAATTACTAATAAAGATATAATTTTTTGTTTTTTTAAAATTTGAGATTATAAATCGAATATTAACCATTGTTTTAAAAATGTTAACAATTGGAACAGTCTGAGTATATTTAAAAATATTAATTATATCTAAATCTATAAAAACATAACTGGTAATCGTTTTAACAAGGTTCTTAGGAAAACTCTAACCCTTAAATTTTTTCCAGTATTAAAATATTTTGTTTGCAAAAAACATTTAAATTATTACAAAAAATTTCATATTTCGAATGAATTCTGAACGCGCTTATAAAAACAGTATTTTTTAAGATTTAAGTTACTTATACAGCAGTCATATATGGCATTCGTTGATGATTCGCAATCTTCCATTGAATGCTATGGCAAAATGAAACTATCAGTTAATTTATTAAGCTTAATTAATCGGTCTCTAGTTTTATCAGAATTTAAATTGGCTTGTTTGGGACAGCTCGGGTTTTCTTTCTCGGATTTATGAAATTCCACTGTTGTATCTTCACCGTTAGTTTACCGAACAAATAAGGTTTGATTTGCAAACTCTTGTCCTATTTCAAACCATAAAGTTGTGTTTCAATGCAATGACAACGGTAAGAAAACTTATAATTTTTTTATTTGTTGGCCAGCACTACTGTGCGGGGACGTCCATAACCCTTGAGATCAGTAGGATTAAGTGCGTTTCACCACCAATGCCAAAATATCTTTTAAAATGACACTGATTCCTTTGGAAAGCACGTAGGCTTTACAATGCTGGCAAAATTCGTTTTACCCCTTGCCCTATATCTCTTATAAGAGATGCAGTCGTCAGTGCATAGCCCATGTTAATCGTCTTCAGTGCTAGTATAAAATGTCCACATCAGCATTTTTTTTACCCAACTCCGGCATTTAATAGTGTTATCTTTTTTATCAAGAACATTTCGGCTTTTAAGTTTTGTTTTAATAATATCTTGTAACTTAAATTTTTAATTTTCAGGAATTGTAATTCACAAAAATTGTGTTATTTGACGGGTTAATCAAATCAACCTAGTTTTACAACTTTCGGGTCACGAAAGTGTTTTTTTTTATCTGAGACCTTTGAGTCCTTTAGCCAATGGTTTTGTTTACAAAATATGTAACAATATTGGTTTGATTTAAGAAAAACTTTCAGCCGTCGAGAAAAAATGTAAAATTATCTTGATACTTATTCAAATTCCTTGTTATCTTTTTAAATAACATTTAGCAATGCTTATGGGTCGGAGAGAAGTATTTTGTATTTATATGATTGGTTTCCTATCCATTTGCAGTCTGGTGTATGCTTTGAATATCAGCACGAAATAAATAATTTAATTTGTTTCATGCCGGTCCGTCAAGGGATAGTACTTAGTTTGCCGCTGGAAAGTAAAAAGAAAGCTGATGGAGGAATCATTAAAACTTCAGACAGCTGTTTTTTAGCTGTCAGTACATTTCTTAGGCGCGCATGTATCTTAAACGTTTAGAGGCGTTACATAATCCGATATTGCTTGTTATAAACGAATATTACAAGTCCATTAAAACTGAATGCCTCTTTTGCCTATCCGTAGATGGGAAATATTAAGAGATAGAGTTAATTCTCCTACCCTTTTTGAATCGAATGTAAAATTTTTTAAATATTGATAAGAGCTTGCAACAAAAATAGGTGGAAATTCTAATAATGAAGTTGGAAAGGGGTGTCATCATTGCTGATAGTTTGACATGGAAAAATGTCGTTTATCAAGAAAGGGCAACAACACAGCTCTTAATCGAGGCTTGTATTAAGCGCGGTAAATAAAAAAAAAGTTACGTTATGCCATAGCAGACAGATGGAAGATTACTAGCAGACGACAAACCCATCCTCGTTTTGCCGAAAAACTCACGAGCATAGATACATTCTAACATTGTTTTTATGATAAACATTTTATTTTCAGGAAAAAAACATTAATGTGATTCTTCATTAGTGAAATAAAGAGAAATCTGACCATTATAAATATGAAAGCCTCGTCTTACATCCTATATATGTAATAAATCCAATTTGCCTTAACAATTGTTTTGATGTGCCATGTAAAGGACATCGTGACTTAAGGTCAATTTTTTGGTTGCCTTTCCAAAAGTCAAAACATTTTTTTTACATGCTTAATCAGAAAAATATGCTTGGGTAATGTTAGAACATCGGCGCGTGTCGTATAGCCAAAATATTGGATTTGATATAAATATTTATTATGTTGTATTATATATATGAATATAATTCTAATTCGGTTTATATACATTTAGTCAAGGACATTTACTGATAAATATATCATGGATAGTAAATGTTACAATTTGCAATCTAAAATACTCAATTATAAACAAGGTCAATTAAACCAATATTAAACAAAGCTAAATATATTCAATATACCTCTAAGGTTTATTAATGGTAAACCAGATCAATTACCAACATAGACAATTAAGGTAAGGTCAATTAAATAAGTTATCACAAGGACAATTAAGGTTTATCCAAAATGTCATTAGAATAATTACCAACAGGTAACATCGCCTTTAGATATTATTTGCCAGCTTTGATGAATTAATCGGCTGAATTAAATGGATTTCTTTATTAGAAGGCGGCTCTTAGCCTATTACATAATATGTTGAGTGAGATATAATTTTTTTTTAAATGGGGCACATTACGATTATTATTATTCATATATGTGGGACGAAGTTTTTTTGTAATCAAAGTTTTTAACTACCCTAATTTGTCAAAAAATATATACATTAAAGGTTTAGTTTGGCCACGGGCACATGTTCGTATCTTAAATTTATGGAGCACTAGTTTTTTTAAACTAAAAAATTAAATGTAAACGTTTAAACGGCAAAAATTATGTTAAAATGTGATATGTGTACCTTATTCTCGTAGTAAATCAAATTTGCCGTTAGGTAAGTCCCGTTGGTGTTCGTCAAATTCTTGGCGATTATAACTCCGAAATCTGAAACGTTGAGGTAGAACGAACTTTTTGTAGTTTTGATCGGTTGAGACAAAATTCTCAGGTAAGTATGTATCGAGGTATCAGCGAAAAAGTACTGAACTCGAAAAATTAAATTAATTAATACATTAATGTTTGTTGTAAATATGATTAAGAACGAGGCGACACGAATAATTAGCTTATTGCCTATATCAAACGAGTAGTGCAAAAATTAATGCCTGACAAAAGAAGATTATGACATTTTATATATGATCCTCACGAGGGCCTTATCTCTTACACATTTTTCTATTTTTCGACTTCATGGCAAACACCAAAAAAATGGCCAAATTTGATCATATTAACAGAGTTTGCGACTTCGAGATTACCTAAAAGAATAAACTCGTTGCAAATCACTTTTAATTCTAATTTTTCATCTTAATTAATAGGAAATAAAATTATCTAAATTTCAGTATATATATATAACTTTTTTCCCAATTATCGTTTTATTGAAAATGAGATCAAATATTTTGTTTGAGCCAGGTGGGATTTTGCCATTTGCCGGCACAGATGGTAGGAAAAGGGATTGAACGTCGACGTATTCGTCATAAAGGTGTTTCGACACATTGCATTGACGAGTATAGTTTTTTGCCAAACTTGTTTTACCTGACAAAGAAATATTGGTATGTGAACGAATAAGTTACTGCAGAATTACTTTCGACGTAAAATGTATCAATCAGAGCCATAAAAATCATTTTATAAAAATTTTTTCGAGTTAGATTATAGAAATGACAAAAATATTACAAAAATTTATATTATGTCACATAAAAGCTATAGTATTTGCTTAGTAAACAGCCCGTGCCATATTTTGAAATACGAAAATTTATAAACATTGATGGGCACGCTAAGAAGGTTGTATTTTTAGAAACCTAAAATTTGTATCGAAAAAGTTTTCGCTCATACTTTTCACAAATTAAATTAAAAATTCTATACAAACGAATATGAATGTTCAATCATTTGTTTTAAAAAATGACACAGTTAAAAAATATTTTTTTTAAAATTTTTTAAAATCTTATTAATACCTAATGCTGCCTTCCAACAAAAATTTTGTTTTGCACCTCTTAAAAAAAATTATATTTCAGCCTTGAACGTGGCGTTATAAACCTAAACAAGCCACTTCAGTAATGAATGATTGAAAAAAAGTAGAAAATACTTTCACAGCGGTAATCGTATTCCGAATAGGGTAGCCCAAAAAAAGATTCTCCTTTCCCGCTATCAAACCTCGCGTAAATGGGTGTCGCATTGAGGTACTTGGCTTCGATTGGCAGATTGCTACCACCATTCATGTACCATTTGTTTTGCCCGCTCAGTTCACCGTACGACAAATTGTAGCTATTGATATATTAAGACCATCATGTTGAATATTATGTTCCATTTTTTTCCGAAAAATCATTGTAAAATCACACATAAATCATGATTATATAGACGCCGCACTTAATTTTAATGGCGCCATTAAGAGAACGTGTTACAAAAGCGTGAAAATTCTCTTGCAAACCATTTGCCAGACACAGTTAGGTGTAAATGAAATACGAACGGTTAAAGTGTATTTTTGTAAATTTAAAAGGGTTTTTTAACTTGCACAATAGTTTGTTTGTCAAAAAGTTAGAGAACGATGGGGGGATAAAACCCAAAAAGACTGGAAAAAACTAATCGGTATTTAAATTAACACCATTACCTATAATATGCCAAACAAAAAAAAATTTAATAGGTTATAAAATTGTAGAACGCCATTACAAGAATTGTTACCTTAATTTGGCTAAATAAAACATTAGACTTAAATAAAACTCCTAGAAGACAATTTAGATTTGGTCTACCAACGTCAACCTTTTTCGAATAAGGGGTTTTTTTTAACTGCATTTTTTATGTGAAATAAAATTTTAATTTTATATTTGCCCTTCTGATATTTTTCAAGCGTTGTCGCAATAGATTTTTAAAAAGATAACTCATTACAAAAATCCTCACTACGGCTCCACCCAAAACAGGGTGTAGTGGTCTTGTTTTTAAGTAGGTCTCATTTATTGGGTCAATTCACTGGAAACATTTAGTAATATACCCGTAGTTCCATGTATCGGTATTAATTCGCCAATCATATAACAACGTCGATTGCAAAGTTTTTTCTTCTGTAAACTTTACCCAGAATTCGAATTGGTTAGGTGCGCTTTCAGTCATTCCATACTCTGCTCTAACTTTAGCTGTCGGCAACGGCTCGATAGCGGAAGACATATCCATAGTACCTTCATAACTGAATGAAAGGTAAAAAATTAAGGTAGGAGGGAAGGGGGGGGGCAATTGTCAACGCAATGCTACTTATAAGATAATGATAAAATAGAGTCATTCAAATAAATTTTCCGCGTCCAAACACTGTTAAAGCCAAAAAATTAAAATTCCTCAATTTTTGTGGCTCAATTACAGCAGCTATTTGGTATGTGATTCGGACACCTTCATCAAGTCTGTCTATTTATTTATTAAACAGATAAAAATTATAGAATTGACGCTATAAAATATTTTATCGTAAGAGTGAAAATTATTATCATTAATCTGTGCAAAATTTATAATTCTTTAAATTTGTTCAATATGGCTGCCGTAAGCTTTAGGGTTGAGACATTTTAAATATTGCATGCCCTACTCCTGCGGCAGTTATATCTATAAGGACCGTAGACGCGTATAGGGTGTAGGTCAAATTTGAAGAAAAGTGAGTTGTATATAACGTCTAACAAATTCATGTTACGAACGTCAATTTTATATCAAGTGCCAATATATCACAAAATGTCATTGCTCAATGCTAAATTATACATTCTTAAATTTACACTAAGCCGAGACGTCTTTACTTATAATCCTGGGCTGGTGTCGTGTAAAATCCCAACATAGTTGCCCTAGGTATCTCCGGTGCAGTCGGTGCAGGAGTTGAAAATTTAGTGGGTGATCGGACTAGGCTTAGATTGCATCTGAATTCGCCTTGCGTTATGTCGCGCGATCTTTGAGAGGCATTGCCAAAACTTCGAACGTCGATGTTTATGCCGACCTCATTCACCTGACTTATTGTATCAATCTTGAGCGTGTATATGGATTGAGGACTTGGCAAAACTAGCAAACAATCGTGACTATTGTGAAAGGCTTCAGCGCTCACGTGTCGAGTGTGAGGGGCAGACATGTAGGATGACTTGTAAGATGTTAGTGGTTTAAATGTTTGACTCCAAACGTAAGCCAATTTGATGGGAATCTAATGTTCAGGTATGATAAATTAGGGTTTGTCATAATAAAAAATAATATTGAATTTTGTAGTTGAAAGAAATATGAGAGATAAAATATAAAAATATTTCAATTTACTAAATATAACTTCTCGCCTAACATCCACAAGAATTAAGTTACACCCTATGGTCAGGATTCTCAAATAGAATGAAAATCAAATATAATAGCAATAACTTTTGCCAATATATATCCGTCAACAATGCTAATGATATGTCAATTTTTCTTTACCTTTGGATATGCATATATACTGGTAACCTAACTATATACAATTTTTTGAGAGAAAAAAAAATAAAACTAAGTTGCAAAAGTTTATCCCATATTTTTCTTGTCTGGAAGCGGCTTACCCGTTAGGGCTTTGCCTTTGACACTCTATAACATGTTCCACAGGGTTAATTAGGCTCTCGCGCCAACCTAGGTTTTCAGGGTTAAGCTTTCCGAATAATGGACCCTCTTGGAATTTGTTGGAGATCACCCACCTAACTAACCAGACTCCTGCTTAACTTGGTGTCGGCACAATCAAAGTTACATGCTCAGAAAGTCGAGCGACTTAGGAGAAGAAAACGAAAATATAATGTTTAAAAAAAAACAATGTAATTGTTTTGTCAATTCTAAATATCCATTTTTCTATTATTGAGTCTCATGGTATAATTTAATGTTAAGTAAGATTTTAGCCAAAAATTTATGAAATGTTAGGTAAAATTTATATTACCGTTTGATTCCTCATGTTAGCGAGATAACCAAACGACAGGGAAGATTTCCCGGGAGATCCCGCATAGTTTAAGAGTGCCTTTGCGTTGAAAGCCGGTGTCGGCGGTGTAATTCTACCGAAATAAATGTCGAGATCCAAATTGTCCAGTGACCGCTTAACAGGGTTGGCCAATCTGCTAGTATTTGAGGCGTTTCCGTAGAGCGAACCGGTCACGCCTAATTGATATTTGGTTGTTGGATATTGCTCACCTGTTACAAGATACCATAGACCTCCGGCGCAATTGGGTCCTTGACTACAGGGTAAGGGTAAGCAAATAATAACAATAACATGTAACTAGATATTAATATGGCATCACAATATTTTTAATGACCTGCCAACCTAGGTATTTGTACTTTACACATTTTCTTCATTTAAACATGGAAGCCAGCTATTACCAGGCCTAAAAAATGAGCCAGCCCTCAAAAAAAAATTATAAGTGCTTTTCTATCAAAAAAGCCCCATTTAAAGGGCCAAAACAATAGGATATAAGATTTTTTTCTTAAAACAAGGGCTCCATTTTTATCTATCAGGCTTTTTATCTAATGATTTTTGTGGGCTTTATATAACAGGCTATCATTTGTTTTTATTAAGAAAAACAAAATTCTAGCTTGAATTAAAAAAATTATTTTATTCTGCTTAAGTTGTGGATCTTTTTATAGTTGATTTTTCTAATCTTTCTTAAAATTTTTGAAACGAGTTTAGCCAAAAAATAAAGCCTTTTTTCTATTTTTATAAAAAAAGTATTTTAATGTTTTTTTTGGTAAGGGGAGGGGGGGGGGGGTATTTTTGTTGAATAAGCTTTTATCACATTTTTTTGGCCATAGAAATAAAAGCCCATTTATGTCCCGGGCCTTTATTTTTTTCCTCTTTGTCAACAAATTTTCTAGCTCACCAATAATTTATAATGTCCGAATTGACTTTATAAAACGTCGAATTCACGTCCAGGGACGTGTTAACGCTCCACCCCATTTTCTCCTCCTCGTAGGATACGTTGAGCCAATGGTGAGCCGAATACTTTTGTTCGGTTACATTGGTCCACAGGTTCTAAAATTTGTAAATAGCAAATATGCCAATGAAACAAATTGGAATATTTTTTTGCGTTTCTTTTCAATTTCTTATGTTGCAACCTTTTTTTCCATTTTTAATGGGAATCTTACTAAGAATTTATGATGCTCAATTATGATAATTATAATACACAAAAAACAATATGGTATGAGTCCTTCCTACCTTTCCCATATAGGGGCGCCCGTTTAAGGCTTTGACTCATAGTAAATGCTAGCAAGCCGGCAATCTAGTATTTTAGCCTAGGTTCACGCTTTAGGCCAATCGTTTAGGGCCTGCTGCATTAGTGGCTACTCAGCAGATTCAAAGTGGTTTATGCATGAATTTGCACCCCTAACTTCACCTCTGCGTGTAGGACAGTTGCCACTATATGAACGGTTGATTTTGATGTTTGTGTATGAGTTAGTGATAATAAGTTTTTAGGACCTTTAGCGGCCACATTCATATATTATGCGTAGTCGGCTCAGATAGCTCAGTGGCAAACCTTCCTGTCTTACACGCAGGAGTAGCGAGTTCGAATCCGTTTACAGGAGACTTTTTTCTTCGGAAAAATAGTTAACATGTGCAACCACTTTGTAGCTCTTGAATATCCTGCTTAGGCAGTAGGCCTTAAACGATATGCCTATAGTAAGAGCCTAGGCTAAAAACCTAGGTCGCTGGCGCCTAGGCAAGACTAATTGCTTGCCTCGGGTTAAAAGAGTCAAAGCCCTAACGGGTATGGCGCCCCCTAATTGGGGAAAGGTATATAGGAAAAATATATTTTATTAAATTTTTATTTTACCTTACAGCAATATTGACCAAGATTGAAAACTATTGTACCTCTAAAAAATACGTTTCCTTCTAGTCTCTAGGGTCTTAAAATTATTTTGTCCAGCTTGAAACATACCTTAAATTAAAGTTATATAATTTGTACCTGGGCATACACTATATCGAGCCTTGTTTTGGCTTTCCCATCTCGATGATAGTATCTTGATTTAACTACCGGGTGATAGGCTAGCCCCTTGACGGGTGGTGTAACTGTCCAATCGAAGAGCAGGTAAAAAGCGTTGGCGGCATCCTTCACGTCGAAAAATAATTTCGGAAAATTGTAACGATCGAGCTGGCGGCCGTTTGCAAATGGGTAAATCTGAAATTTGGCGGCGATGAAAGCTTTACCTATTTAAATAAAGATATCGTTTTAAGTTTTGATCGAAAATATGAAATTTGCCTAGCACTCTTTTGTAATGTTTTTTGGCAATGTATTATTTTGTCCATACAATGCGCAAAGAAAGTTGTTTTTCACATAAATTCTAAAAAAAACATCAAGCATAAATAGTATTTCTAAATTTTACTATAAAAAAAATTCAGTTATCTAATGCCTTAGGGCAATAAATCATTAGTCTGAATCGCTTAGGCATGTCCCAAAAATAATATCAAAATATCTCTATTACTTGTTAATTATATTAACATGTTAAAACCTTGTGTATCGTACGAAAGATCCAATTCGTAAGGTTGTGGCGGGTACAGCACCTTCGAAAACAAACACCGTGAACGTTCCTCCAGCGGTATCCGGAAAAATAAAGCAATTTTTGCCATTTTGCTAAAGAGGCACAGAACAAATATTTCAAAATACATACTTAAATTTTGCTCTTTTTCGTCATTTTAAAATCAAAATGGAAATCAAAATTCGAGTTTATTTTAATAATTTTTATCTTGACATTACTAAATGGTCAAAATAATGAAACTATTACACGCCCACGGGTATAGCCACGATTTCGTAATAAGCGGGGTTTGTCAGGGCTGACCACTCATTAAAATAACTCGGTGGTGGATTAGATTCACCGCTACCCAATCGGTAATAAATGTAGAGTCGAACCGTTCTGCAAAGCCGAAACCCTAGGAGATTGTCAATGACCCGCGGGAAGTAGCAAGTAGTGTTAGGGGACGCCATCCGATCAGGTATCACAACTGGTTCGTTAGTGAAGGCATTGTTGTTAGTTAGAAGAGGACCGTTAATAGTCTCTCCGTCTATAGCCATTGAATGTCGCTTGCTAAAAGATATAAATATTTTTTGATTTGAAAATTTTCATTTATATTTAGAGACGACCTGATGTATCATTTTTATTAGTGTAGTGACATGCACATATTAGATTGGCCTCTTAATTAATAAATTACATTAGGATAGAGGCTATGAAAAAAAAGATTTGTTTATCGATCCTGCAGATAAATGTAAATACATGTGGGTGGAACTTAAGCTTTTGCTAATGCAAATAGATTCAAAATTAACAGATGAAAATGTGTTATCTTAGGCATTTTTTAAATAAAATATTCCATTTTATTCCATTCTTAGTCTAAACGCCAAGACGTTAATCGTAACCCCATAAATCGTTTCTGATTAAACAATTTTTGACCCTTTGAATAAAAAGTAAATTTTATAAAAGTTTGCGTCCAATCACAGGGTAAGATTTAGGAAATAAAACATTCGGCGTTTAAGACTCGGGCAACACCTGCCCAAAACCTGGCATTTTTCTGGACTAAACATGCATTGCGTCGGGTCGGGCTTACCAGATCATATTAACATTCCTAGTCATATGGCAAACATTCCCTTTAATTCAGTTTACAGTCTAAAACGTTATTTCAAATAATTTTACCTGTATTTAAGTACACTAGTTTTCACGCTTGGCCTATCCACCGTAAAGGTAAGGTTATCACCTTTAGCAGCAGCAGTTATGGAATACCCTAGTGCTGATGCTACACTTAGATCTCGGTTAAAATGAATGAATGCGTCAGTTGATCCGATGGATGTCGAGCCCGTGAAATTTAGCAAAAATCTATATTAAAATGCATATTTATATGTATTAATTAATATTATGCTTATTACTAATTAATTTATTAGCATAAGTAATAATTCGATTTCAAGCCATGATGTTTGGTAAATTTGTCAGAATAATTTTGTTTAGGTTGTAAACTTTAATATTACAATATGAAATTTTATCCTCCAATACTATAATTTATTAAGCTTAGACATTTATTTCCGCTTTAAAAAGCTATAAGTCATGTGTATTTAAATAATTGTTTGCAAAACAATAGGCCAAAGGAATAAAAGATAATAAGAACGAAAACAATATGTTTTATCATTTTGATGTAAAAGTTTAAAACAAAGAATGCTACCGCCATACATTACACATTAGTCGGAAGTGAGGCAAATGTGATCGGTGGTCATGGTATTTGGAGGAACATTAAAAATGAGCCATTTTTTGAATTTTAAATTTTAGAGAGTAACCCTAAACATTATGAAATAATTATATAATCCGAAACTCGCACCTGTAAAATTGAACCTTAATGGAAATTATGTTATTTATATATTAAAAACAGAGACATTCTAATTTTCCAAAAATATATATGGGCTAGGCAGAGAATTTGCATTATGTAAAAAAAAATTTTTGTTAATTCTGCATTCTTAACGCCTCTTTTCCAGAAGTGTTGTCTTTTAATGTTTATGTTAAGATCATAATTTTGTTACTCGTGTTGAATGTCCCATTTGAACGCGAACAGGCCTTGTACGAATGATTTTAGTTTGAAAAGCAAATCACCCTTGACTCGTATGTCAATAGGGAGACCGGATGACGTTGGCAACGTCAATTTAGTCTCCAGGAATCTAATTATTCTAAAATATAATTAGAAATATATTTTTTTTCACAAAAACTTAAAATTATTTTCACGGGCCAAGTTAAATTAGCCTAAATAGGTCAGGTTTTTGGTCTAAGTCATCCTGCCATATATTTAGGCCTTCAGGATCAAAAATGATGTAGATTACATTTAGAATTTTTGATCTAATATTAAAGAAAAAGAGGATTTTAATAATTTAGGTATAGCCAAAAACATAAAAGAATAACTAAATATAAAAATACCCTAACAAAACCGATTATTTAAAAGCTTTTAAATCTAAGTCGTCAACGTTTATTTAATACCGGGGCGAAATATAAAGTCTTGGAGGAATAAAAAGAGGCAAAGCCTTGAAGGGCTACACATATGATAGGCTATAGTTTTTTGGTAGTTTTACAATATTATAAGCAACGAAGAAAAATAGAAGTTAACTAACTTTAATGTTTGTAGATTATTAAAGATCCGATAAATGAATGAATCAAATTTTCGAGCGTAATATGTTTTATCGTAATCATGAAAGAGGTCCATTAAGCGATAATGAAATATGGTACGACCTGAAATATAAATTTTTTCATTTTTAATATAGGGCACGTGCAAAGTGACTTTTTATTTTTGTAAAATTTTGAAAATTCTGAAAATTTTAAAAATTTATTTTTTTTTTTAAATTTTTTCAAAAATTTGTTATTTCAGTAAAAGCATTTTATGTGCATATATTAAATTTAACAACTTTTTGAAAATTTGCGTTCAATTTTAATAATATTGAAAATTTCACGAAAATAAAAACTCAATTTGCACGTGCCCATATATACAAACTCTGCCTTTTTTTACACAATTGTTTTGCACAAATTATTATTTGAAAAAAAAAATGACAAAATTTTACAAGCATGGACAAGCATTAACGGCTTTGAGGCCTTTGGTAGCTATATGCTTCACACTGTTCTAAATTGAATTGTATCCTTTTACTTACCAAATAATAGAATATTTTATGCTGCCCCATTTATAAGTATTTTAGCCCACTGTCACACGCGCGATGAAAAAATTATCCCATTAAATAAATGAGGTTTGTAGATGCCTCATATATAATTAATTATAATTATAAAGAATTTTGAGTTAACCCGCGAGCACTGTGGGGTCCAATATGGATCCCAATAATTCTTATATAAATATGTTTTAAAAAATATATATTATTGGCCAAAATGTACTTTATTATTGAATATATAGTAAACATAATTTGTGATAAAAGATTGGTCTAAGTCTAATAACACTTGTTTAAAAATTAGAAACTCTATTTTTTAAGGTTCTCTTTATGGTAAATTTCAATGTTTAAAACCATAACATTGCCTCAATGTGAATTCAAACTTAAATATTTGCGACCTTGTTGTCAAGTTATTTTTTTTAACATTTTTACATATTATGTATATATTATGTTTTTATTGTATAATATTAATAATTGTATTGCTCTTTATAACATCTAGTTTTTATGGTAGACAATAGCTAATAATTATTTATATTATTTATAAACAAGATATATCTAATTTAGAAAAATAAAAAATACCCATTTTTAAGATTTTTAATAATAACCTAAATTAATTTATAATTGATATGCATGTGTTTTTCTTCAAAATAATAAACAAAAAACCAAATTCATAGCTTCAAAACTCTAGAAGTTGTAAGGCTTTAAAATTGGTGTCCATATGGACCCCACTGTAGCATTCGCACAAATTTCTCACACTAACATTCGCAAGTTAAAAAGTTAATCCTTTGTAGCATGGATATTATTATTGGTTTATAAAGTATTTTTAGGAGTAATTTTTAAACAATCATTTTTATAAAATTTTTTAAACAGCTAATATGTAAAGTTTAACCGAACTATGTATGGACAATATAGCAATTAGTAAATTAACTTAACCAATGAATATTGCTTTATAATTATTAATTTCCTCACCAGGGATAAATATCATTAAAAGTTGGTAAATTTTTTTATAAGAATATAAAAAAATGTGCCTAAAAAGGAAATTTTTTTATTAGATTAAATATTTTAGACCCTAAAAATCAAATGTGCTTGGGTATAGATAAAAATTATGTATTCGCGAGTTATAAAATGCAATAAAAAATTTTATATCATTTATTACACATATAATGTTACAAAAAATAAGTTTATAAAAACATATAAGCATGCCTCCCCATGATAACTTTATCTCATATATATTTTCCGCGGGTTTAGTTTGTTACGCCTTCAGCTCCTTAGATCCGTCCATTACGAAAAATGGCCATTTTTGACCAAATTGACAGATCTTAATATACCCGATTTTTTTTTCATATAAAATCCCTTGTAACTTATGTATGTTTACACAAATAATTAAAAATATATTTTATCAATATATCAAGCTCTTACATCAGTATTTATTACAAAGAATAATGGTTTAATGTAATTTTTAATCTTCAAATTTTAAGGTAAATTAATTTAAATAAGGATATAAATTTGTACAAGATTTTTTGATTGCACTTATAGCAACTACGTCATGGTTGGTGTTAAAAGAATTTTAATAAAAGCAATAGTTAGTAAATATCGATGTTGAAAATTTTTAAATTTGCTGAAAAAAAACAAATAAACTTTGAACGCACGGCCGTCATTTAGGCAATAACATTTATAAGAAAATTAAAACCTTCCAATTCTACAATCAATCGTGCCTTGGCAAAATCAGCTGGCTTAAACGGTTTTTTCCGATTCCCACGAAGTAAGTTGAAATATATCTGTCTCAAGATACCTTGAAGTTCGTTGTCAACCACTTTTTTCCACATATTGTCCATGTTCGGTAATTTGTATTGCTAATTTATTTAGATAAAAAATTTCATGATTAAAACACCCTAATTAAACAATAATATTACAATGTTTTTAGCGTTTCAATACCTAAATCCAATATCTAAAATGCCTGATTAATACTCGATAATATTAAAAATACCGGGTAGTTGGTTGTTACAAATTCTTCTAAATATCGCATCTTGGCCTCTAAAAGAGCCTGAAACATATTCATAACAGGAATGGATCCAAAAGCTTCTTCCGTCTTATTAGCTGTTACTGTAAAATTTAAGGCATACAAAAAAATAATTTGAACAAGCCCGAAACTAAAAGAATTAAATTTTTTTATAATTTAACTTTCACGACCAAATATAAATTAAAAATAAAAGTACATAAAAGAATTTTCAATTTTTTATTTTTTTTTGTTTTTGTATTTAACACTGTATAAAACTGCTCAAAATGTCGAAAAAATGGTAAAATGACTTTTTAAGACCTCGAGACTTAAAGCTAATTATTTATTTTTGAATAGGTTTTGAAGCAATTTCATTAGTAACTGTTCAAATGCATGTTATGCGATCCGTGAAAGGTGTCCCATATTTTTTCGGCCACCGATTCTAGAAACGGACCAACCCCAACTAAGCTCACAGTTATGAAATTGGTTTTCCAAGCTTGCTTGTAGTCGAAATAAGATTGAAAGCGTATCATAGACGGCATGTAACTTTCGCATTCGTACGTTATGGCAGTCATAACCACCAAATCTTAAAATTATTAGCTCTTATAAATAAATTTTTTAAAATAAACAAGGATTTACAAAGAAAAAAGTCAACCGCGAGTGATGTGACACTGATTAAAAAATGGTGCCATAGGACAGCGAAATTAGAGAAAATCATATCAGAACTTATAAATATATCGGAGTGGTAATCATTTCTGTCTTGAACGCAGGAGGTTGCAATTCCGAATCCGTGTATGGACGTATATTTTTCTTCGGAAGATAAAAAATTGGCAGCCACTTTATAGCTGTTGAGCTTGGACGAAGTGCCCAATGTTATAGCCTACGCCATAAACCCAAGTCGCCGATGAATCTTAATATGAGTCAAACGCCATTAACGGGTATGGCGTCTCTATATGTTAAGGGGAAAATTTTAAACCTATTTTTTTTATAGAGGTTTGTACTATAGAAAGCAACATTTAGCAAGCAAACAATCGGTTCGTATGTAAAGTAGCACTATAAAGTTTTAAATATTGAGATTTCAGACCTTTCCGAGAGTAAGGGCGCCTTACCCGTCTATAGCTTTGTCCTCATTTCCCGCAAGGCAAAAGATATTGCCGTTGGGTTAAACAGTTAGATTCGCTTGCGCGTCGGCGACCTAGATTGCCAGGAAAACCTAAAGCCTCCCAGCCAGCGGCTTTAAAATGGTTACACGCATGTGCTATTTTCCAGAAAGCCATTAATACACGGAATCGAAACCAAAATTCCTGCGCAAGAAAAAGGTAACGACCGAGGTAACTGATCAATGTTAATTTTTTGTTTAAAAATATATAATAGTAATTGAATATTAAACATTTTAGCTTATATAAAAAAATGTTCTAATTATTATTTAAAGGACATTTGCTTACCATACGTATTCAAAAAGGGAATATGCACAGGGTGACGGGTAGTAAAAATTTGGGAACTCGTAAAAGGATTTTTGATGGAAATGTCGGGAGTGTAGCCGCGGGATTGCAGCAGATAGGTGAGGACTGAATGGAAACTATACCTATAAAATAGAACATTTGCTTATTTATATTCATTTTTAACGTGCTAAATCTTTATTTTTCTAAATCAGAAAATTTAAACTTATTTAAAATTCTTTAATATCATTTTTTAGATTAGAGAGATACTTGTTTGTCAACGTTTTAGGCGTATCTGGTGAACGAAGGTAGGACACGACAAAACTTTTGACTTGATGACCTTCTGGCAACTCGATGAAATAATCTATTGCCGCCTCCACCAAATCGGACTCCTTGGTACCGTTTTTTTCGGTCTTGGTGCTGAGGGCGCCGCCTGCCAGGTCAATAGTCTCTAGTTCGTGGACCAAGTAGAAAAAAGATTGAATTTTGAGGGCATTGGTAGAATTGGGATCTCGTAAGGTGCTAAGTACAAGTTCGTTAATGAGGTGAGCGTCGGTAATAGCTTCGAAGTTGTGGATATCGTCTAAAATCTTTAATATAAGTAAAATAACATGCATTCATTAAAGAAAAAAATATTGAAGATTCTCCTGATACATTGATCAGTATACTTGGGACGTTCCAAGGGCGTAGCAAGTTGTAAAGCTTGGGGGGGGGTTTCAAAAAAAAATTTTTTGCCAAATATTAATGGAATTTTAAATGTAATTTAATTTTATATTTAATTGGTATTTAGTTTGGGGGGGGGGGGGGATATGCACTAAAAATTTTTAATTTGGGTGGGGATATGGCATGCTTGGAGGTAGTTTCATCCCCAACCCCCCCCCCCCCCCCCCCCCCTTTCCTACGCCAATGGGACGTTTGCCTTTAATAGTATAAAAAAATGTTTATTTAATTTTTTTTTCAAGTTAAAAAGTTTAATATCTGTATTAGGGAAACTTATGTAACTGTACTAAACTAAGCCGTTATGGTTGCAATTTAATAGTCGGTCACGACCCAATTTCTTTAACCAGTCAATGATATTTCATACATCAGCTGTATAAAAGCAGTTGATGCAGAAAAAAATAGTTACCTTAAAAGCCGTTAAAGCTATGTAGGGGGAAGCATGGGTAAAACGTTTGATACAGGATATCAAGTTTAATGCCAAAATGTCGGAGGTGTTGTACAGTGCAATGGTCCATTTAGAGTTTGCTATCGATATGAGCGCCGCTTCTGCCATTACGCGCTGTTGGTAGTGACTTAAATTCCTAGATTGTCGAACAATTATTACAGGTAGGTGAAAATACATTGTCTCACCCCTGTAAGGTGAGTTTTTAAGATCAGTAGAAAGGAAATATTGTGATATGTTTTGGACTGATTTTGACAAATTTTATTGTTTTGATAATAACGGCAATATAACAAATAAAGAATTTGACATTTTTAAAGGAAATTTTCCGAGATTAGTACTAGCGAGTTATGCAGAGTTGTGTTAGAGCAATGTAGGCTATGTTTTAATGCCCCGAACATTTATTAGTAGGGCGTAGTAAGGTACATTTTAATTAAAGGCGCCGATATATCATATATCCGTTTGGCTTAATCCATATGGCCATACAAAAAATTATGTATTTTTTAATGTTTAATTATAAAATTTAAACAAAAACTTTGAAATTAAAAATGGTTTTTTTCTGTATTTAGGTTAAACTTGCACCTATACCTAATTAGTTCATAGTCGGGATAATGATTGGCGTATATGACGTGTGGGCCCGTTTGATCGGTTTGATTGACAGGGCAAACGGGAAGGATGTAGGCGTGAAGCAACCGATAGGTATTGTATATGGCGTCGAGCGTAGTTTCGTCTTCCGGGACATTGTATATCGGGTATTTCCTCAAGACTTCGCCCGCCGACACAAAACTATGGTAGGAGGGGAGCTCATGAGCGATGCGCTACATGCGGGTTAAAAAAGGATATTTTTATTGTTCAATATATATATAAATAGGGCAACATAAATGCCTGTCGATTTTTTTATATTTCATAAAAATGTTAATAAATCCTATAGGTTACCGGTCCCTTAAATGGCAGTCCTTTTATTTCATATACTACTTGTCCGGCCAGGTTAATTATTAATAAATAGATCAAACCAAAGGAGGTTAGGCTATGCTATACGTTTTTTTTGAAAATGAGCCGATATACAACTTTGACTCATATGCCCCAACCGCGGGCCTCCTATCTCTCCCATAGACCTTTAATTCAATCCATCCCTAGCTGCCCTCAAGCTCAATCTTACTACCAACTTTCAACGAATGGAGCAATAAACAACAACAACAAGGCACATGACTCATCGTTAAGCCTTTTATCGGCAGCGGCAACATTTAAAAAACAAGCAAGGGTGAGATTATAATCAATTGTTTCAAATTTTAATAAAAATACGAAACAAGATACGGCTTTACATGTGGATTTTGATGCCCAATAATATTTGACAATTAGAAAATCATATATCTACTACAGTGATAATTTTTTTTAATAGTTGTTTAGGCTTTTTTTCCATAATTAGGTGCCAGGCCCAATAAATATCGCCATGATTTTAAGGCATCATGGATAACAAGGTAATAGTCGTCTTGAACTTTACTCTATTATGCTCGCTATTTCCTAATTGGGGCATTTAAGTCTGCAATTAGCTGGATGTAAATATTGTAAATAAAAAGTTACGTAAGCTAGTTGCAGGGTACAGGTGTTGGGATTACTGGTAGAACCTAAAACATTTGCGATTGTGTAACTCAATTCCGGCAAATTTTCGTCTCGGTATTTGATCCAAGCATTGTCATTTTCTTCGCGCAGAAGGGTTAGTAGGACGCGAACGCAACTATGAGTACCGCATTGCGTGAGAGCATCCAGCAACAAAGGTATCTATGAACGATAACAGAATGTAGTCGCAACAAAATTTTAAATTATCACCAGGTTTGGGCATTATGTTATTAATTGTAGTTTTCGTTGAAATGTAAATATATCTCGAAATTGAATATTTACTATATGTGGAAATTAACAATTAAAAAAATGCGATGTTAAAAGAGAGCGAGGAAAAGAAAGAATAATTTTCTTAAAAATTTTGTTGCAATTTCAATCAGGGTTTTTTATAATAGAAATTAATTTTTTAAATTAGCTATATTGATACATTTTTTTTGGGTGAGGAGCATTGAAATTGCTATGCGGCGACGTTCATAACCCCTAGGGTCAATAGGATTAAGCGCGTCTCTCCGCCAATACCATAATATCCATCGAAATGACGCCGCACTCTCCGGAATATTATAGCATGCAGGCTTTACAACTCTAGCAAAAGTCAAAGGCCAGAATCATTCACCTGCTAAAACAATGCCCCCCTTGCCCTACATCTGTTGAAAGAGACGGCATACCCGTCAGGGCATAGCCCCTTTATATTGATACATAAAAGCAAAAGTATGCGAGATTTTGTGGACTTAAAGGGCTACCACAATACTTTCGTCTTTTTAGACCCAAGATGTGTAATCACTTGCATCGTCGTACCGAGGATTGTGAACTTGTTGCGCACCCCTATTTCTTATATCATTCTTGTCAAACGTTTAAATATACCATAAGAATTAAGCCTAGATGACAATATACCCTATCTTAAATATTGCCCAAACTATTTTTTAATTTATTTTTCCACTGTTGAAAAATCGCATGTCTTTTTATACCTGTTTAACATTTACCAGGCAATTGCCGCCATCATTGCCACAAACGAGGGATTGTCTTATATGGTGGTACCAGAAACTAAAGGTGGATTTGTTTTGTTTTCGCATGATTTCAACTAATTTGTCAAATTTTTGCAAGATGACTTCTAAAGGCTTTTCTGGTTCAAACTCATTTAGTAGTTTGGTGATGGTTTCTAGAGATTACGAAAAAAAAAATAAATAATAATAAGTTAATTTATCATCTATAAATACATTTTATTTATTTGGTACACTTAATAAAAATATTTTATTAAGGGCCCGTTTAGAGTTCTTTCACTTTTACGGAATTTTTAATATTTATTTGCATCGAAATTGTAAAATATTGTTTTCTACAATTTTTTCTTACATCCAGTGCATATAAGCATAGTTTATGTAGTTTAAAATTATTTCATATCCTATTAATCCATTTAATAAGATTCCTTTTGACATTCTAGCGCCTAATAGTTATTAAAAAAAATTCTAAAATTTTTAAAAATTATCCTAAAAATAACTAATCTATGAACGCGCCCTGATTAATCTTTATAAGAGTTGTTGACCATTCATAAGACATTTTTTTAAGTTAAAAAATACCATTTGAATCTGCAAGATATTCAGTCTGTGTTATAATATTCCTAACATTTAGCGTTTCCCCGTGTCTTTGCATAAGCATGGCTGCTATCAGAGTTTGATTCCTTCGAGAAAAATGGCTGAAATGTTGTCGTATTTCTGTGCTATAAACAAAAAAAAATCATTATTTCTAAATGCTCTTAAAAACATATTATAAACAAGTGATTTTATGTTATTTAAATAATATTTTAAATTGGTGGCCTGAAGACGATAAAAGGTGTTATATATGTTGATTCGAGTCAGGGATTGTATAAAAATGGCTCTATGCGTAATTAGTTATATTAATAATTTTTATTATGAAATTATCTTTTACTGTATCGTAGTCACGGTTCCAGCTACTGGCACAGGGTATTCCTCTTCACAGTCAATGCTTTCCAACGATAGCAACTTTTTGATTTCGTACTTGCAAACTATCTTTGGTTGGTAAATTAGGTCAAGTATGATATTCTAAGAAAATAGATTTAAAAAAACTTTAAATGCAACAAAATTAGATTGGTTTGGAATCCAATTCTTTTAGAAATTCATAGCAGGTTAAAAAAAATTAAAGTTCACAATGATTTTTTCGCTGACAAATTAAAATGGTGTTTGTTTGTAATGCGATGGCGGCTCCGAAAAAAAAGAAATATATAGGGACAAGGTATAATTGTCTAAAATGTAAATTATTATAAAATCAAAATTGAATATCATATATCTTATTGAAGTTAGCTATAAACATAATACTTAAATTGATATGCGTTGAATTTTGAGGGGTTAGAAAACAAATGAGATTAGCCTCTGATCGTAGGTATGCCGTTTATAAATGTCATGAAAAATTAAAACCCTGGTGTTTCTCCTCTAAACTGGATCAGCCCCCATTTTAACACATTTAATTTTGAAAGAATTACAATCTTATTTTTATACAATGGCCAACTCTGATTGATATTTACTTAATTTAAAAAAAAAAGGTATAATACATCTCCCATTTTAAGGAAGGACCACGGAGAAAATGTCGTTATGTTGGTCATGAGATCGCGCTGGAGCGTGCATTGGCGGAAGGTTTTGGTCCGGGTCACAGTTACAGTCGAATATGGACCCACTCGTTCGCCGTAATTGATGGGATACAGGGCTCTGTGATTAGTTGATTCATCGTTCGAAACATCGTATTCGTATGGGCATAAACCGAAAGCGTCATTCTAAACAGTGATCATAAATGTATAGTCCGGTCTTTTATTGTATAGAAAAAACTGAGGTAACACCTGATTTTAATAGTTATTTATGTCCTGTCGTTAGGTAGTTGTATTAAACACATTTTCCCCAATTTAAAAAGATAGAAAGTAACTTTGTAAGTATTTGTGGCTAAAATACACATAACATCCTGTTGAGATGCAGTTTTCATTATATAGCTTAAGACGCGTCCAAACTAAAATCTTTTAATACAATTTTTTTTTAAATATTTATTTTATTATTTTAAATGCTAACAACAAAAATTGGCGACTTTTTGCTAAAACGCGGTTTAAAAAATTTTTAAAAACTGAATGAATCTTGAACGCGCCCTTTATAAATTTTGCTGAAAATTAAAGAATAGAAATATATTGATTTTAAAATTTATCCCAAATTAATGATTTTAACCATATAAATATTTTATAACATAGGTTTGTACAACATACAAAATAACTTAACCAAAAACTTTTTGAGATCAGTTTGACCAATTCATAATTATAAGCAATCATGATAAATAGTAAACGGATCTAAAAGGAAGGCCTATTTTTTGTTGTCATATGTTAAGATTGGATAGGAAAAATTAGA
This sequence comes from Acutogordius australiensis, assembly GCA_030555515.1. Taxonomy (NCBI): domain Eukaryota; kingdom Metazoa; phylum Nematomorpha; class Gordioida; order Gordea; family Gordiidae; genus Acutogordius; species Acutogordius australiensis. Next base: position 42,842,552 of record CM060243.1, on the reverse strand, counting down.
AAACATTTATTTATACAAAACATAGGCTCATTGGCGTAATAGGTGAATCTGGTTAACACTTCCCATATGCTAAATGATCATTATCGTGAGACGTTTAATAATTGCAATAAAAGGTTTGGCCTATCCTATATGAAAAACATAACTCACCCCATTTTTCACTTCTCACTCTCCTGAATACGCCTCCTCACAAGCTCATCTTTATAATATTAAAACAGAGGGAAGGGGGGGGGGGGGTTTAGAGTTTATTCAGTTTTAAAATTTTTTTTTACAAAGTTGACATAAAACGAAAATCTACAAAGCCATGTTTAATTAGTAGTATTAAAAATACTTTGTCAGAAATAAAAGTTAAAATACGAAATTTCTAGATATATCAAAATTATAAAGTTTTTTGAAATAAAAAATGAATTAAATTTGTACGCGGCCATTCAAGGCTAGGGAGGCATTTAGAAATTTAACTGGTGGCATCATTGACATGTCCTAAGCACATCGTCCTATGTAAATAAAAGGAATTGTTAATATTTCACTTCAAGGATTGTTTGGGATGTTAGGTAATCCAAATCGGTCCGTAGCAGGAGTGTCGAAATAAAAGCTCTTTTAAAATTTTTGGCTGCTTCGATGTCCATCGGGTCGGCGTAAATGCGAACGACGTTAAAATCATCGTACGAAAAGTAAAGGTCGTATCTGTAATACATATATATTTTGGTTCTCTTAGGTTTGAATTTGGAAAAAAAATTTAGTGGCTTAGGCCTGATCCAAATTTAGAGTTAAATATGTTGTACGAGAACTGGATGAATGTTAAATTTAATAATGTACACTCTATTTTAAAACGGGGATAGAATATTTTAGAGTTACATTGCTAATGACCAGTTTTTTTTGGGTGAGGAGCATTGAAATCGCTATGCGGCGACGTTCATAACCCCTAGGGTCAATAGGATTAAGCGCGTCTCTCCGCCAATGACATAATAACCATCGAAATGACGCCGCACTCTCCGGAATATTATAGCATGCAGGCTAACACATCTGGCAAAAGTCGAAGGCTAGAGTCATTTACCTGCTTAAACAATGCCCCCCCCCCCCCCCCCCCCCTTGCCCTACATCTCTTGAAGGAGACGGCATACCCGTCAGGGCTTAAATAGTTTTTTAGCATATACTTTTCAACTTCGTAGGCCAAGGGCCATTGTCTGGGATCGTAATAGGAGTCATTTTTTTCGAATTCACGCGTAACTTGATTAAAATCACACATATCAAACTAAAATTAAATACAAAATAATTTAAAATGAATTATATCTTATAAAATGTATAAGCCAAAGTTATTACAAAATTCACACTTAACACATTAAATATAGATTACTTACTTCGTCGAAGAAATTTCTTTCAAATTTATTTAGCAAGACCGCAAGCCAAAAGAGTTTCTTAGAATAAGTTTAATTTCAAATCGAAATAAATAGCGTATAAAAGATGAAGTGGCCTTCAAAATTTACGTTTGTTTTTTTTGCGCACTGTTTAAAACAAGGGGTTCCACACTTATTTCCCGTCAATTCAATAGAATTGTCTTGAGATAGTTTTTCACAAGTCAAAAATGCTACTGTAATTTTTTGTTAAAAATTACAGGTCAACAAATTTCAATGGCACATCCGTGAAATTTATGAAAACATAAAAGAATTTGTCCCCATGATGGCCTCTTCTCATGATACTCCGTTTTTTTTAGTTTCTTCCGGCCTCGGCTCCCTACAACCGTCCATATCGAAAAAATGGCCTTTTTTGACCAAATTGATAGATCGCGAATACCCTAAAATGAACAAATTGAAGAATCTTTTTTTCATATAAAAATCCCTTGTAACTTTTACAAATAATAAGAAATTTATTTAGTATATTAAGCTCTTACATATCAGCATTTAGATAATACAAAATATTTTGCGTCCAAACTTAAATACGACACGATATATTATCGGTTTTTAATAAAAGTTTTATTTGCTGGAGTTAACAGTTTTGCTGTTGTAAATATGCAAAAAAAATTCTTAATTTATTTTTGTTTTTGAAACTGTTTTTCTGGCATTTTTTCTAAAATTTTTATTGTTTATAGCTGACTAACTAAATTTGATTAGAAGGTAAACGGATCGTAAATCCTTAAGATGGCAGGTTCTATCTCCGTAGTTAGCTCCTAACTCTCAAAAATTTGTTGACCTGTGTATTGACCGCAGGTGTGCGACCATTTGATTAAGAGGGTGTGCAAAATTTAATTATTGCTGACTTTCCTAACTTGGACTTACATTAATTCTTATAAAGCAGTTTTCAAATGCCTCGATAGCTACCACGCAATTTCCGGAAACGGTAGAATTTGCCGGGTATTCTGGCAATTGGGCGATAAATCTGGTTGTCAAATTAAACTCGTGGGTGTACAAATACCGATATCCGGGTTTAAAATAAGTGTTTGCTACATGGGATGAACATTGCATAAATCATTATAAATAACCTTATAGGGAGCGTTCAAACTTTATTTATTTTAACAAAATATTTTAATTAATTTGAAATTTTTATTGAAGTGTTTATAATGCGAACAATAGAGATTGGCTAATATTAAATTGCGTTTTATGGCAGAAAAAATAAAATATATAATTTTTTATTAATCAAATTTTTTTGTAAATGAATGATGTCTAAACGCGACCTTTATAAATCAATTTGTTGCAAAACAAAATCTTATAAAATTTGTGCATGTAATAACACATTGGTTTAAATACAAAATCTTCAATCAAATTCACATTTTCTATTTTTTCAAATATAATTGAAATATCATTTTTTGGAAAATTAATTTTTGGTACCTTTTTGACATTTTGGAAGGGCATCTGGTGGAGTAGCTATCATTGTAAAAATTAAAATATAAATAATTATAATTCCAATCATTTTTGACTGGGATATCTTAATGCATAATACTAAAATTGTTGACGAAGCACAAAATGTCATAAAATTAATTATTCTGAGGGCCCGTTCATACTTCCAGTTTTAAATAAAGTTATAAAAAAATTAATTATTCTAAGGGTACATTTCAAAAAAAAAGTTAGTTTAATGAATTATTTTAAAGGAGTGAATAGATAAAAATTAATCTGCCTTAAGTATACTTAGAGCAATTTCTCTCATTTTAAAAAAATTGTGCAATGGTTCTTGATTTTCGATAAAAAACCAAATTTTAAATATTAAAATTTACATAATAAATTCTGTAAAAAAGGAAAAAATCTAAATGCTTAAATAAGTTAATTTGTCTTAGCTAGTTTAGAAGATTTGCTTTAGCCATTTTATGACCTATTTATGGACTTTCATCTCGAATCAATGAATATTGAGAGTTTTTTTGACATTAACGGCCCTCTGAAAGTTGGCGACATTCTATTATAGGCTTTCGTGAGCTTAATAACACAGGTCAACTGCATCCCCACGAATGCCTTATCTCATATGTATTTTTCGTTTTTCTTTCTTCCGTTTTTGGCTCCTTATCCGTCTATAGCGAAAAATGGCCTTTTTTGACCAAATTGACAGATCAAAGTATACCTTAAAAAAATTTAAAAATCTTTTTTACATATAAAAATTATTTATAGCTTATATATTTAATCCTAAATAATGAAAATGCTCTTACATCGGCACTTAGATAATACAAAATGTTTCGCCCAAACTTAAATGCGACACGAATTATTATCGGTTTTTTATTAAAATATTATTTGAAGTTTGAATTTAACAGTTTAACTATTGTGAACATGCAAAATTATAATTTCAATTTATTTTTTTTTGAATCTTTTTTGGTTTTTTACCTTTTTTTTTAATGTTTGTAACTGACTACCTAAGTTTGATTAGAAAAAACGGTAAACGGATTAGATATGCCCTTATATGACGGGTTTGATCTCTGTAGTTAACTCATAACTCTCAAAAAATTGTATTTTATTATAAATGTTTTTTGTTTACGGTTATAAGAAATAATAATTTTAATGTGGCAAAATAATAACCAACTACTTACTGTACATAGTAATAGTTTAAAGTAAAAACTATTTTTATTTGGTAATTCATAAGCTATATTGTTAAATAAAAATCAGAGTCCTCTCCGGCCTAGATATTTAGACCTAGCCTGTCTATGCTTTGTAAGTAGGGCCCGACCTGACTAGCCTGAACCGGTTGTTTGGCTCGGCCAAAAATCATGTATTTATTTGGGCCGGACCGGGCCTTATTTTACAAGGACGGCATGAAAATTTTTTATCACAAGGTATAAGTCTTTTGCTTTCAAATTTTTAATAAGTTAGTAGAAGAATTTTGCTGTGTGATAATAATTTTATCATTTTAAATTCTTGTCTACGATAGGCAAAATAAGATGTTACAACCTTTAGATGGGTCGGTACTCAACCGGGTGTACTAGACCGGGCGGGCTTTCAAGTTTAAAACATAATCTATATATAATTTATCGCCCCCGAGGTTATATTCTGCTATCGAGGATAGTCAAAGTTACAGTAACAGACCCCCATGTGCTTTTGGTGCCTTGCGTAAACCATTAACGTATCACCAAATCACTCATGCCAAAAGCAAATGATTGGTGGCAAATTTTTGTTAAGCCCCTAAATTAATATTGTCACCCCCACCTCCCCATCTACCTGTGCCATTAGGAAATACGATCTTTTTTAGATATGGGTGGGACGAAGGGTGAGGTTTTGAGATAAATTTTTTAGAGTAATTAGAGCTCAAATCAGTTAAAATCCGTCCTGACTTGACTCTATTGATTTAAAATTGCCCATCTCAATGGAAAACTTTACTTCCAGCATGGAATTACACATATCGACAGCGTAAAAGCAGTTAAATTTTTTTTATCCACATAGGATTGTATATCTGGCATATATTACGTTATCATAAAGGTCTACAAAAATTAACTGATATGGCAAAAATTATGGGACTTTGTAATAATCATGAAGGCCATTTCAGTATTACGAAAAAAAATTCAAATTTTAGACTGATAAAATGATTTTACCCAAATGATTTGCGACTTAATATAGAAATAATTTTTATTCATATATTTCTCCTGGAACTTCTATTTTTTATTTTAAATAATAAAAGAATGATTGTTATTTGTTGCGGTTTAAGCTAAAATATTGGTTCGGCTTGGCACGAATTGTTTAGGCTGTGCCCGTCTTGATCCGATTTATATTTCGGTCCTACCCAACTTCCCAGACTGTGATTTAGAATATGAATCAATAAATAAAGTTTGAAAAGTCGTTTAAAGTTCGTTTAAATTAGAATGGCTCTTCTTTATTTTTTCACATAAAATATTTCTAACAAGGCCTGTCTCTTAAATGAAAATGAAACATAAAAAGAGGATTAAACAAAATGAATAACTAATTAAAAAGGATCTCTTTGTATGTAAAGCCGTAGAAAATCAATAACTTTGGATGCTGCTAAATGCTTAATTCAGAGAACCCACAACAATTTTTGCAAGAGTACATTACACTATTATCAAGAGCGAACGAGCGGATCTCACTTTTAAATCCAATCGCCTATTATATTCTTATTAACAATCCTAAAGAATTTAAAGGATGTCCCTAGGATCAGTCAGTGATTTATTGGAGAGGAAGAATGTTTTGAAGGGCCTAAAACATGTATTTTAAATTAGCCCCAAAAAAACGTGGTATCTGTTTAAAAATACCTGGTGCCCTGAAGAATTGCTCGGTTTGCCTTAATGAACGGGCCACTTAGATATATAGTGATCCCTTACTTTGTAAATAGGGGGCGTAATCTAATATTTAATTTTTTAATAAAGTCATCTTCAACAGGACATTGTGAAATATATTTGAAATATTATTCAAAATAAAATTAGGTTAAAATGTACCAATGCCTCTGGTGTAATTCGTTATGCAGGCTACCAATATCCAACATACAAGACTAAGATAGGTTTGGAGCGAAGATGAATTTATGGCTCCCATAAGGAATGTAATACAATTTATTCAAGCTTACAAAGTGCAAAATTTTTGCTTTGCTTGAAAGCAATATGATCCACAGTCCGCGACCAAATTTGTTAAGCTTATTCAAAGGTAGATTAAAATTGTTTCAGAAGTCGCAAATTATTTCCTCCAAATAAAAATTTACATTTATAAGGACCGTTTGAAAGTTTTTATACGACATCACAGTCCTGGTTATTTCCGGACAACCCGGAACATATATTAAAAATATATAAAATTTGTCATAATCTCGCACTCTTATCGCACATTAAAATTTTGACATTCACCAAGCAATGAATGAATGGTTTAGTAAGTTTATGTCCAAAAAAAATGAAATAATTTTTTTTTTTGGCTTTTACTACGTTCAACTTAAAATGAATAGCCAAACCAAAAAAATCATAAAACATTAAGAATAGAATTTTGATTGTTCTATGAAAGGTTCGAAAAGTTTTTGGGGACCTTTAACAAATTAATCTGGTTTTATTTTGATGTTTTAGAGCTAGTTTGATTTAGTGTACAGTACCACTATCTCCAAAAAATTAGAATAAAGCAATTTGTTTTAGAATTCTAATTTGTTTTTGTTTTTATAATTAAAAGTTGATTTTCAAACTAAACAACTCACTTTACCTAAAAATAGAATTTTAAAAATATATTAAAGAATAGAATATACGTATTTGTATTTTTTATGCGCCCAATTATATTTAATTAATATTTTTTATATTTTTTTTACACCATTCTAAATGTGAAAGATTTTCTAAACCTAGTTAACATTGTAGCCAAAAAATACCAAATCTCAGACCAGCTGACCCTTATCTAAAAATTTAACCATAATAGTTAAAAACATAAATAAAATAATTTTATATAAAAAATTCTTATCGATTGCACAGATGATATTTATTATTAAAAAATTTACTAAGTTGCAAATAATTGTTAAAAAAATTTTAATTATACCTTTAGCTTGAGCTGGAAAAAAAACCTATTTTTAGATCAAACTTATTTTTTTTTATATTTTGAAATTAAGAAAAAGGGTTTTAGCTTTAAGTAAGAAAATAATAAAAAATAAGATTTTATGCTTCAATTTCGTATCTATTTATAATTGATTTTTTTAATCTTAAATTTTTGGAAAATAAAAAGTTGAGTTTAGCCAAATTCTTAACTTTGACTGTAACTTAGTTAGTTTTAAATAATTTTGGCCCACTGGTTATTTTCAATAGGGCGCATACATTATTTTTGGAATGCAAGCATACAAAATGCATATTAAGGCGGTGTTAGGGCGAGTTCTTGTTTTTCAGAAAAATTTATTGCAATACATTTTAAATAGTTTTTTTTTATTTGCAACGCATTTTAACAAAAAATTGCTTTCAAATATTTAAAAAAAATTATGAAAATTCGAATTCTAAATTATAAAGTTTAATGAAGTTAAAAAATGCGTCCTAGAGAAGGAGGGCAAAATGAATTTTGACAAACTTCAAATGGCCCGGAGATTTTTGATATTTTTAATTGTTTTTGTTTCTTAGAATTTTTTTCTATGAGTTGAACAAGATAGTTATCGCTTTGTATAGTTTGCTATATTATCTATCTTCAATTACTATCCTTTTTCAGGCAGCCGGGCAGAGAAAGTTTTTCAAGTGGATTCTATCTGTTTTCACGAAAAAAACCAATTTAAAGTTGTATTTAATTAAGATAAAAATTTAAAGGACCGGCAAAAGAAATAATTTATTTTGTTATAAGAGATATCGTCGATAATCCCAAATTCCCTGAACAAATCTGGAAAAAAAATTTTTCCACCCAGTCATGACGACATGGAAAATAACAAATGTGCTTGAGACAATATTACGTTGTTTAAGACAATTTTTTAAATATGGGTGGACCGTCATTTACTAGAAATATATAATAATCTATTTTTTTATGGTTTATTAATTTATTTTATACGTGAAAAATTCTAATTAAATTCTGTTGCGGATACATTGACATTTATTTTAATTATACATGGAAGATTTCAGGGAGCGGGACGTGCGTAGGCGATTTCTATTTTAAATTATTAGAATTGTTAATTTTAGTATTTTTTGAGATGGCAAAAATAATTTCTAACGGAGGCCTGGAGGCTCAAAGTTTTAGAGACTAAGACACAGGAAATGACTTAATTACTCTTGCGTCCAAACCAATAAAAATTTGAGATACGTTTATTAGCTTAGAGTTTTTTTTTTTAAATTGTTAAAAAAAATTTACCTTTTAGGCCCCTTATTATTTGCCTAATTTAATCCATAACGAGGCTATTAGATTATAAAAATAAATTGTTGTTTATTATTGTATTATCTATATTGTTACTCTCAAAATGCCTAGAAGCATTTATAGAAACATATCCCAGTTTATTGATTTATGAGATTCGCCGTGTGGGCAAACATTGTAAGCCCGTTACAAACATTGAAAATTTATGAAATTAGGTATAATATTAAAAACATCGTAATTTTATCTCGTCTTTAAAACTCTATTTCGCCCCTTTCCCGGCCCCAACCCACTTCGCTGTGCAAGTAGGTCTTCGACGAGCCACGACTCACTCGTCTGGATCCGGAACACTTAGCATATTTGAGGCTGACAATGATTAAAATTTTTTTATCATTGCTCACGTTCGAACTATATAAAAACATTAAAATGTTTCCAGGCATATCGTTCCTATTATAACTTTCAATACCAAGGAAAAGACGAACTTTTATAATAATTTTACCATGTTGATATATTTATTACTTTTTATTTCCATGTTATTTTTAAGGACGGTATTGTATATCTGATTTTAACATTTTACACCCAACACGAAAGCAACAAATCCTATTTAAAATATCATCCTTCACCCCTTACGTCCACCTAAAAGCTTACGCGTGTGGATTTAGTATAAATTTTATTAATTATGTAAAAACATTTACTTATACAAATTCATAACAATATTCACATTAACCTTATATAAATAAAATATTATTTGATTTGGGCTTTTAAGCAATATTAGCGGCAAAAAAAAGGTACGGACTGAGCAGTATCGCTACAACGCATTTTAATTCAAATATATATCATAAAGAATTTAAAATTATGAGTTATTTAAAATATAATGTCCTTAAATGTTAAAGGTTTTTTTATCAGTACATAGTGAGGACAGGAAAAAAAAGAAATGCAATCAATAAATGTAAAATTGGATACAAATAAAAGTTTTGGCGGAAACTTGGAAATGGGTTAGCCAATTTTCCCTATATGTAAAATTAAATGGAATTAAATTAGTAGTGCGCGTGTGCCCATTGACTAGAAAATTGCCTTTTATAAGTAGGAAAATAGATTAATTTTAGTAAAAATCAATTTTGGCATCATAGCCTTTAAATTGATTGACCGCAAAAAATTACATTTATATAAAATTAACGTTTGTTGAACATTTACGGAATATGTTTGAGACCCCCAAGTGCGTTATTATAGGATAAAATGTACTTTTACCTAGTCCGAACTATGCTCAAATAAAAAAAATTGTTTTAAATAGGATTACAATCGAGAGAGTGGTTTCTGTTTGTTACCTTTATAACGTATAAGTTTTGTACAATAGAAAAAAACGCAAAAGCTTGATTTTCTTTTGTATGTTTGGATCTTCAGTCAATTATAAAACGCACGATTATAAATGGGATTCTCAGTCAATTGGTGTATTAAATGTTCCTCCAACTATGCAAATAGAAAGTGAACTAATGTGATAAGGGCTGTATTCAGCAGTGCTACCTTTTATAATACGTCAGCCAAAGTTTATACTAATATGCGAAAGCAAAAAGCTTAGCAATATTTTTTTTTGCAACTTAACCTGCGAATGGGTGATAAATTTTTAACCCTAATGCTATGGTGAGATTCATACGGACCTTTATTTTACACCTCTATAACTTCAAGATTGATGATCTTTACTTTTTTTTTTATTATTTTGAAGAGAAATACGTGCTTTTTAATTAAAGACTCATATAGGTTACCATTAATAAATATTGCAAATTTTAGTTGTCCTAAAGTAGAAAAAAATCTGAAAAATTGAATTTTTTATTTTTCTATATTACTTTACATAAATCATGTCAATAAATTAAAAATATCAATAATAAGATTAAATCGTGATGTCTAGTAGAACATATTTAGAGAGTTTCATAAAAAAAATTTAATATAATAAATTATTTTTAGCTATTATTTACCAATAAACTAGATATTTTAAAGACACAAAATAAATCATGTCAATAAATTAAAAATATCAATATTAAGATTAAATCGTGATGTCCAGTAGAACATATTTAGAGAGTTTCATAAAAAATAATTTAGTATAATAAATTATTTATGGCTATTATTTACCAATAAACTAGATATTTTAAGAGGAAAAATAATAATTAATATCAATATTATACAATTCAAACATTTTGTCACTTAATAATTAAAATTTTGAAAAATAACTAGAATATATAAGGTTGTAAGTATTTAAATTTGAAATTCTAAACAAATCTTGTTAGACCTAGACCAAATTTTAACTACTAGTTTTGTTTATTATATATATAAGAAAAAAGTCACAAAAATTTAGCCCAATAACCAATTATATTTTTAGAGATATTCAAAATTCAAGATGTGCTGGGGTCCATTTGGACAGTCCTAACCGCGGGTCAAAAGTGTTACAGTCACCTGTTATAGATTGAAACATTTTGTGCAATACCATACAGGCTAGCCCTATAATGATTTGTTTTTATTGTAATTCTCGTTTTTCATGTCCGTCCAAAAAAACGTTTTTACATTAATCAAAAATTTCCTGCACCATTGATAATTCGAAAAAATATTAGAGACAGCGTCATAGTCAACAATTCATAAACCTCGCCCTTTTGATTTGTAGTTAATTATATAAATTAAACTGGCTAAAACTTTAACTTCTTAATGAAGCTTAAATTAATAAAATTTTAATTGAAATATATCGATTAGGAACTGCGAAAAATGCGAACAATTCAAAATAAAGGACATACTTAAAGAATTTTTACTTGTTTATTCTTTAATTTAGTTGATTTAGTTATGGATTAATAGAAGTATAGTTTAAATTTTGTCAACCTATCTGTAAGGGCACGCGTGCAAAGTGAGTTTTTATTTTCGTGAAATTTTCACAAAATTTAATTTTGTAAGCCCAAATTTTTAAAAAAATTGCCAAATTTAGTTTTCACTCATAAAATGCTTATTATAAAATAAAAAAAATTTCTTAAAAAATTTTGAAAAAAAATTAAATTTTTCAAAGATTTTACGAAAAAAAAAACTCACTTTGCAAGTAACTTAAGAATTGTATCATTACACCATTGTAAATATGAGACACATTTGTGGATGGATTTTTTCCCATATTGATTGGTCCCTTACCCATCCAAACACCTGTGCCTTTATATCGTCCTTGTTACAATTAGAACTGCGCACCGCGCCCTAGTTTTTTTAGGTTTATGTTTCTAAAAAATTGCCGGCTAATATAGTTCATATAATTTGAAAATTGCCAAGACTTAACGCTGGCTAATTTACTTGCAAAAAGCAAAGTCTCTCAAGGTTGCCCAAATAGTTTATAAACAACACAATGAATTTATTTAATGTAATGATGTCATCACAAACTTTTTAATTGAGATCTATATATCAAGTAAAAACAATAAATGTAACATATATACTTTAAGTCTTTATATAAATAAATATATGATTCTGAGAGTCATTTTGCAATCTGAAAACGCTAAACATTGCAGTTAATTAAGTATAGGCAATGTACTTCGCCGAATTTTCTTATATACTGAAGAATGAAGGTTTTTTTGGGTTACGGAAATAATGTTTACAAAAAAGGTTAGTTTTTTCGTTAACTTAAATTAATTTTTAAATGTTGATGGTGGTAAAATATAGGACTGTTTGATTCCTCTCCACCTATCCTGTAACTTTTAAGGGATGCTCCTGAGTTGTTTCGATCGTGTGATGGCGTCCCAGATACAACGGTAGGATCGGCACTCCAAGTCGAAACGACTTCTCTCGGGTAATTTGGGCTTAGTGATGCCTTTCTAGAGCTAGTTTTTGCCATCGGTGGGTACAACAATTTGGTCAACATCGAGCTCCGACGTGGCCCATCTTTACGGTCAGGCATATCTGGAACAACCTTGGCGGGTTTCGATTTAGCAGTTAAAGGTGCATGAATCGGAACGGCCCGGTCGTGTGGTAAACGCTTAAATCGATATTTGAATATCGTATTTAAATTAACGCTAACACCTTCAGTCTCTTTAATGTCTTCTTTGAGGAAGTGCTGTGATCCACTCAAATCTTCAGGGGTTTTAATTGGTGAATTTTGAGCTAAGTTTGGCGTATTGCTTTCGATTTTAAGTTGAGGTGACTCCTCCTGGTAAACTTCCAGGTCATCATTACATGGGCCAGAGTCCAGGTTATTACAAATGTTTGGCAATTGTTTAATAGGTGGCGGACTCTTTTCTATTGGATTTTCGTCGTGAATTATTATGTATTCCGACCTTGACTCACGTATATAAGGTCCGTGTTGATTATTATTCGGTGAAAGTTCCATGGTTGTGGAGAGGCGAACAAACATTCGCTCGCTAGGTAAGATGGTAGAATTAAAATTATCGGTCCTGTAAAAGCTAGGTGGCTCAAAGGTGCTGAAAAGACTGCCTTTCGTGTAGTTCAAGCTTGCACCAGGTGACAACGGCTTCCCCATAAGTTTAAATAGGAAGATTTTACACTTTCTTCGCACTTGCAAGACGGCTTTTTTGAAATTCGTTCCCGATGCACTGTAAAGAAAAACGTTAATGGCGTAGCTGATATGGCGGAGAAAATATGGAAAAGTTATCCACTCGGGGCTCGTCATGAAGTTATGTAATCTATCCTCCGAAAAGGTTACGTTTTGTCCGAGATTAGGAGATCGGTCGGGGTTAGAGTCTTTTTTGAGCGAGTACATGAATAGCGCAAACCTAGAGGCATGAAAAGGTGTGTGAAATAGTAGGAATACCGTTGAAACTATCAGCAACATTTTGGTTACGGCCATTTGTGATTTAGAATTCTTACCTCGCGAGTCAATAACTGCACCCTTGACGGGGGTTGGGTTTGAGCCTGTCACTGTCAATGATTCGGTGTGGCCAGAGGTTTTAGAATTATTATGGCGCTTCTTTGATGATTTGGATCGGCGAAAGGCCTGAGATCTCTTGTTCGCCGTCGACATGGAGCATTCTTTTCGAATTTTTTCGCATGGGTTGACCCCAGTAAAATGTTCACGTTCCTTAATAGAAGAGGTGTTTGTGGTGGAAGTCGTATTGGTAGTAGTGGATTTATCTGAATTACGAGGTGAGTTGGAAAACTTTTTGATTATTTTGAGAATTCTTATATCGGGTCTAAAGACTGGCATTTGTTGGATACCATTTTCACCACATATAACCTTGTATTGTGCTGTCAGGGTATTAGCTTGGGGATTTAAAGTTTCATTGACAAACACCTCATCGTTATCATTCGAATTTTCAGTAATGGCCTGTGGTGGCTCGGTTACGTTAACTGATTGGTAATCATTTGAAACATGAGATTTAACACTCGGCCCTTTAGAGTTAGGCTCTATAAAGGTAAACATGGCACGTAACGACGATGGCTTACGGATGTATTTGGCAATATTTGCCTTTTTCTCCGAATCTTTACGACATTTTAAAGATCCGTTGCCTACATGACTGACTTTATCATCACCTAAAAGAGGTTTGACCGATGGCGTATAAACCATTTTCCAATTTTGTCGTCCGGTAGCCATTCTCTTCTCCCGGCTGAGTATTACCTTCTTCGCTCTCTCAGCTCGTATTTGTGCCTGCCGTTCGGCCAAAGAAGTCAGAAATTTGGCTTTTAGAGGACTAGGGTGGTCCTTAATACTTGCGTTTTTACGATTAATGCGTTTCCACAACCCACGGTAACTAATGAGCTTGCGTACTATCAACACGTTACAAACGACTATGACGAACAACGGTACTATGAGCATTATAGTAGTTTCGATGTTTTTAAGAATGTAAGACAATTTTTCGTACTTAGGGTCAATATCACACCCATATTCTTTGTAGGTGGCCGTCGGTTTTGATACCATATCCACAGCCTTAAAATACGCCTTCTTGCTTAAATTCGAGAGCCTCCGATCAATTGTATTGACACTCATTGGGATATATCTATCTTCCCCTAACGAGTCTACCATTGTTTCTGGGGAGACTTCTTGATTTCCCGACAAAGTCAGAATCTTTTGCAGCTTGAAGGTGTACGTGAACCACAGGCCAGTCATCAAAACAAGCGTAGTTATAACTTTGTTAGCCCGGGACATTGAAACCGATTTTAGTTCGGCCAAGCGGTTACTCCGCTTCCATGGCTTACAAATCACCAAAAACCGTTCGACCGTGAACATCACTATGATCCAAACGGAGAGAGCTCCAAAAACCTCGTGGAGGTAACTCAGAATCTGGCACATCCCATGGCTATTAAAGAGAGCCCACGCCATTGAGTCGTTACTTACGTGTGGTGAAGACGAAACGATTATGATCATGGTAGTTGATAAAAACCCGAAATCACTGATAGATAGGGCAGCCAGGTAATACCAGCAAGGCACTTTCAGCAGGAAGGAATTGAAAAATACGATGATGGTAAAGATATTACCCACTATTCCGATACAAGTTATGATGGGAAGGACATAAAGGATGAGGAATATGTTGATCATGTTGAAGACTATCCTTTTTTTGGAAGGTTTTCCAGCCTTTGTCGGCACAATTTTTGAGCCGTGTTTTGAGTAAGTTTTAGGGTCGATGATGTTTGCTTTCGGAGATACATAGGGCCGCGGTTTTGAAGGGCTGGTACCTAATTTCCGTTGCAAATCTAAGAGAGAATATAGATGAGAGGATGGTGACGGCTTTTGAGAGCTTTGATCCCGACTATATGCAAGCTCATGGCCCAATTGTGGTACATGATTTGTATCATTATAAACTAAACGCGACGTGTGAACGAATCCATTAAATTCATCTCGTCGTCGCTTGATGAAGCTAGGTCCTGGGTTTACTTTAGGAATATTTGTGTGAAAATGTAAACTTACATTTGTCTCTCCCAAAACGGTGGCTTTGTTTGTCATCTTGATTGGCCCGTTCGACCCTCCGATATTGATGATAGGGCCGTGAGATAGCCCGTACACTAATGCCTGGCCCAAAAAATTGACCATTTGTATGTAACAAACCCAATTAAACTTTCCTTTCATGTACGTGGATTTTGTGCATTGATGGGTGAGCAATTATCATACCTATAAAAATAAAAATTAAAAATTTATTTGTGTCATTTAATATTTTTTTTTTACAAATAATTTAGGTGGTGACACAATAACATAGCTCGCCCAAAACGTTTTAATCAAACAAAAAAATTGATTATGTTTAATATAAATACTTGCCAAATAAATATCTTAAACATATATATATTTGTATAGTAGATTCAGCATAACCAGAAAATTATACATATTTTAAAGTGTTTTATATTGGGTGCCAATTTAATTAAATATCTATTGCGACGAGCAAATCAGAAAACATATAGAAAGATATATAAATTTCCGTTCACCCCATAGACCTTATACAGTTTCAAATTCCAATGTAACCCAATGAAAAATATTACATGGACGAACCCTATTGTACGATGTTTTTAATCTCAAGAATGGATGTCCTATATGACACGAAAACTTGGGATAGAGGTATAGTCTCAATGTGTAAGCACGTTGTAAAATCAATCAATAGGATTAGAAATAAAATTACATAAGCATATAGTACTTAATGTGACAATCATCCCAACCCCCCTACAACAAATATGGAATTTTTTTTTGCTTCTTATCACAATTTTCGTTGTTTTTAAAAAATTATAACAAAATACTTTAAACGTATTTTTAGGCGGTCCCCTGTTTTATATATATTTAATTTTATATATTAAAAATCGATAGAGACATAAAAAATGTAAAATACAAAGTTATATATAGAAATACTACTTACTTTTAATAGGTTAGAGCTGGCTAACCAACCAAATACTAATCTAATTTCTATTTTTTTTTTCAATTCAATTGTCAATCCTTAAGTACTCTCTCTACTGTAGCTACCACATTAATATGGTGACTCTGCTTAACTGGGGTATAGTTCAATATCACTGATAAAGGGAATTGGTATAGGGAAGGGCGTGGCTTATTCTCAAGAGGAAAAAAACAATACAAAAAAAACATTCTCAGAATACATTTTTGTAGTTCTTCACTGTCTGTTTGCAATTGTCACGTGTACACGGGCTTAAATTTTAAAGTTTAAATAGATTTTTTCGGCCCGTCAGCTAAATTTAAACTTCCCTCCTACACAAAATAAATTTAAAATTCATTACTCGACCCGCCCATTTTAAAAATCTTTCGGTCTTGCAGTAAGTTATTACCGAACCGACCCATCAGCTTTTATTTTCATCCCCTACCTTCAATTCCGTAAGATAAAATAAGGATTAAAAAACTGAATAGGCAACAAATTAATAAAAGGTGTAGGGCTCATAGCTCAAAATAATCAATATGAAGATAATATCCTCAACTTTAAATTAAAAATTTCACGTGACCACGATAATAATTTATATATTTGGACGTGAGATTTGTCGAAAACTATATAATTTTATACGGGCCACAATTATCATAAATTAAAAGTGGTGACGCATTTTTTTTTGGACTAAATGTACATAAAAACCACTAATAATAAAAGTTGTTTCTCAAATACACTTAAAAGTTCTAACTAAATTTACATGCAATTTAAACTCTTGAGATAGCACAGATAGTGCAATTTCTGCGAAACGTTTACAAAATCCAACCTAATTACTTCGTAAATCTCTCCAAAAAAATGTCCTTTATATATGGACTAATGTCCTTATAATGAGATATTAATAATACATTTTAGAGTCATTGATATTAATAAACACGACACTCTCTCTGTATTACCATTACTAACATTATTTAAATTTGATTTACATTTACCTCGCAAAATAGTACAATTATGTTTTATTTTGTTCGTGGTATTATATGGCCATATTCAGAAGAAAAAAAATGATTCTTTCAATTAAACTTTTGTTTTTATAATTAATAGCTTTAAAATTACGCAAATTTGTTAATCAAATTTCACTTTTTTGATTTTTGGCCCTACGGATACATTGTTATATGTAAATGATTGAATTTTATTAGATCCATTATTACACATATCATAACACATATCAATGTAAGAAAATGAACTTTATATAAACATAAAATGCGTGCCCATGATGGCCTAATCGTATTAGTTTATTCCGCCTTTGGCTCCTTAAATCTGTCCATATCGGAAAAATGGCCTAATAGATTTTGCGACCTCGAAATACCCTAAAAAATTTAAATACTATTTTTTATAATCAATGGAACCTATCTTTATTATCTCAAATAATAAGAAATGAAATATTTTAATATATTAACCTCACGTGCATTCATATAATATAAAACATTTTGCGTCCAAACTTAAATACGACAAATAATATAATAGGGTTTTAAAAATTATTTGAAGTTTAAATTAACAGTTTAACTGTTGTAAATATGCAATAAAAAAATTTTAATTTTGATTTTTTTTTGTTTTCTAAACATTTTTTCTAAATTTTCAATGTTTATAGCTAACTAAGTTTAATAAGGACAAACGGTAGACGGTTTCTAAATTTCTAAGTAGCAAAGTTCGATTTCTGTAGTTAGCTCATAACTCTCAAAAATTTGTTGGCCTGTGTTAATGACATTATATCGTATTGATATAACAATTACATTGCCATTGAAACATTTATAAATACTTCAAAATTAATATTTATAGCCCTTTAAAAAAACAATTTGTGGGTGTGCAAATTTTTTATTAGCTCGTATTTATTAAGATATTTTTTGAGACGCTATTACTTTATTAAATTTAGAAAATAATATATGTTCAAGAAGCCCTATATCATTTTAGACTTAACCCCAGAGAAATATGTTATTATTTGATTAACTCGAATACAAAAATTTAACAAAAATAAAGAAAGATACAGAGTAGTTTTTGTAATTTTTAAAATATAGCTTTAGATGCAACCTAAAAAAAATTGTTTGTTTCTCAGCTAACCGAAATTGAACAAATTTAGGGTTTCACAGAGGTGTGCTATAACACGAAGTTGGGCTTTAATGATACCGCGTTTACGCCGTGGAGCTAATGTTCTCTATAGAGAACACAAAAGGTATCAATTATATCTCCCCTTATACCGTTGGATAACACGAAGTTTTTTTATAACACAAACAAATCTATAAAATTTACATATATGACTTATGAAATAGAATAAAAATGAACAACTTGTTAAATTTTTTTCTCAAAATTAATTTAATTTCAGAAGCAAATCTAAAAGTTTTTTTTTAAATTATGTAAGGGCGTGGAAGGGTTTTTATTTTCGTAAAATTTTAAAAATTCTGAATATTTTAAAAATTTTATTTTTTTATAAACTTTTTAAAAAAAATTTATATTTTAGAAAAAGCATTTTATGTGCATACACAGCAACTTTTTAAAATTTTTTAAAATTTTAATAAAAACTCACTTTTTACGTGCCTTAATGTTAAAAAATGTAAGCTAAATGGCAAAAAATGAGCTTTTAAGTTTAAATGTTTATAATAAGCTATTATTATCGATTTAGATTTGTAATAAGATTTCAAATATTGTAAAAAAACAATGGCCAATAATTTTTGATGTTAAAAAAAATGGTAAAAAGGAATTGTCTCAAGACTGTTTCCTCATTGGTAAAGGCTAATGCATTAAGGTACTTCTATAATTTTAACAAGTCTCACAGAGTTAAATGAGATTTAACAAAAGCTGAAAAAACCCATTTTTGGGGTAAAATTCATATTTAATGTTTAAAATTTTAGAAAAAATTAAGGGTATTAGTTATTTAAAATGTATTTGTAAGGTTTATAATTTTATGCTTATATTTTGTATCTATTTGTAGTTAATTTTTTTAACTGTCATTTAATTTATGAAAAATAAAAATATGAGTATAGCCAAAAAATAGGCTCTCCCTCCGAGTTCTGGATATAACACGCAACCGGTGACACAGGTTGAAAGCCAAAGCTCTTTAAATTCATGTATTTGGAATTTGTGATTTTCCATTCAAATACTAACCAGGCTCAACGTTAGCTTAACCGTAGAACACAATTAAGTTTACATGTGCGTTCAAGGTCGTTTTAAAGTAATAATTTGCAATAAAAAATTCAGTTATAAATAGTCATTTTTTTTCATAAAAAACGAATTATATCTGAACGCGCCTTGTTTTAATTATACTCAAACGTTTGTATGACAATGTAATTGGCCGACTAAATAGTTAAGTATTAATTTTGACATTTTACTAAAAAATATATTATATTTTTGACAATGAGACTTTACCTATTAGCTAATATAATCGTGGTAAACAATTTATCATAATTTTTTTTTATTTAAATTCAAAATTATTTTGGACCATGTTAAGTAAAATAAAACAGATTGTAGCGGTTTGACAGTTTTTTAAGTTGAAAATGATGCAGATATGGCATAGGTTCCAGGTGGCATTTATGACAATTACATCAATATTATTTTGTCCTTTTTTTTTCTAACTGACCCAGACTAGGCAATTATATTAAATTTAGGCACCTCTTATCCAATTGAAAAAATAAGTTAGTTTCACTAAACATAATAACATTTTTTTAGTCAATTTATATTTCTTCCATGTTTGACGGCGGTAATTGCGCCTATACCGTAGCCAAATTAAATGCAACTTATATAAAAAAACAGCATTTTTCACTGTAACACGTTGCTTGTGTAACCAATTTACTCGATCACGCAAATTCCGAAATTGGAATTATGCTAAAAAAGCATATGCTTGGTATATTACGGCTTTTGAAGCGAGGAAAGCTACCAGAAACCATATATTGTTGAAATTTTTTTGTGACAGAAAATCAATAGATTTCACTTTCAACCATAAAAGTAAAGTAAGGTCCGAAGCGTAATCCATACATGTGGAATATATATCCTCATGGCTTTAGTTAGCTTTCAAGAAGTGTTTTTTTGCGAGCTGCCTGTAGATATACAGACTTTTGACTCTAATAAATGAATGGGATAGATTGCCGAATAAATAATTTAGATATTCAGTTAAAATATTTTAGGCCGTATTTACGACCTTGTAGCGGTGCTAGTTTGGGTATTTCTGCACTTATGTTAGACAGTGCTGGAACTGTTTAGTATCTTTAACTTGGCATTTTTTTCTAGCCAAGGGCTTGGAAACACATATGTTTCACCCGTTATATATCTAAAAAAACAATTTTTTTCGTTAGGGTAAATTTATTTGGTATTGCCTTGTTAATTGTTAATTTAAGCACTATCAGAAATAAAAGTTTTTTACGAAGGTCAAACAAAATATGCATTAGTATATATGTTTTATTTTTTAAGTTTAATATACAATTTATCAATATTACAACTTAAAAAATGGGCTTCTTTTTTGTCTGTAGCTTTGAATTTTGCCCAATTGGTTTGGAAAAAATGTCATAAAACTCTCGATTTGCCTATTGTTGTGATGCCTAGATTATTATTTTGGTTATGACAGAATTGTAATTATCTCCCTAAAACACCTCACTCGATCTAAGCTAAATAAATATATAACCTTTAGCCTACTAAATAATTCTAACTAACCCAAATTCAAATCCACTCATGATAAATGGATGCAATATACGTAAAAACCCAAAATTTGTGCATTTTTACGTTAAATCAAATGATATAAATCTCTTTGCCGTTTTAAACCTGACCTAACTAAACAATCATTGAGACGCACCGAGAGGGTCAAAATTAGTAGGCACTTCCTGACCCCGGTTCCCCTAGTTTCAAAAATGCAATAAAAATTAAGCTCTAAGACAACATACCCCATTTTCGTTTCAAAATATTTATGACTTTAACTATTAGTAATCCTCCCCTTTATCAATATTGCCTCCTGCTGGATTCATCAAAAAATTTTTGACCTTCTCCCTTCCTGTAATCGCTTTATCCTTTTCCCCCCCTGTGAATCCATTTTTCCCCCGTCATAAATTTAATCTTCACTACAAAAAAAAATTATTCGCGATAAAAAAGATCCTTGACCATGAACATTAAATTGAAGACTAAAATCTATAAGGCAGGGTTGCTACGACGGGATGGGAAATGAAAGAACGATGAATGGAAAGATTAGGATCAAAAAAATTATGGAAATTGATTGTGCCATGAAATATTTGTTGAAATATTGGGAAAAGAAGATATCGATAGAAAAAATTATTGTGCGGCAAAAAATTTTTTTTAATTTATTAGGCTTGACACGCTTAATAAGTAGGATTTATTTTTTTTTGTACATAGTCTAATATATTAGTCTATTTAAACATATTTTTGGTATTCCTAAGATAGTTATATCATTGGGGGGCAATACCTTTAAAGTTTATCGTTTTGTGTACAGACCCGTCCGACAAATTTTTAGAGGCCCGACCCAATAATTAAAAAATACGGCCTGAAAATTATTGATATACAAAATAGTTGTTGTTTAATATTTATCAATAAAATACAGAGTGTTTATGATTTACCCTTCATGGTGTGATAATATATTGATCATTTTTAGTTCTTGTTATAGATAGTTCAAAATAGACAGTTCAAATATCGGGCCAGCCCATAATCTTTTTTTTTATCAAATCCAGGCCCAGTCGATCCGGCTCAACTTGTTTTTGGGCTGGCCGGCACAAGGTCGGAAGGGCGTTTAGGTCCTAACTTTACTATTTATTAACAATTCAGGGCTTGTAGGAGATCCGTACTAGCGTTTTAAAATAAACATTCTTAAAAATAACTCAATTTTTTGACCCATTTCATATACCTTGCTCCCTATCTTCGATTTTGATCTAACTATAAACCTTGGCCGTTGACGTGAGCATTGAAATAATTATTCCCTGCTGTCAGTTTTTAGCTCTATGATCGATGAATTTTTATTCTAGATACGGCTTTAGGTGAATAGTCGTGAACTTTTAGCCCATTGACGTCTATAATCTTAATCGTTTTTAACTAAGATTCAAAAAAAAAGAGCTCCCACTGAGATTTGAACTTAGGTAAGGCACTGAAATCCGAGATATTAAATTTTAAATTGGCGAATTTCTTTATAAATAGGTTTTAAGAATCCGTTTCTATTAAATCTTGGTTTATTTAATATCTTTCCAGCCAGGTAATACCCTAGAAAATGTTGAAGTAAGATAAAAATATATATATGGGTTGCATGTTAAGATACGTAATTTTGATTGATAAGGGGCCATCAAAATTTGAGAAGGTCTGTAAAATAGGGCGTAAATTGCGTAAGTTTTTGAAAATTCAATTAATATTTTATTATCGCCCTAAAATCTGGGAAATAACCTATTAAAAAGCCTATCTATCATCAATTCTAGGCGTAATTACACATAGGTATCTAAACCTAGTAAATTCAAAATTGAACGATTTATAGGTACTTTAAAGTACGACGAATGATTATCGCCTTTTTTATGAATTATTGGCCGCAGTTGTTAAGTTTGTTATATGATGACTGCTAATTCTTTAAGAAGTAATGCATGCTGAGCCGTAAATATCCCCAATTTAAAACTTATTTTTCGTGAGGAGCATTTAAAGTGCTATACGGCTTTGTTCATAATCAGTCAAAAAGACTAAGTACGTCTCCCCACCTATATTGTAATTCCTACACGCAACCCGGAATATTACAACATGCAGGCTTTACAACCTAACGGCATACCAGTCTCTAGTCTCTTTTAACCATGTCGGATACTAGGCAATCACTTGACCTACACCATGAACTAAAGAATTTCCGTCAAAAAATGACAATATTTAATTATATTTAAAATTTTGGACTGATCATGAAGCCCTAAAATTTCTGTTGACCGTATTTCATCATATAATTTATCCTATCTAAGCATATGCTAAGCTGAGCCACCCGGTCATCGTCGCGATTAATAACAAGGACAGTCGAGTCATACCAATTTTGATACTAACACCACCAATCACCTCTACTCATATAAAGCAGAAGTTTGTAGCCGAAAAAAACACTCTATGGTATTGACGCTTTTATTTTCTATTAAAGAATTATGGAAGTTGCTGTAAGATATAAACAATTTAACGTTTAAAATTATTTTGAAAATTCTGTCAATATCAATAGTTTTGTCAAAATTATTTGACACCCAATATTGGATATCTTTTTTGTTAAAATACCTAGATAAATGAGAAACCCCCGTCGATTTGCGATAACTTGCAAAGACTAAATCTATCACAAATGTTTTGCTATACTATGTTGTTTTAAATGGTAATACCTAACTGTTAATGTCACCAATTCACTTCAATATTGTGAATATTAAATGTATTGAAAGCTTATATTTTTCTAAAAATGTCAATAACTTTTTACTTATTTTTAAATTTAAACTACCTCGATAAAAATTAAATTTTTATAATTATTTTATGAAATATTTAAAATTTATAATAAGATGTATTTAGATGCTAAAAATATGACTCTCATAGTTTTACATATTTAAATTTGTTTTTAATTTTTAACCAGATTAGTGTTGTTTATTCCAAAAATAGAATTCCACTTTTTTTGAATTGCGTAACCTTAAAACACTTGTAAACATGATTTTATTTAGATATACCCCTTGTTTAATACATATAAAGCATAATTTAATATAAGAATTTTTTTAAACCCTGATTAGCATACATAATGTCCTAGGCGGGCATTATGTGCCTGTACGCTTAATACCCTCTAATATATCATATGGGTAATGACAACTTACATTACAATTCTTTTAGTACTGTTTTGCAAGGTTCTTCTTGCAGCCTTTGCGTTACAAATTTTTAACCCTAGCGTTGGTGGGATAAAAAATGGATTAAAATTGTAAAGTGGGGAGGGTGTTGTAATTTTCATATTTTTGAGCTCAAAGTTATCTCATTTATTTTGAGTAAAAAAATTAATATTAGAGTAATTGCAACATAAGTGGTACACATTTGATTTTTTAATATATTTATATTTAAATTAAGTAAAAAATTATAATTGAAATCTCATTTAGTGTAAAATTAAAAAAGTAAACTGAACAAAACTTAAATGAGGATTATGAGCTAACCTCTTTCACCCGGTCACAAGCAATCACTGAGGTTAAGCTCCTCAAATTTTGTCGACTCTCCTCTTTCAGCTAGGTACAAAAAAAGCTGTAGTAAGAGTTATTATAAAAAAGGGCAAGAAGGGGCTCAATAAATTTTTTTTTCAAGACCAAATCATTGCATTATAACGGATAATTGTCCTTACAACTTGTTATTGGGGCAATATACAACAACAACTTGTCTTTTAAAGGGCTTTGGACCTATATATGAATATATCATCAATTTGCCTATTTTAATATTTTCAAAAATTTTTGGGCCCACAAAAACACCTCCGTCTCTAGTGCCCTTTCTAAAATAAACTCTACGTTTTTATATTAAACGATGTGTTTTAAGCCTGTTATTAAATATAAACACTAACTAAGCGTCTAAATATGAAGATGGATTCAAATCACAGTTTTGGAATAAATTATAGTAGTTTAATTAGTATCGGATATGGTCTGTACCATTTCAATAAAATATAAAATTTATTCCGCGGCTTGTATTTGTAAAAAAACCAATTATTAATATACGAAAAATACTCAAAAAATATTAAAAAACAGGCCATTATAACGTTAGACCATTGCGTTTTAGTTTTGCTCATACAACATCGTTCATATAGCCATTTAAGCTAAACCATCTTTTCGACAATCTTGACCATATTAAATTTACCTAACGAAGTCTTGTCAAAATGTTCTCACTTATGCTATTCTATAATTGGTCGCCTGGCAAAACAGTAATATTAACTGAATATTTATGAGAACATTCTTGAGACGAGAAAATTATTAAAAAGTATAGATTAATTTTTGCTTACCATCATTTACCAAGGGTCACACTCCGTTTTCTAGGATTTTAATAAAGCCAAAAAATTCAGAAAAGTCGATACTTTGGATGTCACATTTTAAATATAAGGTATTTCTACGTGAGTTTTATGGAAGGGGGAAGGAAGGAGGAGGGGGGGGGGGGCTAGTTGTAATTATGTTCTATCAAAGGTGAGACAATTTTTAAAAAATTATTACTGCAGGTTTTAATAAAATTAAACTTTCAATGAATGCCGCCTCTATATGGAAAATAGCATTATAATATTTAAAAGTTTTTTGACAATTTACCGCCCTACCTAACGCACTAGGGAGAGCGGGCGAGTTATAATTAAAAAATTGCAAGAATTATTGTCAGAATATTTGTATAATAAGAAGCCAATCTATTCTCCCGGTGTATACGCAAAAAAATAAAATATATCAACCCAAGGGCGTAGGAAGTTGTAATGCTTGGGAGGGGGGGGGGGGGTCAAAAAAAATTTTTTGCCGCCTTCGGGGGAATAGTGCGGGCTCGTGCCATAGTGTTTTAGTTTGAAATCTACTGATTTTTGTTACTTAATTTTGCTGTTTAAAATTTGAGTAATCATTAGGGACTGTTTATATAATCAAACATATATGGTATTAAGAAAATTATATTCTTGATATATTATATGCAATAAATTTTTATATTAATGATATTATGTAATGAATTATATAATAAAAAAGGTAATATTTTTATTTACTAGTATTTTAATTTAAGGGGAAGGGAGATTTGAAAATTAAATATTTAAAAATATTTTAAATGTAATTTAATTTTATATTTAATTGGTATTTTAGTTTGGGGGGGGGGGGGGGGGATATGCACTAAAAATTTTCAATTTGAGTAGGGATATGGCATGCTTGGGGGGGGGGCATTACGCCAATGTATCAACCCATAAGTAACCTCCAAACTATCTCGGACGTTACTGAGCCAAAATTGAATAAAATCAGGCCGGGCTTATAGTATATAGAACGTTCAATTTATTAAAACAATTTCCACAAAATTTAACCAATTTTTTTTTCAGACAAAGTTTAAACTGCAAAAAAGTTTACCCTACCTAAAAACATATACCAACCCCAGGGATTATAACCGTCGCCATGTAGCATCAATGCTCCGAACCCCTAAAAATATATTTCTTTTCCTAACATTTTTTAATTTCATCGATAAAACTAGCCGGGTTGTGTTAGACTCAATTTTTTTAATTAGACCCGTCCAGCTAACTTATTGTTATTATTTTAAACGTCTTTTAGCCTAAAGCTGCTGGCCCATGAAACGCAAATTTAAATTTTTAAAATTTTACGAAAATAAAAACACTTTGCACGTGCCCTTATGTCAAAAATTTCTCACTAAAGACATAAAATCAATATGCATTAAAGAAGGGGGGGGGGGCACAGGGGGTGGATTAAAAGACTGATGAAAAAATTTTTTACACTTGAATCTCTAAAAATAATCAAAATGACAAACGTTTGGATATAGCTATTATTACAAAAAAAATGATTGATCTCTTACCTCCCTAAAGTGACATGATAAGGTCAAAAGATTTTTTTTTCCTCGACGCGTTTGACCTACCTAAAAAGCTTAGATTCTGTTCTTTAAAAACATACGAGCCCAAAATTAAAATACCTGTAATAGGAAATTATCATTAGCCAGAATTTTCGAAGGTTTCCATTAAAAGTGAATCAAGCTAAACGAATTTTGAAATGTTGTAAAAATTACATTGTGATCCTTTTTTTGAATATGGCAAATAAAATATATCTATATTATTTATTAAAAGAGTTAAAAAATAATTTCTGGTTGGTAAATTCAAACAAAAGTTTTTTGGAAATTTTTTTTATCAATAAAAAAGAATATATATTTTTAGTTTAAGCCGGCATTTTTGCAGTACTCAAATACATTTTTTTCCATGTTCTCCTACACCCCCCCCCCCCCCCCCCCCGTTTGGTTGAAAGGAGTAAGATAAATTTACGCAAAAAATGTAATACTCTACGACAACCGTAAAATCAATAATGGACATCCTTACTTGCTGTGGCAGGTCACAAGCGTTGCTAAAACAGAAAATATGAGATTACTTAACCCCAAGGGGGGGGGGGGGGGTAAATAAAATGCCCCCCCCCCCCACACACACACACAATGTTTATCTCTAGAATTATGTTTCTAAAATTTGGGCTTTTTGTAAAAGTCCCACGAGAACATTATGAGAGTTGAGACTAGGTTTTTGTTTTAAATTCATATATCTGGCCACGCTGCTCAAAAATGTAATTTTTCTATTAAACTTAATTTTGTGATATGATTATTAAGTTTGGTCATCATAACAAACTCTATACTTTTTTTTTGTTATATTAGGTTGAAAACACCCCTAATTGATCTTTTGATGTCCTTTGTAATTGAAAATAACGGATATGTGCTTTTAGATAATTTTTTTGTATTGCAATTAGTGTTTTTTAGGTGTATACCCTTTTTGGCATGATATACAGGATGTAAGAGCTATCAACCTGTCGTCTTTTACAAAACAAATAATTTTTTCCATGTATTATTTGCCCAAACCCTCGGGTGCCGGTCTGTGACTCATTGGCTCTTAGATCATACATGAATTTTAGCTCAAAAATCATATTATTTATTTCGTCCAACGCCCCAATGCTTGCCCATGGATGGAGACCGGCCACGTTAAGGACGCGTTTAATGCTCACTCGTTTTACAAAAAATTTAGAATCTCTACGAACTTAAAAATTTTTAGTTTGAGATTTTACATTTGCAAATTTAATAGGCTTTAAGTATAATTAAAAATTTTGACTAATTTATATTAACTATATACCAGCGTGACTCCTGAAAAAAATTTTATATCGGCCTATAGTGTAGTGGCAGAGCGCTTGCTTGTAACCTGAATAAGCCTAGAAGGTTCGGGGTTTGAATCCCGGCGAAGGCAGATTTTATTTTCAGGAGAAAGTTTTAGCAAGAGAGTAGCCACATGACTACTGGTGACCTACAAGGCAGTAGGCCCTAAACGATGATGCCTAGGGAGTCCAGAGTCAAATCTGGGTCACCGTTAGCCCTCAGAAGGCGGGTGTGAAAATCCCGAGAACTCTGAACAAAACAAAATGAATACAACCAAACAATATGAAAAACCAAACGTTAAGGCGTCCCCTGTATGCGACGCGCTTGGTGTATCTGGCCCGCATCAAGTGAGAAGAAACATTGGGGTCCAAGCAAAACAAAAAACCATCAGATTTGCAAGTTTAAACGTGGGAACGATGAAGGGAAAGATGGCAGAAGTGGCGGACATGCTAGCTAAAAGGCGGATTGATGTGATGTGTGTGCAAGAAAAGATGAAAGGCTCAAAGGCGTTGATGATGGGCTTAGGATACAAGATGTTCTACAATGGAAAGGAAAACCATCGCAACGGAGTTGGGATAATACTAGCGCAAGAACTAATTCCAACAGTCGTTAAAGTTAACAGAGCTTCCGAGCGAATCATAGAAATCAAACTGGTTATTGAAGGCAAAGTCACCAACGTTATCTCGGTGTATGCACCCCAAACAAATCTTACGAACCAAGAAAAGGAAGAGTTTCGTGAAATACTAGAAGCAGTGCTGATGGACATACCAAACGAGGAATTGACAATAATTGGAGGGGATTTTAATGCGAATGTAGGAGAAGAAAATGTGGGGTACGAAAGAGTTCACGGAGGCAAAGGTTATGGAGCGATCAATGATGACGGAGGGCACTTGCTAAGATTCGCCCAAGCTTTCGACATGGCCATTGCCAACACCTTCTTCAGCAAAAGAAGATCCCATCTCATTACCTCCAAAGTGGTTCCAATCAATCTCAAATAGACTTCATGCTAGTTTCGAGACGACAGCTTAAACGAATCAAAGACTGCAAAATCATCCCAGAAACCATATTAGCGCAGCATCAGCTCCTGGTGATGGACTACACGTTTCGGCGCCAGAAACATAGGCCCAGCAAAACAGAATTTCTTCCCCAAATCAAATGGTCAAAGCTCAAGGAGAGAAACGAAGCCTTCGCAATCACCTGCAACCTTGACAGCGAATACAATTGCGAAATCATACCAAGTTCTACGCAGTTCTGGTGCGAGTTATCTTCAAAACTCAAAGCGGCCGGGAAAGAAATACTTGAAACTACAAAAGGTGCGCGTGATAAGAGAAGAATTACATGGTGGTGGAATGAAAGAGTTGAAAGAGAAATATCAGAAAAGAAAAAGCTGCTTAAACGATGGAAAAAGAGTCAACTGACCAACGACAAGCTTGATTACAAAGAAATGCAAAGTTGTGAGAAATGTCGTACGAGAAGCGAAAAAGAAAGTATATGAACAAGCATACAAGGAGATGGCCACCAAAAGTGGGCAAAATTTGGTATACAAGATGGCAAAGCAACGTGAAAGACAGTCAAGAGATTGTGACGGAAACGTAAAGTTTATCAAAAACAAAGAAGGCAAGCTTCTCGTAGACCAAACAAAGGTACTGGAGCGTTGGAAAGAATACTTCAATGAATTACTGAACAGCGACACATAGAATTGAGCTCGAGGAGATACCCCCAAACTGTAACCTAATACCACCAATCTCAAAATCAGAAGTAAGCCTTCAGCTCAAAAAGTGTTCAAACGGGAAAGCGACAGGTCTTGACAACATACCCATTGAGTGCTGGAAATTTTTAGGAGATGAGGGAATTTTGGCGTTAACGACTCTATTCAATTCGATATTAACATATCAGAAAATGCCTCCGAATTGGCAAGAGAGCTACATTATTCCAATCTTCAAAAATAAAGGCGACGCATTTGACTGCCACAATTACATAGGCATCAAACTAATGTCACATACTTTCAAACTTTTCAAAAAGGTCATAGAAGCCAGATTAAGAGACGTAATCAATATAGGTATTGAGCAATGAGGGTTCATGAAAGGAAGGTAGACAATTGACGCGATTCATGCTGTGCCCAACATGGCAGAACGTTTCACGAGAAAGAATAAAAAGCTCTACTGCACATTGGTTGATTTGGAAAAAGCTTTCGACAAAATTCTAAGATCAGTAGCATGGTGGGCTTTGAGGAGGAAGAATGTTCCTGAGATGTATATCAAGTTGGTTCAGAGTATGTATGAAAGAAATTTGACGTATGTAAGGAGTTCGTCAGGAACATCGAAAGGATTTACAATTAATGAAGGTGTGCACCATGGTTCGGCCCTAAGTCCCCTACTATTCATCGCGGTGATGGACGTGATCTCAAAGAGCGTTGACCCAAATCCACCGTGGCACATACTGTACGCTGACGACATTCTACTAATGGCTGAAAACCCGCAGGAGATGTGTGAAAGTCTGAATAATTGGATGAAAGCGATTGAAAAGCTAGGCCTAAAAATTAACAAAGATAAAACTGAATTAATAGTTTTCGGAGGCTCAGAAGGTGAACAACTGGTAATTAACGAAGACTGGTCTCTTAAATCAAAGCCAACAGCAACCTACCTAGGTGCTTACCTACAATCCGATGAAAACGTCGAGCAAGAAGTTAGGAACAAACTCAAAGTTGGGTGGCTAAAATGGAGATCGTTGACAGGTGTCCTGTTTGACAAAAATATACCAATAAAAGTTAAGGGCAAGGCTTACTCAAGCATAGTACAACCGGCAAAACATACGGCTTAGAAACAACAGCGTTAAGGAAAAGCGAGAAAGAAACTACAAACGATGGAAAGCGCGCTACGATGTTTCTCGGGGGACTCGCAAAGACAAGACCGCAACGATCATAACTCGGAAGTTTACACAAACACCCAACAAAATAAAGTCGAAATCAACAGACCCGATGGTTTGGACACGTTATGAGACAAAAGACGGGACTAAGCAACTGGTAAATGCAATTGAAGTGCAAGGCAAGAATAAAAGGGGCAGACCTAAACTCACCTGGTCTCAAAGAGTAGACGCTAGCATGAGATGTCACAACCTAAATAGAAATGAGTGTAGAGATAGAAACAAATGGAGACTTAAACTGAAAGAGCTCACTGCCTCAATGGCAAAAAGCTAACAATGAAAAAAAAAAAAACTCCTGAAAAAAATTTTAACCCTTAAAAAACATTGTACCATTTTTTTATAGAAAAATTTAGATGATTTTTTAATTTGTATACTCGAAATACGTCCGCACGAAGATATTGAAAACCTTTATTTAAAGTATTTGACAATTAATAAGAGCCTTAAAAATTTTTTATGCCTAATGTTCTAATTTAAAATTATATTTGTTTCCTAGAAATCAACATACAATGTATTAAATTTAGGCAAACATTTTAGTGAACCTTTAATAATTTTTTGAATAAAATAAATTCAATTGCGTAAAATGTTTTATTATCAGTTTATTTAGATAGAAGTTTTGTTGGAGTCAAATACAATTTTTGGTTAGACTAATATAAGTTATCATTAATGATTAGTGCAAATTTTATACTAAGGTGAATTAAAAAATTAAATTTTTTATTTTTTCACATTACATTAATTCATATCAATAAATTAAATTTATCAATATTATTGATTAAATCGTGTTTTTAGGTCGGTTAGATAATTTTAAGAAAAATTCATGAAAAAAAATTATTATAAAATAAAAAATTATTTTTGGCTATTATTCACCACAAGTCATTTTACTAGAAAAAAACAATAATTTTTATAATTGTTAAATAATATAAACATTTTATATTCTTATTATGTTAAAATATTTAGAAAAAAGAACTATATAATAATGCAAATACTTAAGTTTGAATTACATTGAGGCAGTATAATGGTTTTCAACATTGAAATTTACATGTGGGGTCCATACGGACCTTAATTCAATTTCCAAATTTTAAAAATTTGTTATTAGAATAAATATATTTAATTACTAGTTTTATTTATTACATACTTTAGAAAAAAATTACAAGTTTTTGGCCAATCAATATAATATATTTAAAGATATTCATAAAAAAATTTCTGGGGTCAGAGACCCCACAGTGCGAATCGCGGGTAAAAGTTATAGAAATTTAATGCGCTTGACAAAAACTAAATTATTTATTCCATCTATCAAATAAAAAAATTCTCACCTTTTAAAGGCCACAAGCCCACTCCCATGGCTTTAAATTTTTAAGAATCTTGGCTTCTATAACTCCTTAGCCAAAAATCACAAAATCGCCCTCGCTCGCCATAAACCTTTTCTACCAACAATTTTAAAAATCTTTTTTTCTACTTTTACCTATTTTTTTAAATGAAATTTTAAATTATGATTAATTTTTATAATGATTTTTATATAACAATTTTTTCTTTATTGAAAAAGAAAATATATAAACCATAATTTAACAACTATAAAACGGGGTTTATACAACAAAGAGGCTTAAAATATTTTGTATATATATGGCACATTCTAAAGAAACGACCATTTAACTTTTTCTTTTTTTGGGGGGGGGGGGGGGGGGGGATAGAAGAAAAAGCGGGTATGGATGGAAGAAAACCTTGAACGAGTGAATAACAAACATAAGCCATCCCCCAAAAGATTAATTTCAAGTGAGCGAGAAAGCTGGCATGACCCTGAAATAAAATAAGAGAATATTTATTTTTTTTCGCCCCATTTGGAATGACCTTTTAAATCAAGTTAAATAGGGAACAGCGTCGAGCTAAAGTTGTGGGGTCATTTATATTCTAATCCGTCGACTCTTATTTTTTGTGATAACTCTGCATTTCACGCTAATGCCTTGAGTTTTAACCTATATAATCATATGTAAATCCTTCCTAGGATACCGTAGTTAAAAGACGTTAACATTGTATTTCTTATGGACTTCGTGTCAATTTATGCGTAAATTTGGCCTTTAAGCATTTGGGGGGCCATAAAAAGTTTGAGGGTCAACCACGCGAGTCATGACAATGCGGCGTTGATACGTGGGCCATTTAACCTTGTCCAGATTTATAAAGTATGGTATATAAGATCGTCGTAACTCATCATCTGTTTTGCATAAATTTTTTTTTTCTTATAATTTATATATGGTCTAGGTTATATTATATTCGAGGCTATTTTATAAACCGTTATTCTCAATAATCACTTTACCGTTCTTAGCCCCTGTATAGCGTGAGAGAGACCCTTTTTTGAAGGTTAATGCCGGCAAGGATTCGTGAATGAAAGTAGGTTATTTTTCTACTTTATGGCCGAGCTTTAAATGTTTCATTTAAATACAACCTTGATTTTTTTTTCCACATTTTTACTTCAATTCAAGAAAATACGAGATTTACTTCTACTAGTTTTTTTCTTGCATTAAACTTCAAATTAATTTTCTTTTCTCCCAACTCATCCCTTTTTCCTTTTTTTTCAATTTTCGTCCTTCTATTATTTTAATTTTATGCGCACGTATATTTAAATATATTTTATACTGATTTTTTTAAACTTTATTGCATTTTTTTCTTGTTTTTAATCTTTAAATATTGCATGTTTATTTATACCCTTCCAATCATTTTTGATTGCATTGTAAAGTCCTAGAATTAATGAAGTTATCTGAAAAAAAGAAAAATTGGCAATTTAATGGAACAGCGAAAAATATTTTCAAGGGCATTTTAAAGTTATTTAAATATAGAGTATAGAAATTACATAATGGAAAACAAAACCAAATTTTTTATTGCATTGTTTACCATTTGTCTGGAGCCCCAAAATAACATTTGGACTAAATTTAGAGATATAGAGAATTCATGAAAACGTTATGTTTACCTATTTATTTTTAAAAAATTCAAAAATAATTATTTTTAAATTAATACATGATTTATGATTACATGTTAAAAATTGTTTATGCAGGTCTATTTTAACTCAAATCAAGGACTTAACAACAATATATTATTCTTTAACTATACCTATAACTTTTTACGTTTTCAAAAGTTACAACTTATTTAAACTGTACCAGCAACAGCCTTAACCCACGAATGGTAGGGTGAGAAATTTGTAACACGAATGCTACAATAGGGTGTATACAAACCCCAATTTTAAACTTCTATACAAAGACTGTTTTCATTTTTTTATAATTTTGAAGAGAAATACGCGCTCTTTAATAATTAATATGAGTAATCATTAATAAAGATTACATATTTTATTTGACACTAAGTAGAAAAAAATGTGAAAACTTGCATTTTATTTTTCTAAATTACATTCCATAATTCATGTCACTATATTAAATTTATCAATATAATTAATTAAATCGTGTTTTTAAGTCGGGTAGAACAATTTATGAAAAAATTTATGGTAAAAAAATATTATAATATAAAAAATTATTTTAGGTTATTATCCTTAAATAGATATTATATAAAGCATATAAGATATTTATATCATTATTACAAACTATTTATATACTTAATATGTAAAACTAGTATGAAAGAATACTTACAAATAGGTAGCAATTTTTTAGTTTAAATTTACATTGAGGCAATATCATGGCTTTTGACAATGAAATTGAGATGGTGGGGTCTATATAGGCCCTATTTTCTAATTTGAACAAATTTTGCTATTAGATTTAGATCAAATTTAAATTCCTAGTTTTTGTTTATTTCATATTTAAAAAAAAACACAATTTTGGCCAATAAATATAATATTCTTAATAATATTCTAAAGTTATACTGGGATCCGTATGGACCCCACAGTGCTAATCGTGGGTTAATACTAGCAAGTTAAAACTGGCAAATATTAAAAAATTTAAATTGCGAGCTGTTTTAATTCAAATTTTATGTTTGGTTTGCCTAAATTTTAAAAAGAAAGATAAATTAATGCTAATTTTTTAAAATACTGAGTTGGATATAACGGGTCGCCAACTTTAGATTTTTAATTTTTTTTAGGGTGTATTTAGATCTGTTAATTTGGTCAAAAAAGGCCATTTTTTATAGACGGATCCAAAAAGCCAAAGACGGAAGAAACTAAGTAAAACGAAAAATATATATGAGATTAGGCCATCATGAGGATGCATTCTTTTATGTTTTCATAAAATTCACGTTTCTGACATTAATATTTGTTGACCTGTGAATAGAAGTGAGAATCCAAAAAAAAATGTCTGCCAACTCGTTGTTTATAATATACAATCTTTACTTGATCACAATATAAATTATACAGAATTTGTTTACAAAATTTGAAATATGGGATTACATTGCTCTCTTTATAAATATTTCTCACTAACTTAATTTTTGAGTCCTTAGTCCGAAAATCATGCCACTTATGGTATTTTTGCAACATTGGGAAAAAATTAAGAAAGGTTATCATTGAATTATGCTCCTATGTTTTACCTCTCGTTACAATTACCTCAAAACAGTATAACGGCTTAACTTGCATAAATGCCATGTTAAACTAGTTAAATAACTATGAACCTGCGTGTAGGGCGCGTTGAAAAATAAGTTTTTTCTTTTTTACAAATACGGAAATTTTTTGATTATCTGAAAAGTAAAAACCTTTTCTAAGACAATCGATAAAAATAATTATATTTAATTAGTTGTTCACACATCTAGATTAAAGTTCGAACCGGGAATTGACGTTTTGGCTCGGAGATTTTTTAATTTATGCTCTACATGGCCTGTGCGAGCATGCCATTCAGTCCGTTCAGGTTTGGAATATGTTATTCGTTAATTTTATTTCAATCTTTAAATATTTTTTTATTGAAGTATGACCCTTTACAGTGTTATAAATTATTTATTTTATTTTAAATAATTAATAGGAAGATAACACTAAATGGGACTTCCCCTATTTTTTCCCCCTAATTCAGACCTCTTGCCCTGGTGGGCTTATTATAATACGGCCTTTTAAAGTAAAATATTTCATTTATTTTTAGCAAAATAGGGTATTTTCTGCAAAGTTTTAAAAATAAAGAAAAAAAAGCAAGTAAAACATCTGATTTGCTAATGGGGCACATTTTAAATAGCATGAGCAAGATTAGAATTCTCTATATACATTTTAGGCCCTAATTGAAGAGCATCTCATTTTTCTATATCAAATTTGGAGCTGAGAGAGTGTTTTAGTTTTATCAATGTCAGAAACGAGATTTTTATGAAAACATCAAAGAATGCATCCCCATAACAAATAGCCTGATCTCATATATATTTTTCGTTTTTCTTTGTTTCTTCCGTCTTTGGCCACTTTAATCCGTCTATAACAAAAAATGGCATTTATTGACCAAATTGACAGGTCTAAATATACCCTAAAAAAGAGAAAATTTAAAAATCTTTTTGCATATAAAAATCCCTTGTACCTTATATTTATAATCACAAATAATTAAAATGAAATTTTATTGATATATGCTCTTACATCGGCATTGAGATAGTACAAAATATTTCGTGTCCAAACTTATTGAAACGATATATTATCGAATTTTAATGAAAATATTATTTGAAGTTTGAA
This sequence comes from Acutogordius australiensis, assembly GCA_030555515.1. Lineage (NCBI taxonomy): Eukaryota > Metazoa > Nematomorpha > Gordioida > Gordea > Gordiidae > Acutogordius > Acutogordius australiensis. The sequence continues at coordinate 42,806,181 of CM060243.1, read as the reverse complement.
TTTAGGTGTTTAACTATTGTAAATATGCAAAAATAAAATTTCATTTTAATTAATTTTTTGAATATTTTTTATTTTTGACCTTTTTTCTAAAATTATTAATGTTTATACCGGACTTATGATTGATTGAGAAAAACGGTAAACGGATTAGATATTCTCTAAGATGGCATGTTTGATCTCTTTAGCTAACTCATAACTCTCAAAAAATTTGTTGACCTGTGTAAAACTCACCTACCAACAAAGCTTTTCTCCAAACTGATAAATAATAAAGTCTCAAAACACGGTTCATTAAGCCATTCATAAGGATGATAAAAAAACATCAAATTGTCGAATGAAATCTTTTTAAGGGGTCACCTTGCATCTATACTTTATTAAATTATATCTACACATCTATTTTGTACGGCCATATATAGTTCAGGCCACTTCATGAAAGCCATTTTAAGTGTAATCAAAAAATAATAATATTTTTTCTTGCGATATATGTATAAATGGTATATGAACTCAATCCAAAAGGAATAAGAAAAATGACAGAAATTAGAGTTTTTTATACCCTGAACACACACGATCTCATTTATTTATCAGTTGAAAAAATATTATAAATTAATTCATCCGCAAAATTAGTAATTTGTCACAAAACTATAGGGGGAAGTGGACGGGCAGAGTTGAAGAGCCCTTAAGACCCTCGGGGGAAGTTGGGGGAAGGGGGGGGGGGGTTGTGTGATAAAGTTCAAACACCCGTTTTAGAAAAAAGAGGCGGAAACATGGAATGACTTTTTTTCTCACAAGTCTGGCTATAAAACTAATAAAGAATCTCACAAGCATATTTCTTTTCCTTCTTACCTAACGACCGTAAGGATTATTGGGTGGGCGATATGCCTTCGGAAAATAAATTGATTGGAATCTAGTGTAGAGGATTTATTTAATATTCACTAATTCAACAACTCTCCAATGGGAATATTTAATCAACTCTTATTAGTTTGGCAGCCCCACAAAAAATGATTTTAATATGCCCTCGAGATAACAGAGAAACTAGATCTACTAGAGCATGTGACATTTATAATTAAGTTGTTTTTATCTGTCCCAACATGATGGACCCTACTGGAAAGGACAAACAGAACGGAGTTTTATCAATTTTGTTAATCAGTCATTCAATTTCGTTTGCCTATCGTTTCTTTGTTTCAGGTCCTCAACATCAACTGTAATCATATTTAGGGTTCCACATACTTTTATTAGGGATATAAGTGTGTTCATTCAATGTGGAATTACCCTGTGTGGAGCCTTTATGGCCCGTTCCTACGATTTTCCAAGAACGATCAAGTGCCCAGACAAAGGCAGGGCCGATTTCTTGGAAATTTAGCGGCATATTTAATTTTTTGTTATCCCTTAGAAGACATATAGTAGAACGAGCTGAGGGATGTTATAGATTCCTATGGGCCAAACTGAGAGTTAATTTAATCAAATGACTGGTCAAATAATAAAGGTCCAAATCAATGTCAGAATTGTGAATTTTATGAAAACATAAAAGAATGCAGCCCCATGTTGGCCTAATCTTATAGTTATTAGTTTCTTCCGTCTTTATCTCCTTATATCCGTCAATGACAAAAAATGGTCTAATTTGACTACAGATCTAAATAAACCCTAGGAAGAAAAAATATAAAAATTCATTTTGCATATAAAAATCTCTTGTAATATAATCACAAATAATGAGAAATAAATTTTATTAATATATCAAGCTCTTACATCGACATTTAGATAATACAAAATATTTCGCGTCCAAACTTAAATACGACACGATATCTTATCGGTTTTAAATGAAAATATTATTTAAAGTTTATATTGAACCGTTTAACTATTGTGAATATGCAATAATAAAATTAAAATTAATTTATGTTTTTAAATCTTTTTTTTTTTTACCTTTTTTCTAAAATTTTCAATATTTATAACTGACCAACTAAGTTTAATTAGGAAAAACGGTAAACGGATTTGATATTCCCTAAGATCGCATGATCTCTGTTGTTAACTCATAACATCAAAAAATTGTTGACCTGTGTAATTAATTAGCTGAGAGGACGTGAATGTGGGGCTAAGAAAATATTGATTATGGGCAGGAAAATATAGCCTGTAAATCACATATGCAGCACTCACTCATTTTAAAGAGCTGTTATTTGGGCAATATATGTAAAAGATTATGTCCTATTACATTTACCGAGAACTAAGTGTAAAAACACAACCATCTTGTCATAATGGAACACCAAAACCTATTTTGATAGATCGGAGATTCCATCGCTCCTATTAGGTCGCGTTCATACTTTTTTCAATTATTCAAAAAACTTTAAAATTTTTAATTTTTGACAGTGACCGCATTTCACCAAGAAAGTCAATAGAGTGGCAAAAATTTTTTAACGTGTAATTCTTCACCCGTTAACAATATTAATAATTTTGCCTTAATAGATATGAAGAAAATGCCTAAACGGGTTCGCAGCACTAAATTTAAACGAAATGGCTGTGGGATTTAAAAATTCCAATAAATAGTTTAATTAAATTTGTATCTAAGAAAATTACTAAGATTGTTTAATTAATAAATTTTCAAAAACTCTTGTATAACCATTTTAATAAAAGGAGTTTTTACATATTAAATGACAAAATCTGTAATACTATTTGTCATATATTTATAACTTTTTGTTTGGAAGAAGATGCACTATACGTTGGCCATTCTATATAGATCTTAATTTATTTGATTATTATTATTACCGTACCAAAGTTAAAATATTTAAATATTTCAAGTGTAAAGACAAAATTAATACAGACGAATTGTGATTTATAATTCATTAAGGCTTATATTAACAGAGCTTGTTTTCCCGCAATGGTTCTTCCTCAATATACTTCTTATTTTGTCATTAAACTATGTTGTTTTTGTTCCCAAAATTAAATTACTTTTCCTTACCTTTTATAACACGTTTTAATTATTCTCAAAGATCTGAGCTGTGTACTTCCCCTGTTTTTTTCTTTCATGAAAATTAATGAGTTTTTAAGTTCCCAATTTTTTAGGATTTTTTTCGCAATCAAATTCTGACTTTTGAAAATTATTAACAAAGGGCTTGGGACATTCATGTTTTTTTTTCTTACTTTTTGTACGAGCATTAATCAAGACACAGATCAACAATTTTTTGAGAGTTATGAGTTAAACACAGAGAACCTGCCATCTTAGGTTATATTAAATCCGTTTACCTTTTCCTAATCAAACTTAATTAGTCAGGTATAACGTTAATAACTTAAGAAAAAAAAGTCAAAAAAAAACAAAAAAGATTCAAAAATAAAAATAAATTAAAATTTTATTTTTGCATATTCACATAAGGTAAACTGTTAAATTTAAACTTCAAATAATATTTTGATTTTAAACCGATAATATATCGTATCGTATTAAAGTTTGGACGCGAAATATTTTGTATTATTTAAATGCCGATGTAAGAGCTTGATATATTAATAAAATTTATTTTCCATTATTTGTGATTTAAAATATAGGTTACAAGGAATTTTTATAGCAATTTAGATTATTTTTCTACTTAGGGTATATTAAGTTCTGTCAATTTGGTCAAAAAGGCCATTTTTCGTTATAGACGGATTTAAGGAGCGACGGAAGAAACTAAGAAACACGAAAAGTATATATGAGATTAGGCCATCATGAGGTTGCATTCTTTTATGTTCTCATAACAATCTCGTTTTTGACATTGATATTTGTTGATGTGAGATAAAAGACACATATAAATTCGTTGAAAACGAAACACCGATTGTAAAAATCGAGAAAAAATATTTAATGCAAACAAAAATCAAATTTTAAAACATCCATGGCCAGAACGGAGGTTAAAATAAAAACTAAATTTTAGAGTTCCATGTTTCAGATTTACCAAAGTTTTATTAACTAAAACCGAATTCTTTGACAAATTTGTATATATGTTATATAAATAAGGACGTTACATAAATATCTGATGAATAGAGGACTACGTTGGTTCAAGTACATAGTTTTACAAAATTTTGGTTTAGATAGCTCAATGGCAAACATCTCGGTCTTACCCTTATGAGGTTGGGGTTATCCGCGGCTTTTCTTTGGATTTGTTAACGCAATTGCAGTCACTTTGAAGCTGCTGACTGCCCTGCATAGGCAGACCCTGAAAAACATGCCAAATATAGGAGGCAAGGTTAGCTTAAGTTACCATCGTGTGAGCAAATCTAGATATTTAACCCTTTGACAACATGAATTGCTTTGTTATGAGTTAAAACGTCAAAGCCCATAAACAAGTATAGAGCCCCTGTGTGTATAAAGTATTATTAAAGTTAAAGTGTTTGTTTTTTAAAGAAATATAACCCTTATTTAAAAAATGAATGAATGATTTTTATCATTGGAGGTATACAATTGGGTGACAAAAGGTCATACTAGATCAAAAACAAGTCAAGCAATGATTAAATTATAGGCTATAAGTGACCCCCTCCAGAACTACGTCTCGTAAGGTTGATTGAAAAATCTATCCCCATAATTTTTTTAAACATACGGTAACAACACAATTGTTTTATAATCATTATTTGCGATCATCTATGAATGCAACAAAGTAAAATCGAGATAGGCGTTTCTTCCCCTGATACCCCTATTCCACAGGTCAAAAAATAATTTAGCTAAATAAATTTTTATGAAAACATAAAAAATGCATCCCCATTATGACCAAACCTTATATAATATAGTTTCTTAGTTTTTGCAGCCTTGCTACCTCCACCTTAATAAATTTAAGATTTTTTTTTCATATATTATTCGTGACTTATATTCATCATCTCAAATAATGAGAAATAAAATTTTTATACATCAGCATTTGAATAATACAAAATATTTCGCTTCAAAACTTAAATACGACACGATATAACGCAGGTCAACAATTTTTTTGAGAGTTATAAAGTAATTACAGAGATTAAACCTGCAATTTTAGAAAATATCAAATCCGTTAACCGTTTTCCCTAATAAAACTTAGTTAGTCAGTTATAAACATTAGAAATTTTTGAAAAAAGGTCAAAAAAAACAAAAAAGATTTAAAAACAAAAATAAATTGAAATTTTATATTTGCATGTTCACAACAGCTAAACTGTTAAATTCAAACTCCAATGCCCATAATATTTCATGTCTATTTTAAGTGTGAACGCGAAATATTTTTTGTTATCTGCCGATGTAAGAGCTTGATATATAATGAAATTTATTTTCTATTGTTTTTGATAAATAATATAAGTTACAAGGGTTTTATATGCAAACAAGAATTTTGAAATTTTTTCTTAATAGTGTATATTTATTAGACATGTCAATTTGGTCAAAAAAGGCCATTTTTCGTTATCAGATTTAAGGAGCCAAAGACGGAAGAAACTAAGAAAAACAAAAAATTTATATGAGAAGCCATCACGGGGATGCAATCGTTAATGTTTTCATAAAATTCACGTTTTTGACATTGATATTTGTTGACCTGTGTAATATCGGTTTAAAATGAATGTTTTTTGAATTTTGATTTTAACAGTTTAGCTATTGAGAATATGCACAAAAAATACTCAATTCAATTTTGTTTTTATAATCTTTTTGTTTAGATATTTTTTCCTAATTTTATAAATGTTTTAATTATTTACTAAGTTTAATTAGAAAAAACGGTAAACTGATTTTCAAATTCCAAAGATGACAGGTTTGGTCTCTGTAGTTAGCTCATAAATCTAACTGAATTGTTTAAAGTTTAACTTTAACAGTTAAGCTGTTGTGAATCATAAAAAATATTTCAATTTATTAAATCTTTTTTTGTTTTTTAAATTAAAATATTTTTTACTGACTCATTGGACTTGATTAACGGTAAACGAATTTGAAACACTCTAAGATGGCAGGTTTAGTCGTTAAAGTTACCTGACAACTCTTAAAAATTTGTTGACGCATGTTAAAGATATTCTTTTTGTAATATTGTAGGAAAATGTTAACGGTGCAGATAAGTCCTTAGATACTGCATAAGCTGTTTTATCCGATAATGATTTGACTAGAACTTTTATTATAAATTTCAAAAATAATTTTACGCAACTTTGCTCTTACGACCTCTAAGGTTTTGTAGCGAGTAACTTAAAAACATATCATAACCGCGAATCGTTATGTAAGCTACTTATTAAATAAATATCGCTTTTTAGAAATTTAAAAATATATTAAAATTTAACTAGATAAAATAAGAATAAATAAAAATTTTTTTAAAGTTTTTTTGAAAAATTACTTTTTTTTATAATAAATATCGAGTATAGAAATTTTAAAAAGTTGGGATGAAAATCCGCCCTTTGCAAAGTATTTTAATAACTAAAGTGCCAGATGAAATTGTATTTGGGCGGTTAGTCATTGAAGTCTAATAAGTAGCCCGACTAGTAAAAATGTGATTCAAACGCTAGTCAAATCAACTTGTAAACTCATTTCTTTAGAATGTACAATTTATAGATAAAATATTGCTTAGTGATATAAAAAGATCGATTATTTATATTACGATCCAACACTATAACATAAATTAGAATTACTTTTTGAAAACGACTCTTAAAAATAGATCATTGTAAATTAATTTTTTTTGGTTTAGGTCCTTTTTTTGTGTTATATGTTTTCAAACCTAGCCATCAACTAGCTACTACTATGTCCTTTCGGCATATTGGAGTATGTAATATTTATTTCTTTTTTACATTTTTTAAAAGTCGTAGAAGTTCCGAACCGAACATCTAGCAGTATATCTGACTTTCCTCGCAAATTTGCAATTAAATTAGACTTAGGTCCTTCTTCTTATTGCCCTCACAATAAAAATCAATTCTCTTCGGTCAAAATAAATTTTCACGATTATTAGATGAGGTTTAAAAAAAATAATAATGTAAGGGAAGTAAAACATACTGATTGGGTATTTCATAAAAACTTAGAATGATATCTAGGTTATTATATTGTAAAAAAAAGGGAGGTTAAACTAAATAGGTTATTGTATTATCTTAGATTCTTAAATTGTGGATGTTTAAATTTATAGATTGGGTTATTAATTCGTTAAAAAGGTCTTGAAAGTTAAAAAAAGGGTTTGTAAAAAAATAGTTTGGGATCAAAATAAAAAATTATTTTATTGTTATTTTGCAGTAAATGGGATAACAGTCATATATAAAAAAAGCATTACTAAGGTAATTCACTAATACATACATGAAAAGAAATATTAAATCTAGAGGCTTTTTTATACTATTTTATTTTCCTAATGTAAATTTTTTATATGATAAAAGGCATATATAAACACCCCCTTCCAGCTCTATTTAGGGAAAAAAGAAAGGATAATCTATAGTCAAACATAAATTGTTAGAAGAGAAATGTATTAATAAAATTTATATAACCCAATAGATTAAAATTTAAAGGAACCACCCAAAAGATAATCCGGTAGAATGTTAGTAATATTTTAAAAGTTATTTAAAAAAATTGAGGTCACATTATATTTTTTCAAAAAGTAAATGATAAAAATTAAAAGAGACCGTTAGTATGGGAGAAGCTCATTTGAGACTAATAATAAAAATGCAAACACAAAAATGGAATAATTAAGAGCATAATGTAAAAGGAATGTTATGAACAAAAGATAAATAAAAAAATAAAAGTGGCAAGAAAAAAATATAGGATGTGTCTGCAAAAGGTTAACAGCAAGATTGTAATAGCACAGGTCAACAAACATTTGAGAGTTATGAGCAAACAATGGAGATTCAAACCTGCCATCTTAGCAAGGGCGTAGCAAGTTGTAAAGCTTGGGGGGGAGGGTTTCAAAAAAAAATTTTTGCCGCCTTCGGCGGCATAGTGCGGGCACGACCGTCGTGCCATAGTGGCTTAGTTTGAAATCTACTGATTCTAATAATTGTTACTTAATTTTGCTTTTTAAAATTTGAGTAATCATTAAGGACTTTTATAAATAATGTTTATATAAACAAACATATATGGTATTAAGAAAAATATATTATTGATATATTATACAATAAATTTTTATATTAATGATACAATTATGTAATGAATTTATATAATAAAAATGGTTATATTCAAGTAACACAACAAAAATTAATGAAATATGCTTTTATATTAATGCTACAATTTGGATGTAATGAAAATGGTTTGAAGATTTAATAATAAATTGGTATTTTAGTTTGGGAGGGGGGGGGGGGGGGGGGGGGGGAATATGCACTAAAAATTTTTATTTGGTAGGGTTTGGCATGCTTGGGGGGGGGGGGGGGGGGATTTGATGTTTTATTTTTGTGTGTAATTACGAGTTGGTAGTTAAAGATTACTAGAGGGCGGAAGAAGAAAAGCACAGGATATTTTGATTAGTTACATATATGATACATACATATACATGGAATTTAAGAAATTGTTAATACAAGAATAAAGATATTTAAAGTGCAAATTAATTGTCGCCAGCGGCTCTGTTCGGTTAAAATGCCAACGTGCTTATACACAACGTATGTATTAGCTATTAAGAGGAAAACATTTGCGGCATTTGACTAAGGAAGAAACCAACTGATGGGTGAATAGGAGCCTGGCATCAAAAGGGGTAAGTATGATAAATTTACACAGTGGAACGAAATATAGCATTCACATTGACACCTAGATGTAATGGGAATAAACAAAGATTTACAAGATGCCTATGTTTAACAAGAAAAATATATAGTATGGAGAACGCAAAAAACAAACCTAACAAAAAAATAGAAGTTAAAATTATTTTTTTAGGGTGAAAAAGCTGTGCAAGGCAAAAGAGGCTTTGTTTTATTACACAGAACAGCACAATATCAATGTCAGAATAAAGAAATTTATGAAAAAAGTATAGACCCTAATAAGCCTTAACTCATATATATTTTCCGCTTTTCGTAGTTTCTTCCGCCTTCGGCTCTCTAGATCCGTCTATGTCGAAAAATCGCTTTATTTGACCAAACTTACAGATTTTTCGACCTCGAGGATACCCAGAAAAGAAAACATTTATCATCATTTTTATGAAATCTCTTGTAACTTATATTTATCATCTATAAAAAAAATATAATTTTATAATATCAAGGCCTCAAATCGCTATAAAACAAAATGTTCCAGTCCAAACTTAAATAAGACACGCTATACTACCGGTCAATAAAATTATTTGAAATTTGGTTATATTAAAAATTTAGCCATTGTGAATAAACAAAATAAAATTTCAATTTATTGGTATTGAATTTGTTATTGTTTTTTTAATATATTTAAAATTTTCAATTTTATAGCTGACTTAGGAAGTTTGATTCGAACAAATAAACCTACAGTATTGTCCTATGTTATGTCTTTCATACGGAAAGTCAAATGCAGATAATTTTTCAAACTATCTCTTTATTTGCAATATCCCCAATTCTAACTAAACATAAAAAATGTCCGCTACCTCCTCCTTCGATAAATGTCTTATTCATAATAAATAAAGGCATTAATATTATTAACAATCTTTTATATTGCTCTAATAATTAATAACGTCAATTTTTTTAAAGTTTTTATTAAGTTTTTAGATATTATATAATATAACACAGGTAAACAATTTTATGAGCTTTATGAATTAACTACAGAGAACAAACCTGCCATTTTAGGTGATATCAAATTCGTTTACCGTTTTTACTAAACAATACTTGGTCAATTGACATTGAAAACTTTATAAATAGGTCAAAAACCCAAAAAGTTTATAAACAAAAATTAAAAAAAAATATTTTCATTAACAACCGTTACTATATCGTGTCGTATTTAAGTTTGGACGCGAAATATATTGTTTACTAAATGCCGATGTAAGTGCAAGATATAATAAAAAAAAATTTTTTCAATATTTGTGATTTAAAATATGAGTTACAATGGATTTTTAAATGCAAAAGGGATTTTGAATTTTTTTTCTAAAGGGTATATTTAGATCTGAGGTTCAAAAAAATCATTCTTCGTTTTAAAGGGATCTAAGGAGCCAACGACTGAAACTAAGATAATCGAAAAATATATATGAGAATAGGCCATCACATGCATTCTTTCATGTCCATAAAATTCACGTTTCTAACATTGATATTCGTTGACCTGTGTAATTAAGCATCTCTTTAAGCGTGACCAGTTCAGTTTATGCTCATTTCCTTATATATTTTGAATAATTAAGGTTTAAAACTTATTTTAAAACGTTCTATGCAACCCAATCGTGGCATGGGTTAAGGCAGTCTGTGTCAATTTAAACAAATAAAAAAGCTATCACTAGTAAAATTAAAATTAAATGAGAAAAAGATCGTCGTCTCGTATCGCATCTTTAAAATTCCAAATCCTAAGTTTTGTATATTAAAAGAGTAAGGCGCCTGTTTTAGCAAACATATATTAACTTACATTTGTTTTATCAAGTTATTGGGAATTATCTTTATTATCCATGGCACTTGATCAATTGCATTTTCTCAATCCATATGGGTAAAATTAATTAATTTTAATGGATTATGTGTCTTAAAATTTTCAAAATTTAGTTGTATTACCGGTACTTTGAAGTAAATTAGCAGCTGTGATGGAAGTCAAAAGACAATTTTATTTAAAAAATTAAAGGAAACCCTATATGTTTCATATAAATTACACCACGCCATAATTTAATGGCTTATTTAAGCTACGTTTGAATTAAGGTTTTTGTTTAAAAAAATCTAAAATTGCTTTTTCAGATGTTATTTAAATGAGAGGAAAAAATTGCGGAACGCCATTTTTAATAAATTTATAAAATGATTTATAAATATTTTATTTCAAGTTGTATTAACTTGGATCTTCTAGGTCATGAATTTTATGGGAGTTATGAGTAAACTACAAAGATCAAACCTGCCATCTAAGGGAGTATCAAACCCGTTTACCGTTTTTTCTGATCAAACTTAGTTAGTTAACATTGAAAATTTTAGAAATAAAGGTCAAAAAACCACAATAGATTTAAACAAAAATAAGTTGAAACTATATATATGCATATTCAAAAGAGTTAAACTGTTTAATTTAAACTTCAAATAATATTTTATAAAAAACCGATAATATATAGGTCGTATTTATTGGACGCGAAATATTTTGTATTATCTAAATGCCGATGTAAAAGCTTGATATATTAATAAAATTTATTTATTATTATTTTGATTAAAAAAATATAAGTTACAAGGGATTTTTATATGCAAAAAAGATTTTTATTTTTTCTTCTCAGGGTATAATTAGATATGTCAATTTGGTCGTATAAGGCCATATTTCGTTATAGACTTATTTAAGGAGCCAAAGACGGAAAAAACTAAGAACGAAAAATATATTTGAGATTAGGCCATCATGGGGGTGCACTCTTTTATGTTTTCATAATTCAAGGTTCTGACATTGATATTTGTTGACCGCTGTTATAAAAATATTTTTTATGTAATTTGACAAAATAGAAAAAATAATATGGTAAAACATTTTTTTTAATATTTAAGTGCCCTCTTAAATATATAAATGATAATTTTTCACTTTTTTTGAGTTCCTAAAAGCATTTTGCCTAAGTCTAATGGTTCGGTATGTTAATGATTAAACCGCAAATGCTTTAAATTGACAAGAAAGGTGTTTTTATGTTTCAAATTTATGGGTGGATGCTTTTAATAAATATTCTCTGGTATTTTTTTTAGAAAAACAGTAATGTGAGCACTTTTATACCTATATTTAACTCTATATTTAACACCAAATATGGCAAGGAGCCAAAATTTTTGCTTTTGAAATATAGTTACCTTAAAAAAATAAAAACAAATGACAGACTCATGAAATATTTATTTTTATCCCATAATGAAATACCTTAAACCATATTATTTCTATATAATAATTGAATGACAAAATATTTATGGGCCTCTTGTTTGCCTTACTGAAACAAAGCAGGGGCAAAATTATTTTTTAGTTTTACGTTTTAATAGTGAACCACAAAAATTAACTTTACAAAGTTTTTATAAATAATATTTAATTACGAATTTAAGATTAGTTTTTTATTCAACAGCTTTTAAAATGAATTTATTATATGTATACAAATACAATTTCTTCGAATTTATAGAAATTTATATAATATTAGACAGTCTTTTATTATAGGGGCAGAAATTAAAAAAAATAATAACCATTATAACAAAAGTTAGATCAAATATCTAACCTCCGCTTACTGCTAATTTAGCATTTTATATCTCCATTGTAGCCGAGACATCCCTGTATGCAGTTCAGGCGAACTTAAGTAAAACATTATAAATAATTTCTCTGCCCCTCTCACCCCTACACATTCATAAAACTCCATCGATGCGCCAAAACAGTACTTGAAATAAGCAATTAAGAAGCACGAATAGAGTATTTAAAGATTGGTCGTTGAGTATCTCTTTTATGTTTTTGAGCATATGTTTTAAAATGTTTTGATGGACGATTTCGAACAATTATATTAACAATTTTTGCAATTGAACATAAAAGATTATATTTAAGATGAAGCGCCTTATTTTAAGTCTATTTTCATAATTATTTTTCTCACAAAAAGTTGCCAATCTTTAATTAAAACAGAAAATATTTAATTTTCAAAAGTGTTAAGACTACTTTTGACAGTCAGCTTTTTTTAAAATTGGAACATTAAGGTGTTCCTGAGATCAATACTTAAAAGTAAATTCATGTTGACGTTTGAATTTCAGTAAAAAATTATTTGAAACGTGGAATCTAGCACATAGCCAAACAATTTATATTTGAAAAGGTAAATTAATTTTTCTAAATAGCTTAATTACGTACATGAAAGTTTTTTACAGTCTTTCATACAGGCCTAAGCCTGAACTTCTAATATGGGGTAGTATGAATATCTTGGTTTATATATATTTTTCCCCATACATCGATGTCAATTTTTTTATAATATTAATTACCGAATCATATATATTCATCCATATCCATATCTAACTCGTTTACGGCTATTCTCATTAATGAAACACATTAATGTATGCAGTAAATTTATTTTATGGCATATACAAGCATAATTATTATAAATTTGAGTGAGCACATTTGTTAAATCGATGTTCAAGCTTCCCACAGCGGACATTTTTTAGCATGACATTTACGTCTATTAGCGGTATTGCATCCCCAGATCTCGTTGAAGTTTGCAAAATTATCCAGAATTCCTTTTACTCTAAACAAATTTAAATTAAATTTAGGCCAGATATTTAAATCATATACTGAAAAAAAGGGACCAACATAGTATATTTTAAGATGATGTAAAAAATAAAAATGATATTCCAGATGAGTTGAGTTAATTTATCATTAATTTTTTAAACGAATTAAAATATACAATTATTTTATGGTTAACTTGTTCTAATCCCTGCATTTATTAACATTATTAAGAGAAAACGAAAATTTCATGTAATATTCAATGAATACGGCATCTTATTTAATGTTGATAAAGAAACAATCGTTTACAATCTCAATTATTAAAACAGAATAACATCTTGAAGTTCTCAAAAAAAATATATTCTCTACTTAGTGCCGATCGAACAAATCGATATTATTGACTGACTGCCAAATTTATGGCAAATTTATGAAAAAAATCAATCAGAACTTAATTAATATACCTGATTTTAGATGGGGTATGTGCATCTGTTGCTATGTATTGCTCCATCGCCAGTTCAGATCCAACTTCGCAAAATTGCTATATGAAAATAGCAAGAAACAAATTTATTTCGGATATTTGATTTAATCAACTAAAGTTAGTATTTATTTAGAGTTTTTTAAACCTAAGAATGCAAAATTTTTAAAATATTATATTTCTGATCAAGAAACACTAATTGACTAACATAGGTCAACAAATATTAATGTAAGAAGCGTTAATTTTATGAAAATATAAAAGAATGCATCCCCATTATGGCCTAATACATATATTTTTCGTTTTTCTTGTTTTCTTCCGTCTTTGGCTCCTTAGATCCGTCTATAAAAATCGATTTTGACCAAATTCACAGATCTAAATATACCCTAAAAAGGCTTCTTAGATCCGTCTATAAAAATCGACCTTTTTTGACCAAATTCACAGATCTAAATATACCCTGAAAAGAAAAAATAAAAATCTTGCATATAAAAATCCCTTTTGACTTATATTTATAATCACAAATAATAATAAATAAATTTTATTAGTATATCAAGCTTTTACATCGGCATTTTGATAATACAATTTCGCTTCCAAACTTAAATACGACACGATATATTATCGGTTTTTAATAAAAATATTATTTGAATGAATTAAACAGTTTAACTATTGTGAACATGCAAAAATAAAACTTTATTTTATTTTTGTTTTTAAATCTTTTTTGGTTTTTTGACCTTTTTTTCTAAAATTTTTAATGTTTATAACTGACTAACTAAGTTTGATTAGGAGAAACGGTAAACGAATTTGATATTCCCTAAGATGGCAGGTTTGATTTCTGTAGTTAACTCATAACTCTCAAAAAATTGTTGACCTGTATATTATAAAGCCGAAATTTTGCAAAAAAATTTAAATAACAAAATATTGGCAAAATCGAAGTTTATTGTACTTAATGTTTTTTAGGTAATCAAAAAGGAGGTTAAATTTTGATGAAAATTTGTTTAGCGCTGAATTACCTACAGTTAAAACCAAATCAACCTCTACTTTGCCTCTAACATATGGGTCGAACGACAATCACCCGTCAACTATGTTGGTTTTACACTCAAGTTCAACGGTAGAATCGGTGACCACCAACGAATCATGGGGCCTTCCAGCCTAGGCTAAAAATCTAATTCAAACTCTGCTGGACAACCCGTTATAGTTAAAAAATACAAAAAACAGGTAAGCCGTTCGGAAAGAAAAATGAATAAATCTTTGAGACCCAAAATTAAACATCCCTTCACTTAACTAGATATATAATGCACCTAAGATATATATCTCATTCAGAATAGAAATCAACTGTTGTCCATATATATTTCATGTGAGAACATCATTTAAATGAAATAAAGGTCGAAAAAATTGTATATCTATAAATTGCGTACGTGACAATTGTATTCACCTGAGCATATGAGAGCGTAAAAACTTGGTCTCCGGTCAAGGTTTGGTAATTGTGATCGTACAGCACGCCCGTTAATTTGTTTTCCATTTCAAATTGTTTGTAAGCCTAATAATACATAGTTAATAAGTTCCATATGCAACATAAATTAAAAAGATAAATTTTACAGGTGACATTCAAATAAATTTTAATTAATTTACCTGGTAGGCCACATCGAATCCAATTTGGTCGGCTATGTTTTCATTCAAAGTTTTTTGACCGTTGACCTAGGGGAATAGATAAAAAGTTAATAGAGAAATAAATATTATGCAAAATATAATTACTGCTTAAAAATTCTGTAATTTAATCGAAAACAACATATTAAGATAATGGTATTATTATATTAATCAACAAAGACACAATAATTAATTGTAGAGAAAATAAATTTAGGTAAAGGCATTTTATTTTATTATTTAGTACTTTGTTAATATGAAAACCAAAAACGTCAAAATACATTAGTTATTTTGTAATCCTATATGTTTGTATAGAAATAACTCAGCTCCTCTATATTAATAAAGTTTTTTCACATAGGATTCTAACGTAAAAATTGTTCATGGCTTTGTCACACATAGGTCAACAAATATAATTGTCACAAAAAAAGTTTATTAAAATCACATAAGCATGCATCCCTGTGACAGCCTTATCTCAGATATATCTATCGTTTTTCTTAGTTTCTTCCGCTTTTGGCGCCTAATATCCGTCCATATTAAAAAAAAGGCCTTATTTGACTGAACCCTAAAAAGAATAAATATAAGATTTTTTTCATAAAAAATTCCTTTTAACATATATTTATCATCACAAATAATGAAAAATAGATTTTATTAGTATATTAAGCTCTTACATAAGCGTTTAGAAAAACCAAATATTTTGCGTCAAACTTAAATACGACACGATATTACATCGGTTCTCAATAAAAATATTATTTGAAGTTAAAATTTAACAGTTAAGCTAAAGTTATTGTGAATATAAAAAACAATCGCAGTTTATTTTTGTTTTTGATTTTTTTGTTTAATATTTTTGTAAAAATTTTTAATGTATATAGCTGACTAACTAAGTTTAATTAGAATAAACAATAAACGGATTTAAAAATAAAATTTCCTTTAATTAACAACTACCAATCCCTTAATCCCATAAAATTTACGTTAACTCTTGGTCATTCCCTATCTATACCTGCAGGCACTAAAAGCTGCTGTGCCTTGACGGGTATGCCGCCTTTTTCGGGAGGAAAAGAGGAATTCTAGAACTGTGGCTCTACTAGGAAAATAACCAGTCTGTTGCACAGGCCTACCTACGATTTTTGTAAGGGGGTGAGAAAAAACAAAATTCTGAAATATTTTTGGTAAACATACTATTTTGGCCTTTTCAGTGCATTTTTGACGTTGCACAAGGAAAGACATTCAGCTAAGAGGGTAGAGGGGAGAGGCGCCAAATTTACACCCCTCCCTTCGGTAAGCCATTGACTTTATGTTGCAGTATTCAAGTTAATTCCAAACAAAATAAAATCATAGGTTTGCCAAAAAAAAGATCATACCCGATATTTGTCATGTATGAGGTACGAGTCATATCGTGTTTTTAGGCAATCCTTTCGTATATTAAACGTTTCTAATTCTGCCGTGTCGTTGAGTAAAGCTGTCGCGTTGTTTTCATCAAAAATAATTCCTGAAGTTTAAAGCAAACAAATAAATATCATTGTACAATATTTTAATAGCGAAAAAAAAGTTATAAAACAAAATTGACGGGTCTAGCTTTTTTTTGTAATTATTTTACATATAAAAAGGGTTATTATATTTTTTGCTTCAGGTTTATATATAAATTCATATTTTTCAAAATAAATGTGCTCAAGTATATAGCGGAAAACTATAACACACTCTGCTGCAGAAATTGCATTGAATAAATAAAGATTGGGCGTTTGTAAATAAAAGCAAACCATGGCTTATAATACTTTTCTTAATCTGCAAAACGGAGAGTGAAAAAGGATTAAAAAGTGCAAACGCTCTTCTTGCAACAGTTAAATTTGCAAATAAATAAATTTTAGAATGGCAAAGGCTTAACATAAATTTAACAAATTTAATTTCCCAAAAACATTGTTTAAATAATCTGCAAAACGGGGGGGAAAAAGAATAAAAAAGCCAACCCCCTTCTTGCAAAAGTTAAATTCAAAAAAGAATTTTTAAATGACCGTGTTTAAGAAGGACCTTAAATAATATAGGCTAACTGTAGAAAACCTAAACTATTTTGTTCTCACAAGTTTATAATACGTCTATTGAGCTGAAAAACATATTGTCAAAAGCAATGTCTTATTTATGTGATACTGCAAAAAAAATTGAGCTATTACCTCGTGGATCAATGGCGTGTCCAAATTCATGGGCCAGAATCATTCCTACACTCCCATAAACATAGGCTCTAGAATATATTTAAGTAAAATGCAAATTTAAATTTTAACAAAATTAGAGCAATTTACCTACGGCCAATTAACAGTTTTTTATTCTTAGGGACTGTGGTCCGTTCCAACACAACCGACATAAATAAGGGCGCATTAAAACTAAGAATGTTGCAATCTTTTACAGGAATCACAAAGAATTGGATGTTTATTTAATTTTTAAACTTTTTAATAGCATGAAAATTTATTAAAAAAAATATTTTTTTAAACAGTATAATCTTGACATTTCTGCGCTCGCCCCTTAAAAATTTAGTTGAATATGTCAACATCCGTAACAAATATTCCACTAAATACTTTTTTGACACCTAACGTCCTAAAAGTAGCTTATTAATTTAAAAAAAAAATTTTTTCTAATTTATTAAATGTATATAAATATTGGTTTGTATGAAAGCAAAATTATATTATGCAGAAACCTTTCTAAAGAGGGTCAAAAAAATTTTTTTAAGGAAAGGAACTATAAATTTAATTTTAATTTTGTTATTTTAATTGCAAAATTATTTTATAAGAAACTGTATGTTTTCCAAAAAAAAGAGCAAGTTCAATGATATCTATTCCCTTTTATTACATAAATTCAACCGCTAGTTACATCATAAAAATTTAAAAAAATAATTCTAAGGCAATTGCCCCCCCCCCCCCCTCAATACGCCCCTTTATTATACATATCACACTGCTTATATGTATATTAAAGATTTTTCAACATAAATTTAGATACGTTCGGTGTTGTTTAATCCTCAAAATCTATTTTTGCTATTGTTTGATTAACAACTTTTGACGCTATGTTGTAAAAGTCGAATAAACTAGAATCAGGGCTAGGAAAAAAACTAAATGGGCTTTTTTTAAACAAGTTTTTGAGTTTTTTTCCAAATGCCCACAAACTCGTGGGCATGGCAAATGAAAAGCCCCTTTTCTTGCTTAATGAAAAGGGGCATGTTTAAAAAAAGTCCCTTTTCTTCAAAAAAATCTAGGAGCTTTAAGAAAAAAAACCCACCCATCTTTATTATAAAGAAAAAATCAAAATTTTTTGAAATTATTATAAAGAAAACATAAAATGGGCTTTTTGGGGCTCATTTAAAGAGCCACTTTTTGTAGGGTTTTTTTTGCCCCTTTTCTTAATAAGGGCTTTTTTTGAATAATTATTTTGACCCTTTATTTGTAGCCCCCTTTCCTATTTTATGTTTTAGGGGAAAAAATGAGCCAAAGTTTTTTGGCTCATTGTTTTCCCAGCCCTGACTAGAATTAAAAAAAAAAAGAGTTTACTTTTTTAAAATATAAAAATCTAACATAATAACAAGCAAACAAACATTTAAAATGCATTTTAGGCTGATACATATAAATCGAATAAGTCATTTGTATTGTCTGATTAAAGCTTTTGAGCAAATTGTAGTTTGTAAATATAACGCACAATGGTGTATTTGCAGACTTTTGTTAGTTAGTTAATTTGGTAATCTTAATCAGAGCCAACTAAAAAAAAGTCCATTTATTAGCTAATTTCATATTTTTTTAAATCAACCATAAGTAGAGACAAAATATAAGCAGAAAATCTTATAAATCTTATATTTTTGTTGAAGCTAGATCCCTTAGATTTTTTCTTAATTTACAAAAAAAAATTGGGTTTGGCCTAAAAATGGGTTTTTTTTCCTAGCATTGCACTTAATAAAATATATACCAACATGTATTATTTTGTTTCCCCTTAAAACCGAATCAAGAGCATTTTTTTTTTTTTTTTTTTTTTTTTAAAATGTTTCAAATGTTTTTTTTTCTAATTATTAATAAAATATATAAAATTATATCAACAATAAAACACAATATTCATTATTTAATTTATGTTAATTCCCCATATTTTAATTAACCGAATCATCGATATTTTAATATTATCGGCTCACAAAGCAAACTAAAATATATTATTTAATCATTCCTTACGGGTTAAAATCACGTCCAATGTACGGGTCTTTGAGATACGGTAAATATACACCTGGTAATAAAACAAAGATATTACATTAATTGGTGAAATAATAAATATTGTGATAATTACTAAAAACTTGTTTAATTCATAGTTTAATTAAAAATATATAATTAAATAAAAAAAAAACAAAATAGAATTATAAATATATGGATTATACTTATTGAATTTTTCATGTAACTGTATACAGCCTGCGTATCATAGTAGTTGGAAAAATCACTGTTAAAATAAATGTTTATACATTGTATGTGTGTTACAAAGAGCAGCGAACCAATGTTTTTCCTTGGTCTTAATCACTCAAATGATATCATCTCTAAAGATTAAAGGACCGCAAAAGCCGTAGTGATGCTGGCCCGACCAAAAAACAAACCGGACAGGTCAAAAAAAAAGAATTACTGACAGGGTCGTCTTTTATTGACAAGTCCGGGAACGGCCTGTTTTTGAAATCTAATGTCACCTGCCTTGCTTTATATATGTGTTACAATAATGGCAAAATTAATGATTATTTTTTCCATTATTTTAGTAAATTATTTTTTTGACATTTACTTTGCAAGATTTAAATGTAGTTTTTATATGGAAACTGGAGAAAGGTATTTAATTACAAAATATAAAATAATTATTTTTTAGCCACATATAATTAAGAATGATGCAATTGGTTAAAAAAGAATGGCTTACTCGCCATCCATTGGATTGAGAGACAGGATGTAGAGTGAACCATTGGCAAGGAATTTTTGTACTTGAAACAGATTCCTGATAAAATCTTCCCTGTTGAGGACCTAAAAAAGAAAACAATAACAAAATTAATAAAAAAAGTTTTTAATTTTTATAGATTGAAAAATATTGAAATGCATACATAATATAGGAAAAAATATAGAATATATAAAATTGAAAATATAAAATGTGAAATAAGAAAATAGAATTACGGCAATCAAAATAGCAATAAAATGCAGTTTTAAAAAAGATATTATTCATATTCTAAGTTTGTAAAGGTGTTTGCCTTGTCCTTTTATTTATGATATTTATCTTAGTAATCGTCTCAATTATGTTTTCTTTTATAATCATTTTTCTGTAAGGCTAACTCTCGAATCTATAAAAAATTACAAAAAGAAATTTTTTTTTTAAATTATTGAATTAATAAATCTAAAATTAAACTTTTAATGGAAAAAGTTTGTTATAGTCCAGTCTCGTGTATACATAATGGATGACATAAGATATTTGCAAAATATTTAGCCTAAAATGAAATTAAATTATTATATATCATGATAAAAATACTTTAAATTTAATAATTAAAAACTAAAAACTACTTACTATATTGTATTTGGACATGACTTTTTCATGTATTGCTTCGGCATTTGTTACGTTCACAGGTTTGGGGAAATCAAATTTTATGGCATTAATCTAATCGCACACATTTTAGAAAAAATTGCAATAACAGCAATACAAAATATACAAAATTGGTAAAAGCTAATAATTGTTAAGGGCACGTGCAAAGTGAGTTTTTATTTTTGTAAAATTTTAAAAATTCTGAAAATTTTGAAAATTTATTTTTGTTCAAAATTTTTTCAAAAATTATTAATTTTAGAAAAATCATTTTATGTGCATATATTAAATTTAACAATTTTTTAAAAATTTGCGTTTTATTTTTTTTTTTTTAAATTTAAATTTCATGAAAATAAAAACTCACTTTGCACGTGCCCAAAAGCCTGTTGGGGATTTTGAAAGCTCCTTGTTAAGCCCAAACAAAATAATTAGGGGGCAGGTAAGGGCCAAAAATGATGACAAAGTATTGGGCCAGGCATATTAAAATATTATATTTTCCATTACGCTGTATTATTTTATAAATATCAACAACATCTATTTTTCTAATTGCTTATATAATAATAAAGAACCTTTTAAGATAATATAATTATGCAGAAAATGATTTTGGAAAAATTAGAAAATATGAATTTATGCAAATTTAACTGGGGAGCGTTTAAACTTATATTTAAAAAAAATTTTATATTTTTTGGGGGAAAAAATTTGTTCAAACGTTAAAATTTTTTAAGGGCTCTAATATTTTCAAGAGTTGTGTTAAAATGATTATTTTCAGCTATATTTATATAGATTTAGATACATATTTAAAATTCCCAATTATTGCTCTGAATGTTAAAATATTGTACAATAGTTTAATTTTTTATTTCAATAAAAAAATTTAATGAAACATTTTTTTAATGATTTTCTATTGAAAACGTATGAAGCCAGAACGAACCAACAAATCTCAACTGATATATATTACTGATTTGATAGGTCTTAAAGATAACACCTTTTTAGGGATATATGTAGCACAGTAGAGATGATAATGAAATAAATCAGTTCATTTTTTTGTACCTTTTGGATAATTTTAGATTTGCTCTGGGGTGAGAGCCACTGGTTATCAACGTTTATGACCGCTTTCAAGCTTGTTCGAAGTCTTTCAAGTAATGCCTCAATCTGTAACGATATTAATAAAAAAAAACGTTTTATATTAGTACTAAAAATTAATTTAATAAAATATAAAAATGATATAATTTCTTTTAAAATGTTATTTATAAAATTTCCACATACCTAAAGGTGGAAGCCATACATATTGGATAACATTTAATTAAAACGTAAAGGTTTAGACTTTTTATTTTATTTTTATTTTTTTTTTTAAATTAGTGATATACTTCTTTTTTTAATATAAATAACCTAATAGTATGTAATATTTTGAATCATTTAACTTTTTCACTACTCTTAAAATATAATTGAAATAGGCTATTTTATAAAGTCCCCGTATTTTTCTTTTAGTAAGGGCTACTTTATAAATTGAATTCTTATTTTGGCCAAACTTGTCATTTAATTGCCCCCTAAATTAATAAATTTTGTGTATGGTAGACAGTTTTAGGGTAAAACTCAAATTTGAGCCAAATGTCTTTATAATTTTTTTGATTTTTCCAGCCACAATGAAGTCTTAACGCGTCCTTAGGTTAAGAAATAAAAGAAAATTAACCTTTGTTTGATGGCCATCTTTCATAAGGGTTTTAAAGACGTGGCGCATGGATATTGGGAAAACATTGTTTGCCACATCGACGCACGTATATGCTGGTTGATCATTCCAACCCAAATAAGGTCGGATAGTTTTTAATTGCTCCTCAAAACGCTGAGGGAGATAGTTTAACATGCCAAATAATTTGATCTGGGCACTGTAATCTATGATTGCCCTAAAATGCCAAAGCAACATCGATATAAAATTTATGACATAAGTTTAATAATTTATACTTAATAAAATTTTCAACGTTGCTTAATTTAACGAATCCCACAAAAATTATGTATCATTAATAAAAAACGCAAAAAAAGTTAAATAGAAGATTTAATTATGAGGCTCAATATACGCCCTTAGGCTTAGATTAGGGTTTCTGGGGTTATTAATTTTAATGCGGGAATTATACAGTTTTTTATTTTCCAATAAAAAAATCATACTTTCTGAATGCGGTATTTCGGCCAAAAGCGATAAAAGTTTGGAGCAGCCGGTCAAGGTAATCAAAAGATTCGACATAAATGGTGGCGTTGGTCGGAAAAGTTAAATTTTGGGCGGCCCACATATCGTCAAACCAGTTGGTCCAATTTAGCTAATAATCATTTAAAATAAAAATGTTTAAATAATAATTTTTAGGGTCGCGTTCAGACTTTAACAAAAAATGTTAAAAACTCTGCCAATTTAATATTTATAAAATTTGTTTTATATCAAAAATTTTTAATCATCGGTCTACAATATTTTCTATCACACGGAGCGGTTGTTATATGTATATTTATAAATATCCTAATAATTTTA
Organism: Acutogordius australiensis; assembly: GCA_030555515.1. Taxonomy (NCBI): domain Eukaryota; kingdom Metazoa; phylum Nematomorpha; class Gordioida; order Gordea; family Gordiidae; genus Acutogordius; species Acutogordius australiensis. Next base: position 42,782,862 of record CM060243.1, on the reverse strand, counting down.
TAAATAAATCCAAATACTCGTAGCTGTTCATCATTTCGTCAGCCTTAAAAATTTTATTGTTAAACCAATATTTTAATTTAAAAAATTATAAAAAAATTTAAAAATAAAAACATGTTTAAAATACAATTTTTATAAGGTTGTATTTAGATATTGCGAAAATCTTAATAAAACATACAATAAAACAAATTAAAAAGGTTTTTGCTAATTTTTCCTGCTTTATTGACTCTCATTTGTTTTCTAACAAAAAACTTACGAATGGGTAGGCTTGATTGAGGAAATCTAATGTTGCCGGACCACTCCTGGTGAAAGGTGCTGCTGCCTTCGAAGCTGCGACATTCTAAAAATGCAACGTAAAGGTAAATTGAATTGTAGTTGAATCTATAAAAAGTTTGTTAGAAAAATTTGTCCTCATTTCCGAATATTTTTAAACTTATGATAAGTTTTTGATTGAGCCAAAAACTTCTAAACTGAAGATAATATTCATTTTTTATATAACACAGGTCTAAAACATTCCAATATAAATTTCATGTATTTTTTTCGTTTTGTCTTTCCCCTTCGGTTCCTTAGATCCTTCATATCAAAATACGGCCTTTTTTGACTAAAACAGATTTTGCGACATAATGCCCTAAAAGAAAAAAACCAAAAGAAAAAAACCAAAATTTTTTTTATATGAAAATCTCTTGTGTGTATTTATTTCAAGAAAAAGAAATTTTTTTTTAATAAATTAAGCTCTTTTCAGATAATAAAGAATTCAAACTTAAATACGACACTATATACTATAGATTTAATATTGTTTGAAGTTTAAATTAACAGTTTAGCTGTTGTAAAAAAATATTTTAAGTTAATTTTTTTTATTAATTTTCAATGTTTATAGCTTACTTATTAAGGTTGATAAAAAATATGTTAAGCATATAATAATTCTTAATATGGCAGTTTTGATCTCTGTCGTAAGCTCATAGATCTTAAGAATTTGTTGACCAGTGCAGGAGAAAAACTACTATTACAAATATACACGAGTTTTAACATTTTAATTTTTGTTACCTTTCTTATTTTTTTGTTATTTATTTTTTTTCCTATTCTTTTCTTTTTTTATATTATAAATATTTCCAAAAATTTATTGTTTAGTGCCTTTGATAAATTAGGTCAATTTTCCCACAGAAAAACAGAATATAATTGGCTCTCTTAATTTAATTTAATTTATTTTTTGGTATTAACCAGTGCCCCAGTTTTCGATAAACATATTGACCTTTGCTTACTAGCTAATCGCAACATTTTGGTTAAAATGTCAAAAAGAGAAAGTAATCTTCGTGTCAAAACATTTGGTATTTAAAACATGACAATAAATCTTAATAAGACAAATGTTTTATTCTTTAGAAGCAGTCGTCATATTTAATGTTTACACAAAAAATATGTTAAAAGCATTATCCAAATGAGAGTATAACTAAATGGTATTTAGGCAAGCTTTGACAAAGTGTAAATAAAAAAATTTTATTAAAACATCAACTCCTTAAAAAGCATAATATAAAATTGAAAGAATAAAGATATTTCTTAACAAATGGTTACCTTCCTCAGTTTAAAAAATCTAAAATAATAATTACATAAGTATTTTATATATACATAAAAATGCACCTACCTTTTTTAGCGGATAATGAAACTTTGTCCTATTATATGTAGCTCGGCGATAATATTTTCAATATATTACTATTATTTTTTCTCTTAGTAAATTTCTTAAATACAATTTTTATGTATTGCAATGATTAATGAACAAAGAAACACATGAAAGATTCCAAATTACTAAGATAATTTTAATTTAACATGAAAATTAATACATGTAAAAAAACACTAAATTAATTTTTTTTCTTGTTTAAATCAATAAACATTAAATTCATGATTTGTCATAAAAATATAAGTAATCACTAAAAAGTACCCTAATTTAAAGTATTTATCTATCGTATAGGTTTAAAATTTTGTCTGTAGGGTGCGTTCGAGGTCATTTAGTTTTTTAAAATATTAAATACTTCTCTTGACATAAAACCCATTTTTAATAAAAGTTGCCCATCTAAATTTCTAGCATTAAAAATATTTTACCAAAAAATAAGAGTTTAATTTTGATGAAAATATAAATTTCTATGAACATCATAATTTAAATTTTTCAAAAAACCAAACAAACTTTGGACGCGCCCATATCTGTAGACCGTTTTATTTTGATAAAGTGATACATACAGCACCTATTACAACTTTCGGGTAAAGCCAAATACTTGAAAAAGACGTTGTAAATTTTGTTTAGTTTAAATAATATTGAAAATTCATATATTACTCGGGCAATCAAAATCTGTACGTCCCATAAAGTGTTAACGTCGAATGCACTTATGCCTTGATAGTAACCCAAAAAAACACCCAGGTAGGCCTTGACTGCCCGTGAAATCGTGTCATTCTGGTAGTAGGGTAAATGGCCTAAGAGAAGACCGGGATAACTGATCCAAACGCTCCGGTTATTTTTTTCCACCGGGTCATTATTGATGGCAATCGAGAATAATGGATTTACTTGGGCTACCAATATCAAAATAACTGTCAATTTAATGATTAAACTTTAGCTAAAAAAAAATAATAATTATGAATATTATTTTTTAATTACTTAGACGTTTGTTTCCAATAAAATAATCTATGGGGTTCACGACCTGTTATAAAATCTTCTTAATAATTTGTAATTACGCAATGGTTGATTTAGACCTCGGTCTTTTGGAATTTGGAACTTTGGAATAATCCGTTTTTTATATTCTTAGATTTGAAATGTAAGTTATATTTTACTATATATATAATTTTGAAAATGGATTTTTAAAAGAGCTCTATTTGTAGGACAATGTATTTTATGCAGTTTACGAAAACTAAACCTTTAGTTAAAAAATCCTGAAAATTCCAAACGGTAGGATCAGTCAAACTACGGTTAACTACGTCTTCAATTTCGATCCTTAAAGTAGGATCGCCAGTGTTCAATTTATCGACAGAACGGCTACCCCAAGCCCGTTCAAATAGCATTCGATTAATGTAATGCGTCTTCCTCTGCAAGTCTAAAATTTGGTAAGGAAAAATTTAAAAGAATTTGCAAAAAAAAATATTGTTATATGTATTAGCTTTGGAATTAGCCCTAATTTTTGGAAAACATGCATGAGTTTGTCGACAACTAATAAAAATTAAAGAATCCTTTTTGAAGCTTTCTCCTTTTATTTCTAGTGATTCCTAACCAGAGCTGGAAAAATAAAACTAAATGGGCTTTTTCAAATTTTTGAGTATTTTTTTCCAAAAGCCCACAAACTCGTGGGCATGGCAAAAGAAAAGGGTCATATTTAAAAAAAGCCCTTTTTCTTCAATAAAAACTCCTAGGAGCTATAAAAAAAAATAACCCACTCATCATTATTATAAAGGAAAAATTAAAATTTTTTGAAATTACTATAGAGAAAACATAAAATGGGCTTTTTGGGGCTCTTTTTAAGAGCCACTTTTTATGGGTTTTTTTGCCCCTTTTCTTAGTAAGGGCTTTTTTTGAATTCTTATTTTTTCCCTTTATTTGTGGCCCCCTTTCTTTTTTATGTTTTAGGGTAAAAAATGAGACAAAGTTTTTTGGCTCATTGTTTTCCCAGCCCTGTTCCTAACTAATAGCCAAATTCAAAGTGCTACAAGAGTGCAAAGCCTAATGGTTTCACCCTCGAGTTGGCTCACCCGTATATATATAAATCATATGTTTTTAATATTCACGATAAAATGATAAAGAGACGCGCCTAATCCTATTGACCCTAGGGGTTATGAACGTCGCCGCATAGCAATTTTAATGCTCCTCACCCAAAAAAAGGCAATGTATTTCATGTTGTAAAATATTTTACTGGGCATATCCTTCTCACTTGTCTAAATTTTGAGAAAAACATGGAATTTGACTGCTGATAAGTCTTTTTTTATTGGTGACAATTGTTTAATCAAATAATATTTGGCAAATGCAATTATAATAAAAAGAAATTGAAAGGAGTCTGCTCATTTTCGAGCTTATTAAAAATTTTACGTTAAGGAATGTGTATTTTTTTTTGATCCTAAATAATCATTTTAAAAAACACGTCAAATTGTGATATTTGCAAGTCTTTGGCGGTGAATTTAATGGAAAACGTAGAAATCTAAATGGTTTGGGAATGCTCATAAAAATCTGATTTGAACTAAAATCGACTGACCTCCTTGTATATAATGTTAAACTCCACTCATTTTTAACGGAGCAAAACTAGTTTTTTAACCTTAGATTTATTTTTTATTCATTACCTCAATTACAAAAAAATTTTATTGTTAGCAACAATTAAATTGAGGGTTTTTAACAAAACACATGCTTTAGTATAATATAATTATACATAATTTTTTAAAAATGAAAAATAAAGTATATGGCCACGTTTAAAATGAACTTTTTCATGTTTAATAAACATTTCAAAGAAACGCATTTTTAATAAAAAATTGCTAAACATGGTTGAAAGCACATATAATCTCTATTAAAATTCTCGAAAAAGAAATTATAATTTAAGATTTTGAAAATAAAATTTTATTTTAAATGTCACCCTAAATAAAATTACCTGTATGATTTCCGGTCATGTATTGAGCATCGTTTGCGACACAAGATTGATAGAAGATGACCAAATCACGTTCAAATCGATATTCGAGTTGAGAAATGTTTTGTTCTGTAAGAATAGATTGTTACAAGTATATTATAGATATCTCTGCAGTAACAATCCTTAAAGAATATTGATTATAAAAAAGCAAGTTTAACATAAAAGCATACATTTCGATACATTATCTCATATATATTTTTCATTTTTCGTAGTTTTCTTGGCCTTCGGCTCCTTAGATCCATCTATCGACAGCCTCTTTTGACAGAATTATAATCATGGCTGAATTATTTTTTAATAAGTTTCAACAACTTGGGATATATCAACAATTCAAAAAAATTTTAAAAATGTTAAAAGAGCTCAAGTTATTAATTAAAATATTTAAACATTATTGAGAATTAAAGGAGCAATTAACAAATACATCATCGAGTCTAACAAATTTTATCACATAGCCAAAATTTAATGCTCAGATAGCCCAGTGGCAAACATTACTGTACTACAAGCAAAATTTTGATTTGAATCCATGCAAGGGCGACGGATTTAGAAACAATTCACATATGCAACCACTTGGAACTGCTGTAGGGCCCTATATGGTATGCCTAAAGTAAGGGCTAGGCTAAAAACTTAGGTCGATGATGTGCGAGCAAACTTTACTTTTAAACTGTATAATGATGCTTCTGCTAGCATAGCTGAAAAAAACCCATTTTTTAACTAAGCTCAAATTTTTTTTCAAAAATTTTGTGATAGATTAAAAAAATCAACTATAAATAGTTAAAAGAAAATTTTAGATTTTATAAATATTTTTTTGATTAAAGCTTAAACCTCATTTTTTTGCTTAAGGGCACGTGCAAAGTGAGTTTTTATTTTCGTGAAATTTTCAAAATTTCGGAGAAAAAAGAATTTTGTAACAAAACGCAAATTTTTAAAAAGTTGCTAAAATATATCCATAAACGCTTTTTCTGAAATAAAAAATTTTTAAAAAAATTTTGAAAAAAAAATAAATTTTTAAAATTTTTCAGAAATTTCAAAATACAAAAATAAAAACTTTACACTGTATATTAAGAACACAAAGAACAATAAAATACCAAAAAAAATTGGTTTTATTGGATGTTTTAACCCTATTTACGTACTCATTAAATGTCTGTGAATCCTCTTCTTCATCTGCTCCGTATTTTGCATCGTGCGGTCGTACCTTCTCCGAGCCCCGTTCGCCCGTGTCGAATTAGTTGCTTCCCATCTGGAACAAGCAAATTCGTAAAAATTGGAACAAGGTTCGAATTCGGAGTTTGTTTCGAATAGTAAGCGACTAGGTTGCTGTTTTTGCTCTATAGACGCGGACAATGTGGTTTGAGCACCTGTAATAATTTTATGATAACAGATTTGTGTTATAAACCAAAAAAATAGGAATGAAAACTATTGGTAATGTTTTTATTGTATTTTTTTGACCATAACTAAATTACAACTTAGTTGACGTCCGCTCTTACGATTTACATATAATACAAATCTTATCTTTATTTATTTATTATTTTTTTCAAATATTATAATAATTGAATATTATATATAATTAATAAATAATAAAGAGACAGGATATTTATTGTATGTAACATGTGAAAAAAAGATATCTTAATTTTATTTTTATTAATACTGGCTTTTATGTAATTATCTTTTTCAAGGAAAACTCAACTATACTTTTTCATAAACGCACGAGTTCTGTTTGATTCCAATCATAGGCGGGTCTTTTTTTTTATGAAAAAAAAAACACGAATAAGTGTATCACCACTTTGAAGCTGCTAAGTGACCTACGTAAACGGCCCCAAAAAATTATACCTTCGAAAACCTACGCTATATACTTAGATCACTGAAGTGCGAGAGTGTATTTTACAATTAAAACTACCGACGGAAATATTAATTACTTTGTTTGGGTTAAAACAGTCAAAGCTTTTAATGAATTTGACATATTCCCGAAGGAATGTATGGGAAACACCTCAAATCCAATCATTCCATAATTTTCTATTATATATTCATTCAAAATAAGTTTAAGTAAGTAATAATTATCCATTTTTATAGTTTCCCAAAATAATAGGTAATTTTTATATTCAAATTAAGCATGATGTATTGAAAAATAAATTTGTTCCATGATCCAATATAATATGATCCACGTGAATTATTGACCAATTTTTAATCATATTCACTGGCGTACCAATGGGGTTTGGTAAACATGGTGGGCCTGCCTTCCACTCTTTGCTAAATGATCATTTTGTGAAACATATGGCACCCTGCCCCCGTCCCTTGGTACACTGATCTTAAGTCTAGTTTATTACTCGCCTTCATCCACCCCCCCCCCTTTTTAAATTTCTGTGTCGTGCGCGTGCCAACGGACACGAAGCCTAAGAGGATAAGAAAACATTATTATTTTTAGTTCGTTTTTTTAGTTGTAGTTTTTTGGTGGTAAAAAAAACAATTTGTATTGCGTTGGCTGAGTGCCGGGAGTAATCATGAGAAATTGTTTTGATTCAATGAAATTAATAAATTTTTAAAAAAATATCTACAAGTATTTTTTATGTTCTTAATTCCCATGCCGAGGTATATAAACAATTGACATTTTTCCGCAATGATTAAATTCGCCCTATTAATAATAATTCCCGTCTTTTTACCCGCGGAGCACGCCAATAATAAGAACTTTTTCCTTTGGACCCCAGTATTCGTCAATGTCCCAGCCTTTTGTCAATGGCTACGTGCTTGTCATTATGGAATGTTTAAATTACGGGAAAACATTTGAAATTACCGGGCTTCAGATTTCTAAGTCGCCAAATATAGCTTGTCCAATTCGGAGTAACAAGGCGTTGGGCATGAGAACTCAAAACGAAAGCCATCACTGCAATGCCCAAAAATGTCCACATTGAAGTTGGGATTAATCTTTTATATTATGTTTTCGGAAAATTTTCCACAATTCTCTACAATAAAACAATATAAACGATTCTTAGAAAATTGAAATTTTACTCTATAAATATTTGACAAAACAATAATATTTTTATGAGTTATCCCATAGCAATCTTCTTTGGAATTTTCAAAAAAACATTGACCTCGTAACCTATTAAGGTTAGATGCCCAACAAACACAGGTATGTATACCTAGTATTTTGAAAAGCACGTTTAATCGAATGAATAGTCTGAATAATTTTACCTGGTGTAAAAGTGAATTGAATTGAGACGTTGATCTAAATTATCAGGTAAAATAATAAAATTCAAAATCTATAAGTCGAGATATGTGTGATTTATAGTGGGAGAGAAATATAAAAATGGGTTGAATGGCCCAATTTGATTTTGCCTTGCTAACCCCATAATAAACTTTCATGACATCAATAGTCGGCTCCTCGCTTGGGTGCCAAATACGTGCGCAAAAAGGTAAACATAAAAATATAAATATTTGTATTATTTAGCACCCCTACTATACCAAAATAAAGTTTTACCAAGGGTAAGGGTTAAAGTCCCAAGATGAAATTTTAAATTATACTACCAAAATACCTCTACCCCCATCATATTATTCATAAATATTTAATCAGTCATTTAGCAGGAAGCACGTCCAATGACCTTAGTAAACGTGTATAAATACGGTCCTTAATTTTCTTCAATGCACCTAGTCAGTTTTAACCTAAAATAAATGTCATTTAATATAAGGTGGGGAAAAAACTCATAATATAGATGATTTAGATGAGTCGCGTCTTGTCAAACGGGCTTATTTTACACGAATGAATCGGAAGATTAAATATTTGTCCTTTTATATTGGTACGTCTTATCGAGAGCGAACAGTTTTGTTAACATGGGTTGGTTAGCGTATTTTTAATGCTTTTACGTAATAAATGGGATCGAACTACGGAAATTTTAAATTGAGTGGGAAACATTTTGTAAGATGGTCCATAAAAAATTTGGTCAAGCGATTGAATACATAACACACATTTTTTTATATTGATAGCCTAGCATGACGATTGTTTGCCTAACTTAAAAAAAGATTCTCCTATAAGCACATAATAAAACGGGAAACACAGGTCAACATGTTTTTGACATATTATGAGCTAACTAAAGAGATCAAATCTGCAATGTTTAAGATTTTAAAATTTGTTTCCTTTTAATACTATACAAACTTTTAATCAGCATTTAAATAATGCAAAATATCGCGTCCAAATAAAACAATATTTTCGGGTGTTAATGAAAATTCTATTTGAAGTTTAAGTTTCAGTTTAATTATTGTGATGCCAATAAAAATTAAATTTATTTTTGTTTTTGAATTTTTTTCTTCTGACATTAATTTTCATTGTGTATCGCTGACTAACTAAATTTGATTGAAACGACAAACGAATTTAAAAATTCTTATGATGGCAGGTTTGATATCTGTAATTAGCTTATAACTTTCAAAATTTGAGGATAGAGCTTAATATATATTAATTTCTCATTATTTAAGATGATAAATATAAGTTACTGGGCATCTTTATATAAAAAAAAATTTAAATACTTTTTTTTAGGGAAAAAATTACAAAAACGGAAAATATATGAGATGCTTTTTCTTATAACCACTTTTTTATATTAATATTTGTCGACCTGTGTAGTTCCCGGTCTATTAATGTTCTAAAAAGAATACTAGCCACAGCTGAATAAGCATTTTTAGATATTTGGCCCAATGATAAGTGCTGTAATTTGACAAAAACAATCATCCCATTCCTATATAAGGCCAATCAAAGGTACATTAAGGGTGAACGTATCAATTAATATCAAGTGCCTTTTGTATCGGAACTATGTTTATTCAAATGTAAGAAAAAATTCTGATTTTGATTTTATTAGCCAAAATGGTTGCCAAATATGCCTAAAATAACATTTTTACCTTGAAAAAAGGTAAATAGTAATCCAAAAATTTGTTTAAACAGAAGCGTTTTTTTTTACTTTGGATACCAAATGTACTATGAGTTGTCGTTACATTGTTATAAGCAAGGACAATTTTTATTTCGATAAAATCATATTATTGTAAACCCACAATTGTGATTGAGATTTTCAGAAGCAGAAAGTTTAAGTATTTTTTTTGCGAAATAAAATGAAATCATTTGAGATCTTGCTATATTTTGCAATGATTCGTACACTGGATTCAAGTATTCGTTTAAATCATTCATAAAATCAATGGGCTAAAAAGGATAAGGTTAATTAAACTCAGGAAATGAGGAAAGGGCAAAAAAAAATATGTTTCGTCCTTCTTACTTCATTTTTTTAAAAAAAAATTTTTAAATTTTAAAAAATTTTGAAATTTTTAAATTTTGACATTGAACGCTCAATAAGTAGCCTATTTTTGTTATAAGCAGTAAATAGTTTGAAAACAAATAAAATTTTAAAAATTTCAAAATTTGAAAAACTTCAAATTTTTCAAAAATTTAAAATGAGTCTGAACGTGCCCTTAGAAAGTTAATATACTAAATAAAAATTGTGCCCTCAGTTATAACTTGAAATTAGCTTACGATGGTATTTGCAACCTAAGGAAGAGTTTTTTATAACTCGAAAATTTTTTGTAACTCTCATAAAATTTGGGCAATACAGAAGGACCAATTGCAAAAGATATCATTTTCATTTACAAGTTTAGCACATATTTAATTTTGTTAGTTGATTTTTACTTTGTTTCTATTAAAATGTGCACAGACTCTTTTGTGTCAAAGCTATAAATTCAGTAAAAATAAAAAAGTGTTTTTTTTGAATTAAAATTATTTTATTTAGAGGTCAAACACTTGGTATCTGAAAAAACTCCCTTTCTTTTGCTTGCTTTTATCATAGGCTCTGGATATTGTGAACGAATTTTTACTTGTAAATTAAAACAATGCCATTCCATATCTATAAAAAAGAACGCGTTTTATTGATAGCGCCAAAGCAATAATAAAAAATGTTTTTACATGATTCATGTGTTTTTTTAGTCAATTTTTGGAAAAACATAAAAAAGCACGGCTTTAAGCATAATTATACATAAATGCCCTAGCAAGGCAACCCTATATTTTAGTTCTGCATGATGCCTTATAAAAAACAGAAATTTGGCAATTTTGTTAAGTTTCTATATTGTAGATGTTTATTCTTCCATTTTTTAAACAATGATTATAAAAACACATAAATCATGGCTATTTAAATTTTCTATTATTGTCTCGGCGCCATTGCTAGAACGCTTTTTAAAAAGCCTTTTGATTAATGTGAAATTTTTTTTCAATTTTACTGAAAACCCGCAAACTAATTATGATTGATGTGAAAATTTTTTTCAGTTTTACGGAAAACCCGCAAACTAATTACAAGACACGGCCTTTGGTAGAATTTAAAAATTATAAATTTTACATACTAAATTTTTTGACCAAATAGAGGGCATTGTAGCAGGTTACGTACCATCTTGGCCAAGCCTTAATCTATCGATCGTTGACACAAACATCGTCACGCACGTCCTTTACGCCTTCGTCAATGTCAATACCGACGGGACGTTAAGCTATACTGCAAGTTGGAATCATAATAAAATTTGTATTATTTAGCTGGGCCTGGTTTTAAAAAAAAAACAATTTGATATAATAGAAAGCACAATGAATTAGCATTGGCCTGTTTTACAGTTTTCTTTGGAACTAACAAATTTTGGTGTGTATCGTAATTGGCTGAATTTTTATAAAAAAAATTGTATATTTTAAATGTAGTTGTTTATTTAAACAGTATACGCCTTTGGAACTGCTAAATAAGTTATTTTTTTTATATAAAAAAAGCTGATAAAACATATTCAAAAATTTAAAATATTTTTTAATTATTACTTTAAAGGTTACATCTTGAATCATGTTGCCTGATCGAGCACATATTTGGGTGCTTTTTTGCATATTAATACAGATCCCTCTTAAAATCCACAAACCAATCTCTTTTATGAGAAAAAATAATTTTGCTCAAAAAATTGTTAAATATAGATACAAGAGAACGCAACGCAACATTATGTCATGTTTTTTCTTCACAAAAATTTTTACAAGTCCTATTAACGTTATTATTTTTATCTATATTAACCTTTGATTATTAGCAACAAAAAATTGTGGGAAAGAAGTTTTTTTCGAAACTTTTTCCCACGTTAGGAAGCGGCTTGCCCGTGAAAGCTTTGCTTCTTATACTCTAAAGCGCGTCCAGCAGAGATAAATGATATTAAACATGGGCCGGTTTTTAGGTCTATATCAAAATAATGGACGATTTTGAAATTCGGTAACGGACCCATCCAACTACTAACCAGGCTCAACGTTGCTTAACCTAATTTATCGGTCCGACCTTATTATGCCAAAGTATTTTTGTGTTTAATTTGAGATTAGTAACATTTTGTTATATTTGAGTTATTGACAAAAAAATAAATAAATATCCCAATATCAGGCGTGTTCCAATAATATGGAGGGTACAGGCATTCCATTTAAAAAATATAACATGAAGCCCCTAAAATCAATTATTAGTTTTTTACCTTGTAGCTTTTGGACAAATTTAATCTCATTCTCTCTCTATCTAAATACTAGAGTTTAAACTAACTGGATCGTGATATTCTGGCCCAGCCCGTTTGACATAATTTTTGTTATAGGCTTACCCGGTGCGAACTTACAAATAGGGTACTCAAAATTTTATTTAAGCTAAAAAATCTGTGCGTTGAATGGATTAATAAAATACAACAATTTCATTATCTATAAATTTTTGTTTTACAGCGATCAAAACAAGTTAGGCAAAATGAGATACGGCCCTGAATTCTGCACGGGTCTCGACTTAATCTCTAAGCTCGCCCAAATTTTTTGTTTGCTAGGATCAAACTTGCAGGCCGATTTCTTAGGCTCTGGCGATAGCGTATAGGCCAGTTAAAGTGATTTATATTTTTTAGATGAATTAAAGCTTTGGGGCCTGTATTTGCAATAGATTGGGCTGGTTTTATTAATTCCAGTATTTACCCGATATATCGCCAAAAATGTTTAAATATCATAAAAATATTTAGATAAAGTTTGGCAAACCAAAGGCCAATTAAATGTTAATCAATTCAATTTTTCTTATGCAAAATTTTTTTTAATTTGGCCATTAACCTATACTAATAGGCTTTTAAGGTAGAATAATTAAAGCATGGAATTTATTCAAAATTTTTTTTTATTCATATATCACAGGTGATTTTTCGCTTTTGAAAAATTTCAAAATGCAAAACCCGGGAATCAAAGTATTACCATCGATTGGCGGTGCTACTTGGTCTTATAACTTTCAGTTAAGTGGAATTTAAATCAGTTTTTAACAAATTGTAGGCAAAATATATTTTGAATTTTACAACCGGGGTCATGAGCACTCTGTTTAAATAAGAGAATTAGTTTATAAAAATCATTTTTTATGCTGTAAAAATATTGCAGTTACAAATGTTTATAACTAGGAAAATAAAATCGGAAATTACGAATAAACATAGTTGAATGCATGGCTATTTGATAAATATTAATTTCTTTCAACAAAAAAAAATTTGCTATACAGTTTGGACTATTCCTACAAAAAGAGAAGGGTGATAATTTAAAATAAGAAACATGGAAATTAATTTAAAACTAACAAAAAAGTTTTTTATTTCTATCTTAATCAAAGGATGCGGGCTTAATCGCAATTACTTAACAATTGTTTCTTAAATGTTAACAAAAACATATTTTTTTATTATTTACCTAATATAATAATAACAGTTATATATTATGAAAATGAAATTAAAGATATTTCGGTAACAAGTAGTTAATCTCGTGAGTCAATCACGACAATCGACATTTGCGAGTAAATTCTAAAAAAAAAGGAAATGATGACCAACATTAAGGAACAGTTACAAAATATTCCGGCATTTACAAGGAAATTATAAAAATAAAAGTTTTTCGACATCATCAAGTAAAAAAATATATATGGCCTACATGTAAGAAAAGCTACTGAATATTCCGGCATCACAGGAAATTTTATAACAAAAGTTTTTCAACAATTGCAAGGTACTAAAAAAAATATCGGCCAAAAGATCAATGGATACAAATAATAGTTGTGGACATGCTCATCCTATTGGATTTTTGCAATAGGACAATTACCAAAGGGGAAATTTTATAAGGCTAGCACTGTAATTCCCAAGGTCCCTTATTCGAATGAATTGTTAACAATTCTATATTCTCCCCATAAAATAACCTAAAATATCAAGAAAAACTAATTGAGAAGATTAGCAAGCTGAGCAAGAAAATAAAACGTAGACAGATGGTGTGATCCAGTAGTTACAACACGATTCTCACATGGAGAGCACCCAACAACAAGAGCAACTTTGATGGTGAAAATAGAGCAGCTCTTTTCCTTTTCTCTTCCCATATGTATGCATTGGATAATCGAGTGAACCATTTTTAAAAATCAGCAGCTGTTAGTTTCTTTTACTTTCCTTTGACTATATGCATGAAGTAGAAAGCAAAATTGCTAGTTTAAAAGCCAGTTGGTAATAATATTAATAATACAGGGAGTAGAAGCGCTGTAATAAAAACTTAACCTAAAAAAAATTCTAACAAGAAAATTTTTAGCGAAAAAAATAAAATTTCAGTTTTTTGTTTAGTTGGTAAAAAGAAAGCTAACCTAGATAGAATAGATTCGAACAAGAAAATTTTTAGCGAAAAAAAATAAAACTATTAGAAAAATCACAGATAAAAATAGTTATTTACCTAAAAAAAAATTCTTATGGAAGCGGATAAAAAAGAACGAAGCGACGGAATATGATAAATTGGACACGAAATTCTCAGCGACCTTACATAATGCAATGTGAGCCTAAGGGACTGCCTCCCGACGCTAAAGCTGTCAATATCAATCTCATGGAATATCAGGATCTCAGACAAATGGTACCCAAATACTATCCCATTGCTCATAATGTTTCAAACGACGGTTATTTTCAAATCGTACCGGATGGTGGCAAATAGATCACACAACATCAAGGTCGGGACTTTGAGAGTTACTCCGATACGCAAGAGAGACGATGAAATTGTTCGTAATGTTTTTGCCCTGTGGTCCGATATACACTCAGGCTCGTTCTCCAAATACGAAAAGATGACTGCCGAGTTTGAACGCGAAACGAGGGGCGCCAACAAGCGTTAGCTGACGAGAAAAAATTCGGGATGCTCAATCAACATTAAACAAATTAATTTACAGATATGCACGGTACTCATATATTGGCTTTTATTCCATAAAATTTTTTTTGGAAAGCTTGGAAAGATAAAAGTAAATTTGATTATATTTTTGAGAATAAAGTTTAAAAATAAAATTAAGATAAAAACAAATGAAGTTATTAATTTGTGAGAATTAAGTTAAAAAGAAAATTAAGCCAGTGGTGGTCAAGTTTCAAATAAAGATAGTTTAGTTGACAGATTGGGTTATGAATTGGTAGTCTAAAAAGTTAAAAAAAAATTAAGGGTAGGCTGGATGAATTGGGTTAAAATTTGTATGGCCTAAGCCATCATTTTGCCATTAAAAACATCCATAGTCTCAAATAAAAGATATTTAAATTGTCAGAATGGTTTATTAATTGATAGATAGGTGTATAAAGTTATAAAAATAAAGAGCAGTGGCTGGATGAATTAAGATAAAATTTGTATGGCCTAAGCCGTCATTTTACTCATTAAAAACATCCATAAAAAAATAAGGAATAAGTTAGAGGCGTGGTTATATTTTGTCGAAATTAAAATGAAATTTTTAATTTAGGATGGCTGCCAAATTAAAGTGAAATTTTTAATTTAGGATAGCTGAAATGAAAATGCTTAAAGCATAAATAAATATCCACTCATATAGGTAAAAGTAAAAAGATGGAAATTTTAGGTAAACTAAAATTATTTGGAATAACTTTCAGGCCTGGTTGAAAAAACAGATAAAAGAGTAACCCAGTAATTATAATTCAGAAAGAAAGAGACCGCCAAAGATTAGGATCACAAAAATGAAAGTAAAAAAAGGTTCAAAATAGTGGTGAGTAACCAAAAATAAAAAAAAAGGTTAAAGTCTAAAAAAACAAGGGTGAATAAAAAAAGGGACTTGAATAATAAGAAGTAAAAAAAGGTTAAAAGTATTAGGATTAATTAAAAAAAAATAAATTTATCTAAAAAGAATTTCTTTTTTTTAGGAAGCCAATGGAGGTGTCGTGATTGACTCACGAGTAAAGTTAATATTTATAAAAGGAAAAATTAGTAAAAAGAAACAAAAAAAGAAAAAAAAATATTGATTTTTTTAGTTTTTCAAATTCTTATATAAAAGTTAGAAATTTGCTATTAAAGAATTATATATATTTTAACCCCGGCAAAATAGTAAAGTTAGTGGCGCCGTAATCGGCGACACACACACAAATACGAATTATGAATTGATATATAAATATTTATAATAATTAAAGATCAATGTTTTATAATAATGAAAGTAAATGTTTTATAGTAAATAAAATTTATCATTTACGATAAACATTACCTAAATTTTATCAAATAAGTGATGCTAAAAGTCTCTATATAACTAATTACTTATAAATATTACAATTAAAAAGATATTTGAGTGATTCGGGAAACTTAAATCGTTTCGTCAGCTCCTGCAAAACCCTAATGCAAACCTACACACTAGATGGGATCGACATTGATTGGGAGTTTCCAAGCGTATCACAAAAATCTATTTATTCTAACCTCATCGGGGTATTTTAATCTATTATTTTTCCGTAAAATGAGTATTAAAAAACATGAAACATGGTTAAATAATAGCATTTTGCATCATCGTCTAGGCGTCATTGATCTAACGCATTAAGAGTTGAATATACAATCCTATTGTTTCGAATATTTACGTTAAACTATTTCCAAGATAAGAAAAAAAATTTGTTTTATTCGCGATATCAATTAATTTAATTCACGTCCTTACCTTTTTTAGTTTTTTTTTGGGTGAGGAGCATTGAAATTGCTATGCGGCGACGTAATGAATATAATAACCGCCGTCAAAATTCTGCCAAGAATTTTTGAGAATATTAATTGTTGTATATGAATTACATAGAATCTTAGCCAAAACCTCAACGGTCTCATTACTTCGGCCGTGCCAGCAGGTTACCAAAACTTTGGTGGATTTGACACTGGGGCTATGAACAAGTTTTACCAACTCAAACAATTATAAAAATTATGGCTGATTCAACTGTATTTTTGATCAAGATAATTATGTTTAAGAATAACATGTAAAAACAAAGCAGAAGCAATAAAATTAGATAGTCAATCATCTATTTAGAATTTTTTAACATAATTGTCAATCCTTTAAAATTTAGAATTTTTTCACAACAATGCGGAGAATATACGGACAACATATAATATCTTATTAAAATAAAATTGCAATTTCGATCATGTTTTAAGCAGAGCTGGAAAAATGCCCATTTTTGGGTCAAACTCATTTTTTTATTTTTCGAAATTTATAAAAAAATAAAGAGTTTTAGCTGTAATCAAGAAAATATTTATAAAATTAAAGATTTTATGCTTATATTATGTATTTATTAATAATTTATTTTTTTAATCTGTCATAAATTTTTAAAAAACAAAAATTTGAGTTTAGCCGAAAAATGGGTTTTTTCCCAGCTTTGATTTTAAGTGAATCTTTTACAGGGATGAGCAAAAACTATCGATAATTTAAGTAGGTTACAATTATAGAGATTTTTTGCCTAAGATATTGATAAGTACCCAAGTTAAAATTTGGCGTATGTAGGGGAAGGGCAGGGGGAGAAAAAATTGTTTGGCATAATGAACCTTCACAAAACGGTAGTATAAAAATAAATTTGTGAAAATTAAAACTGACGTTCATTTTTTTTGACCAATATTATGCTCAAATTTTCGATTTAATTATAAAAATAAACGTTGTTTGAAACAAATAACTACCTGTGATATAGAAGTTTTCTCCTCCAAAGCTCTTTCCCCAATAAGAAAAATCTCCCGTCAAAATTTTGTCTCTTAACACTTCACAGCGCACCGAAGAGTTAAAACTAGCCGGTAACATAGATTTTTAGGACTGAGCACTCTGGAAAATAAAACATTTTTGGAATTTGTTAAAGGTCATCTATTCAACTATTAACCAGGATCAACGCTGTAATTAAGTGAAGAAATATTATTAATGTTTTATAAGCGTTCAAGGTTTTGTTCGACCACCAGATATAGAAGAGGAAGTGCATTACTATGTATTCTTAATTCATGCATAACCAATTTATTAATAATATCTCATTAATTGTGACCTCTAAATTAAATTCGTAAAAAAATTAAAAAAAACGCATACCTAAGGTGGCCGCAATCAGACTCATTTTTTTTTTCAAAAATTTTAAAAAATTGAAAATTTAAAAAATCTTATTACTTTTTATTTAAATTTTTTAAAATCTTTTTTTTTCAAACTATTTATTAAATATGATAAACTTTTTGTTTAAATTGCTTTCAATGCCAAATGGTAAAAGTTTCAAATTTTTCAAAAAAATAAAAAGAGTCTGAACGCGGTCATAAAGTGCGTTTAAAAATCTATTCTTTACTATTTTTCATACTTTTACAATGAGCTATTGTAATATTTTTTTTCACAAATGTTAAGCTAATGGTCCCAAAAATTTGTTGTTTTTGTTACCGAGAGTTTTGTTTGATGATATTATAAATAAAACTTAAATTTAAAATAGGGAAGTAAAATTAGGTTGATGGTCGGTTAGTTTTCATATGAGTTGCATTGGGTTTAGATCAATTTAGACTTAGGGCGAGTAGAACAAATTAATTGGGCTATAAAAATATTTGAGCATGCGCATATTATTCTGAGAAGTGCATCTAACGATGTAGGACACCCACACACAAAAAAGGTTAAATTTAAATTTACAGGTACCTGAGTTACGCTTTCATTATGACTTACGATTTTCACGGGAGTGGCTGGGAGTCTTCGACGGGTGCTAATGCTCCACTTTTTGGATCCGATCCATACACAACCGTAAAAATATATTTTCATATATTTTAAATGTATCCTAAGGGTCAGGAGTTCGAAGCCGTGCACAGACGGGTTTTTTTTATTTCAAAATATATTATATGTGAGTTGACTCGCATGATCAGTAAGCTGGCTCCAGATGTGTTCTTGAAAGTGATATCCTAGGCGGTATATATGGGGTTAAACGTGAAAGCAATTTTTTGAATATTTAACCGAACCGTAGCTTAAGCGATTCATGCGAGAAATGAGTAAGAAATTAAAATCTATTAAAAACTTTGATAAAGTCGTGAAAACTTTATAAATTTGTAAATATATGAAGTTACAGAACGGCAATTTAAATTTATTTTTTTAAGCATTAAATGTATATGTGAGCATTGTCAAATTTTTATGCAACTTGCTAAATTTATTGTTTCGTTATAAATATTCAATTAAGCCAATTATATTTGTTTTTCTTAATAAAAATATTATCAACTTTCGGCCATGTTACATTGGAATTATTTATAAAAATTTAAATTAAAATTACAAATAAGGATGGTGCCATGACGAAGTGGATTGATGCGGGACTCAACCAAAAGATTATGGTCGTGGGGTTGCCCTTCTACGGTAGACGTTGGACGCTAAACTCGGCCTCGAATCATGGTGTTGGTGCCCCAGCCGGGCAATTTTCAAATGATCCTATTGCTTATAAAGATGTAAAAAATATCATATACTATATAAATAATTCCAAAAAAAACATTTTAATTTTTCTACTCCTTAACAACTAAGACCAGTTTGGCTTCTCAACACTTTGAGTTACAAATTTGATTTATTATTTCCTCACTCCCCCACCCCCCTCCCCTGCACCCCTCCTCCTCTCCTTTATATCCTAAAAAAATTGTGGAAAATTACATATGTAGCCTAAAATGTGGGTGGACTCATTAACTGTTAAGGAATGGCCGCCAAGGAATGTCAGAGCTGTTATCATTTTCTTGAGTTCCTTGGCCTAACTAGATCACCGGTGCGCGTCAAATATCATTTTAGCTCTACAAATCCTGTTATAGATTAAAAAAAGGCAAAGCCCTGGAGAAGCCGTTCCCTTACTAGCACAAGTTGCCTTACCGGGCGGGGGACTAAAGTTCCAAGCACATGTGTAATTTAAACTGCCCAAACTTTTTATTAATAAATTTATAATAGATCGTAACCCAAAATTGGACGGTGGCTTACGATTCGATAGGCCAAGTACCCTACGCATGGAGCGGGACCACCTGGTTAAGCTATGACGATGCCGCAAGTCTTGCTAATAAAGTCTGCATCTTTAAATACTATATAGTTTTACTTTTTAGCAATGTGTCGGAGACAAATCTCATTTATTTCTCCACTAAAAAGAGGGACAAAAGTATAATTTTTATTTCACACCAATTGTTTGTTATTTAGCAGGGTTGGGCATTGTAAATATTGTTACTCAAAATATTTCAATCTGATTCTGGAATATTTCAAGTGATACTTTCTTACGATAAATTTATCGGCTCAGATAGCTCAGTGGCAATCATTTATGTCCTGCACGCAAAAAATTGAGTTCAAATCAGTGCATGGGCGGATTTTGAAAAATAGTACGCATTTGTAACAACTTTGGAGCTGTTATAAGTAGTTTGCTTAGGCAATAGGCTCTAAAGCCTAAAATAAAGCCTAGACCAAATCTAGGTTGCCGGGTATGCGAGCAAAAGTAATTATCAAACCAACCAATAGTTTTGCTCGGGTAAAAAGGGTCAAAACCCTTAACGAATATAGCGCCTCAGGAAAGGTCTATCGATATGATTTATTATATTCAATGTTAACACATTAATTGCGCTAAAAAAATTAAAAAAAAAGAATTATACATAGTCGCAGCCATATATCTCAAAATCCGTAAATGACACTAATATAAAATTAGGTAAATTATTCGTGTAATCATGGTTTCTCCGGAGTCATGATCTGGGAATTGAGCCAGGATACCAAAAATAGGATCTTGATATCCGCCATCGGGAAGCAAATGTCGCAGTTGCCTTCCTGTGGATACAACTTCACCAGCACGACCATTCGTCCAAGTCAAGCTATATCAAATATATTTTTATAATAATTTTAAATTTGTTTTTGAATATGACAAAACTTTACAAAAGTCCGCATTCGATCCATGTTCCATTTGAGCAAAAATTGTTAAATTTTATTGAACAAAGCAGCTACAAATTTTAGAGCCATGTCTTGTAACTAGTTAGATTTTTTCTTAAAATTGAAAACCATGGGATTTCCTATGTGTCATAGAGCGTTTTTAACGTGTTTTACCGAAGGGGCCGAAACGGTACTCTGGCTTTCACCATGTGTTTTCTTACTCAATATGCACAAGGACATGGCTTAAGCCTACCAATTTACGTGAATCTTAAAATTTTTACTATATTAAATAATGAAGGGCACAACAAACGCTTTACTTAGAAATATTATTTTAATATACATTTTTGGTAAGTTTCTGTCAAACGTAGCCTTTTGCAAAATATGTAAAAACATATACGTTATTTGAAAAGCACCTTCGACAGCTTCAAGTATTACGCCATCTAAGACTACCGCTAATTCGACTATCACGCCTTCCGGCACAACTGTAACTGTCGGGAAATGCGTAAACGATTTAAACCTCATATGCGGCTCCGACAAATCGAGTCTCCTGGCTTACCCGCCTGATTGCAGGTCATAATTAATTTTAGGCGGTTAAAAATAAATTTTGAATATTATCGTTGCCAGTAAGAGTTTCGACAAATTGACAATTTTAAATTTTTATTCGGGATAATGAAATTACCTATACGAATATGCAATTGACTTCCATACTCTTTTAAAATTCTCTTTATCCCCAACACTCCGGGTTTTGTTGAATATTTATGGCTTTTCCTTATTATACGGTTGACCAAACTCATTAAAATGTTTATGAAAGCCAAGAAATTTGGAATATTTAAGTGATTTTGGTGTTGTCTACCAAATTTAAATTAATTTTTTTGTACAGATGGCTAGTCTTAAAAAAACTAATTATTTGTTCATTATGGAGGTTTACTACTTTATTACTTTGTTAATTTTTGAAACTGTATGGGTAAAATTAAAAAAAACAAAGTGCAACATAAAAGCTACAACATTTTGCACATTTTTTATAAAAAAATATCAGTTAGAGGTCAGAATGGCTGATTTTATAATTCTTGTATAAAAATTTTTTATCATATCCTAAATTTTAACGCAATTTGACGATATTGCAAAAAAAACGCTAAACGGGTATGGAAGTATTATTTATTGAATTATTATCGTCAAATATTATTTTTTAAAATTTTTTGTATCTAAACTCATTTGCAAAAATATGACGGCATCCAGAACTAATACTGCGTAAATAGGTCTTTAATCCAATTTCAATAAAAAACTGTTTCGAATTTAAGCCTTGGCATAATGTGCCCATGACTGCATTATAGGTGCTATACTATTTACTTTGTTGAAGGCCACACTCGCTAAGGCTTATACCCTTAAGTCAACAGGCAATTAATATAAGGATTAATTGGTTAAAGTGCACGGGGACTTATCTACATTTTTAGGCTATCACATCACACAGCTCGACAAATATTTGAGATATATATGCCACCTTTTAAACAATATTCCGCCAGCAGAATTGGCTTTGAAAGGGGACAACATACGTTAGTGTCCAAACCCTATCAATCGTCGGGCGTACAGGGTTTGGACGCTGGCATATGTCACCTTTGTATGAACAATCCACTATCTGTAAAATCGCGTCCGTTTAATTTTTCGCCGGGAATTATAATTTGTCGAATATTTGTGATTTTTAAAATTACATAAGCATTTATGTATTTTTGATGGGACTTAGAGCCGCTTAACACCTGAGGTTTTATATATTAGATCCGCTAGCTCATAATTTAGCAAGTTTAAAAACCAAATATTTTGCCTTTGATTGATAATATATATAGATTATTAATTGTACGCTTCTCTTTCGGCTTCCATATATAATTTTAAAATTAGTTTTGACCGTTACTTACTATTGATATTATGTAAAAAAAATAGTTTATTTTTTTCATTCACCTGCCTTTTGTCTTATAATAATTTAGCAAATTCGTGAATTGTTACTACCGTGTTCTTCAGAATTGTCCAAGCGGCCTGGTATGGAACGCGCCTGCCTCCACCTGCGATTGGAGTTATAATTATGCCTGCAAAAATTGCAAAAATTAAAACATAAAAAGTTAGTGTTTCTATAATATCTAGTAAATAACATATGTTTATAGCAAATTGTTTGATAATAATATGTAGTTGGTTTTATTTCGATATAAATTTATTTTTGATTGAATTAATTACTTGCATGCGTTTTTTTTTTATTTTAATATATAAAATAAATATTGACATTCATTTCAAATTCTTGGGAAATTTTAAATATATCAATTGGATTAAGCAGGTTTGCAGACCTTAGCGCCATTACCGTATGGTATCAGGGGCTCAATGATGAATTCTGGCTTATTTCATTTTAGGAATGAAAAAAAAATGCCACAATTGGCTTTACGTTACATTTTATTTTTTTAAATTTTGGAATTTTAGCAATCAGATAATATTTATTACAAAATTTTCGTATTTATTTGTATAATATTATTAACCGTAAAGGTATCAAATCCAGCTAAATCTTAAAATTTTTGTTTAACTACCTTTTAGGGCTATAAAATTATTCTGTAACTTGAATCTCTAGTTTACTTCATTCATAATTCGAGTTTCTTTAAAAAAGAATATAGCAATTTATTGGGTGGCCATCCCTGTCTTACAAGCAGAAAGTTTGGATTCGTTGTTTCCTTTAGAGGTTTTTATATAAAAAATAACAGTGGTGTACGTAAGTGAAGAGTTAAGGCTGCTAATGTAATTGCTTAGACAAAAACTAAAAACTTTAGCGCATTCAATCATATTAATCCACTGTCCGAGCCATGTGTTGCACGAGCGATTCTGCAACCGAATTCTGTTTTTAGCTGCCTATATGATTGGTTTCGCTTTCAGACAAAATTAAGTATAATGTTTGATCTAATACTAACCTTTTTACTAACCCAAATTTAAACCCTTACCAAGAAAAACCTTAATCTAACATTTTTTCCTAAACTAACACAAATCTAATCAAAACCTAATGAATAGATAAAAAAGGCTTTCTCTTTGCGTGCATATTTGTACAGCAATAATGGGGTAGGGGATGCACGAATTTGCCAAACTAATAGCATTTTACGAAATCCACCATCGAGAGACCGCGTAAAAAAGGCTTTTTGATTGATGAGAAATTTCATTTTTTATTACAAAAAAAACAAATTATTTTTAACCACGGCCTTGATGGAAAACAAAAATTGTCAATGTTAATATACAAAATCAAGTAGGTGTAAAATTTATCTAATGACCGGGTCTAACGTCTCCATAAGAGCAAGGAACTCACCTGCATATATTTAAAATTATTTGCGATTTGGACTAAGCTGAATGTAATAAATACCATTAAGTTTTTGAAGCAAGTGTTTAATCCCTATTTTACAACGGCGGACCGGGTTAATAGGCGAGAAATTATTACCTTATAGCTTAAACCCAACCGATTGGTTGGTCACCACACAAAAATATTTTTGGGGATGCATTTGATAAATATTTTCACGCGTCGCATTACAATATCTTAAGCCTAGCAATTATATTGATTATCACATCTTATCGTGATTTAAAGCAGCGATTTGAAATCAAATGCTTACATTTTTTTACATCAATTATGTTATTAACATTGAATTTATCTAAGGAATGTCATAAAGCGATTAAGAGGCTCATCCGCTGCTATTTAACAACATATTTGCTAGAAGTTGACAGAATTTGGGCAAATGTTTAATCATCCTACCATCGTATTATTTACTGTATTATGTAATATTATTTGTTTGTTAACATTGAAATTTCAATGTATTAATTATTTTCGTTTAAAATATGTTTTAACAACTCGAAAAAATTTGTAACTATGAATCGTCTAAAATCCTATCGCTTACAGCAGCATGAATGAGATATCTAAGCTAAATTACAATTTTGAACACATTCATTGATAATATTGTACACATTATTTCGCTCCAAAAACATTTGAAAATTTTGCACAAATACCATAAAAAGACAAACATAGTTCCAACAAAATTATCAAATAGGTCGGCCTTAAATTTCAAATATTTTACTCAATTATCGCGCTATATTAGAAAAGATAAAGAATATTAAAAAAAAACCTTTGTTTAAGAAAAACAACCGAAAAATAAAAACCGCTGTTGAAAAGAAAAGAAAAAAGAAAATATGCTAAAATATGGTGGTTTTTGCCGAAGAACGAGGAGGGAATTTCGAAAATTTTGGATATAATTTCCCATATGTTATGGACTGTGTGCCTAGAATGCTTCTTTGTCTAATAAATGAGAGCAGGCATGGTTGCTTTTAAAGTGTAAATTAGTATTTTTATTTAGAGCTTTTATTTTGTAATATTCTTGGGATTTTCACCTAAAAATTTGCCAAAATCAAGAATTCTTGCGCGTAATCCAACGCCCCAACTGATTGATTTTGAATTCTCGATTCTCCGGACATATCGAGGTTTTTTTTTTTAAATTTTATTAAGTAAATGTTGTAGCTATTGAGAGATATGCACCCCAACCGCCGGGCTAAATTTTTTGACCTTTGCCCCTATTCTACGAATGATTGGGATGCTTCTAAGTATGTCCGCGTTCATACTTCATTTATTTTTGCGAAAAATTTTGAAATATAAATTTTTTTTTAAAAACTTGAAACAAGTATTTTGAATGTCTTCGTAAAATGCATTTTTCAAATAAAACATAATCCTCAAATTTTAAAAAATGGAATGAAGCCCAACGCGCTCTGTAATCCAGTCTTTATTTAACACTAAAAGTATACTCTTCTAAGCCTTAGCTGGGGGGCAAACCTAGGGAAATTTTTAATAAAAATGTGAGTTGAGGGTGATTTAAGGCTTACCACATGTTAACAAATATGTTATGCGATATTAAAATATTCATTGTTCATATTGTACAGAAAAAAGTGGTTATATCCAGAGCTGGGAAAATGCCCATTTTTGGGTCAAACTCATTTTTTTATTTTTCGAAATTTAGAAAAAATAAAGGGTTTTAGCTTTAATCAAGAAAATATTTATAAAATTTAAGATTTTCTGCTTATATTCTGTACTTATTAATAATTAATTTTTTTTAATCTGTCATAAAATTTTTAAAAAACAAAAATTTGAGTTTAGTCGAAAAATGGGTTTTTTCCCAGCTCTGGTTATATCTATCCTGACCCCACCCCAAACCCCATCACTTCAGTCACTACCTTAATTCTTAATTACGCTATTACAAAAATAGATAGGGACAGCTCTAGGAAGCTTTCGTTCATATTTGTTATGTGGTGCAGCGATCAAACTTATAAAAAAATTATAAAAATTAAATGCAAGGCTTAGTGCATCGATATAAGATGCCCATCTACCCATAATTTATTTGTATATTAAGCCGCGTCCAAAATGAAACATTATTGTATGATTTTTTATTCTCGAGTTGCGTAAGATTAAAGAGATATTATAATTAGCCAGCCGTAAGAATGCATTTTTTTAAAATTTTTTGTGTGTTTGAATATATATTTATGTCGAAAAAAAAATATAAGCTGGTAATGTTTGCCAAGTTGTATCTGGCAACAAACATCTCAAAGTCCAAACCTGGCATTGTACGGCTCCGCTTGCCCGACACATTTGACCCCTAGGGAATCAAAACCATATCGTTAGCTATAATTAAAACAATATGTTTAAAACTGTGACCTAATTTAGAATGCACAACGGATACCACCGACCTTGCAGCGTTCTCAGCAGAACTGGTCACTCACTGCCTTTAGTTCTTTTGTTGTTGCTAATACAAATACACGCCCACCTCGTGGACGTCCTCCATCTCCCGAACGAGTCCACTCGGATATCCGTAGATGACGCAAATACTCCAATTTCACAGTCAAATTCTTCAGCATATTCCAAGTTTACAGGATCATATACGAATGAAATAACTTCGCCTTCTTATATACGCGAAACACACCATACTATTTTGGTTGCTCATAGGCAGCGCGCGGCTAATGGTAAAACCCAGTTTTAATCAAAATTTTTGAGTTTTTTCAACATTTAAATAATTTTAGAGGTTGTACTATGGAAACTTTAGAAATAGATCTCAGATATATGTTAAACAGATATTTAGATATTGTAAATTAGCATTTAAAAAATTTACGGCCTCTTTTTTCTTATAAATTATGATCACCCCTAGATGCGCTTTTCTAGAAGTTTTATCGAAAAGATTTTGAAATTTTTATACATATTTTGTTTTTTATTTTTAGAATTTTTTATATACTATAAATTTTAAAAACTGTTTGTAGTTAATTAAAATGGCGACCTTTAGCAAAAATGCGCTTTATGTTAAAATAAAACATCTTTAGAATTCTTAATTATGAATTCTGAACGTTAGGATGAAGTTTTTCTAAAATAATTTACAAAACACTAATATTTAGATCAAATAACAATGCAAGAATTATTCATCAAGTTAATGTTTATATAAAAATAAAATAAAATCCCATAGATTCATTTGATCCCACCGTGCAAATACAACCCGACACATTTCACACTTTAAAGAATTACCTGGTTTTCACGGCGAATAACCAATCCCGTAATATGGTAGAAGGTAAATTTACTGGTCTCAATCACACTGGCACGACCGCTGAAAATTCTTATGAAGAACACTTGTACTCGATCAAACCCATACCTACCGTCGAATCCTTCCTGCAGGAAGACGAATATTTCGATAATGCTGACCTAGTGAACAATTTTTACGCATTTCCCGACCTAGCTTTGGCTGACCCCAAAACAGACCGTGCTCCGGACCTAAATTTAAAAAATGACTTAAAGGCCGTTAGGAAAAATAAGTTTTTGCCAAAAAAGTTATTTCCATCTTTTGGAACGATTTCCCATAAGCTTTCGTTTTCAGATACGTTAAATGATTCAGTAAAACGACCAATATTGGGGCAATCTTTGAGACGCACGATTATAGTTGGAAACAATAATAATAAAACCGGACCTTTCGTCCAAAAGCATCAAAATAAACGTATAAAGCTCAAAGATTTGCTCATAAATTTTAACCGTATGCTACAAAACGCGACTATTGAGAAAAGGGTACAGGAGTTTATGAAAATTTTCAATTATCGAAGGAGCTTAAACCATCACCACAATCATCTAAATAACTACAATCAAAGCGTTGCCATACCTTTGAACCGATCACATTCGGGTTGGAATGCCATGATGCGGCCTCATAATTTCAATCATCACTTTCCCTACCACGGCAATTCACTACACGTTAGGAATAGTGCGAGCCCTCTAGATAACCACGATAGTATGGGTAATAATAGAGTTTTTATGGTGCAACGAGAATCACTTATAAGTGATATCAACGGCGAAAGGTCATTTGAGGCACGGTTAAGACCTGCCCCATCCATTGTAGATCACGTCTTGCCCGGCTTCAACGATCCTTTAAAAAGTCATGATGACGGTAACACATTTACCGGCGATAATTTGTTTGACTGGAATATGCTAGAACCCGAAGACAGAGCCACCCTAATAGCATTATCAAGGTATATATCAAATCATCATTCGAATACTAATGAAAATCATAATCTATTAAATAAAAATGTAAAAGATTACATACTGGACCAGAATAGCGTCGGCAAGGGGCTTTTTGACTCAAAAATTCACGAACATAGCCAACTCTCGGATGAAAAGGTTATGGCTGCTTTTTTGAAGTATTACGACCCGTATGGATCTATGTCGAACGGTGAAGTTAGGATTCACACTAACAGCATCAATCGAGATGAATTTGAGCTCCGCGAGGAGATGCAACCCTTTCACCTGGTCACGTCTTACGAAAGTCTTCGGAAAGCCAATAAAAATGTTGGTGATAACAAAATTGGTTTTCCTAAGAATTCTACGATCCAGCTGTCTCAGAAACGTTTTATTACTCCTATTGCACCTGTTACCAAAGGTACTAACATTTCCCAAGACACAACTTCCAACCTAACTGGTTCACAAAGTGAGGTACTAATAGCTGACCCTGAAGATAATCTTGCCGCCTCCGAGAAAAGGTCTAATAAAGGGAAACGAAACTTCTACTCTTACGCCATGATTGATTCACCCCCAGCCCTTTTCAAACACGAGCTCAATAGTTCTGTCAAGTCCCACGCGGATTCGGGAATCAAAATATTACCAAACTCCGGTGTACCTGGCATCTTTGCCAAACACAAACTTCTACTTCAAACGGCTAGAGGCTTATTCAATCTCAGGCAACACAATGAACCGCCGCCAAGATCAATAGCTATTGTGTCGGATGTAAGGCTTAATGAAAGTACTGTCGGTAATATTCACGAAAACGTTTCTAGCGTGAATGTCGACTACCAAAAAAGTTCTGTCAAGTAAATATAATTTTACATCTATAAATCTTTTATGGTGTGTATTACGCCTAATAAAAACGACGAGAGTTAAATGTTGCCTGCCCAAAAAACCCCAAAGGCGTTCATTTTTTAACAGCTCGTTACTTAAATCATGTTGTTAATTCACATTTAACCCGACCCGTTGGAGTTAAAAAATACAAAACCTTGACAGATGATTCGATTGCTACAGATTTTGTCAAGTTATTATTTACAGGTTAACAAATATTATTGTTAAAAACGTGAATTTTATGAAAACATAAAAAAATGCATCCCCATGATGGCCTTATCTCATATGCATTTTTCATTTTTCTTAGTTTCTTCCGTCTTTGGCTCCTTAGATCGGATATAACGGAAAATGGCCTTTTTTGACCAAATTGACATATCTTAATATACCCTGAAGAGAAAAAATTTAAAAATCTTTTTTGTAATGAAAACCCTTTGATACTTGTATTTTTAATCACAAATAATGGAAAATAAATTTTATTAATACATCAAGCTCTTACATCGGTATTTAAATAATAAAAAATATTTCGCGTCTAAACATAAATACGACACGATATATTATCGGTTTTTAATTAAAATATTGTTTGAAGTTAACAGTTTAATTAACTAAATTTCAATTTATTTGTGTTTTTGAATCTTTTTGGGTTTTTTGACCTTTTTTTTCTAAAATTTTCACTATTTATAACTTACTAACTAATTTAGTTTAGAAAAACGGTAAAGGATTCGATGTTCTTAAGGATGGCAGGTTTGTTCTCTGTAGTTAACTCAAAACTCTCAAAAAATTGTTGACCTGTGTTATTGAATAAAGTAAACTTGATTGATGTCATTTTAAGTATACAAAATGTATACATATTTATTTTAATGTTTCCTAAACGTAAATTTTTTATTCGACAAAATTATTTATAGAACCCGTTGATAGACCTAAAAAAAATAGGCGGAGAGATTATACATATATCTTTCCGGATCAAGCATATGGTCAAAAATTTGAAAATAAACATTCCTGCACTTTTATTGGTTAAATGTTTTCTCTCTTAATAAATAAACTTGTGATGTGATATAAAAACTTTATTCAGACCTTTTTTATTAGGGGACGGCTTGCCAATTAATGCTTTGCCTTTTTTTTCTTTATAACCTTAGTTCATGGGAATCCAACACGCGCCGATGTCCGGGGCTAGGCTTAAGTTTTCAGGAAAATTGACATAAGTTTGTTAGTATTTACCCATCCAACAAGTAAACAGGCTCAACGCTGCCCAAATTTTGTGTTAATATGCGCTCGTCCGATACGACTTAAGGTATTAAAAATCCAAAATTTAGCATTGAACAGTTAAATAAATTGTCGGTATGTTATGACCAAAAAAAAATGATTGAATCAAATTATCTTGTTTATTCAAAAGACAATTTTTTGCCTATTCTTAATAGCTAAACTGGTAACATTAAAATTTCAAATAATAATTTAAATACAGATCATATCTCGTGTCGCATATAAGTTTAGACGCAAAATATTCTGTATTATCTAAATGCTGATGTTAGAGCTTGATGTACTAAAAAAATTTATTTCTCATTATATTTGAGATAATATATATAATTTTAATGGGGTTTTGATATGAAAAAAAGATTCTTATATGGTATTCTTAAGGTAAAAACTTGGTTCATAGAAAGCGATTTAATATGGATGGGCGGAAGAAACTACGAAAAACGGAATATCTATAGATATGAGATAAGGGGATTTACGCTTTTATGTTTTCATAAATTTTTTCTGACATTGACATTTGGACCTTTGTAATTTACAAGTGATTTAAATAAAAAAAAATCTCAAAATTTTTATTATTTAGGGTATTCTTCTAAGGTCGCAAAATCTGTTAATTTGGCTTTGATCATTTTTTGATAAAAATTTAAGAAAATAGCCAAAGTCTGAAAAAATTTAGACGTATAAAAAACCATCATCAAAATTACTTCTAACGTCAAATTTTATTTTTTTATGAATGATTATTGTCGATCATGTTTTATAGTTAAAAATCGAACTATATGAGATTTTAAATTTTGACCCGACCCGGCCGTAATCACTTTTTTCTTCAGGTCAGGACCGTCCGGCCACGTTTGAATTTGGCACAGCCGGAAAGTTCGAAATTTGGCACAGCCGGGAAGATGGAATTTGCCACAGCCGGGGTTGTTTTCGGCGGGTCTTCACAACCTTGTGTATATAGCTGCGAGACAAAGAAATACAAAAGTTGATATTGTCCCACCACGCAATTAATTTTTTTTGCTTATGTAAGCCTGGCCCGCTCGGTTCTTTTTTTAGGCCCCGATTGTTAACTGGCCATTATTCTGACATACCTAATTTTTATGTGTTATCTAAATTTAGGATAAATCTTTGACGTTTATAATTGGTACGTTATATTAACGACGTTACCTGGGAAACGCCGAAGTTTTAAAATATGTAGCATGAGTGGCAATCATTTAGTTTTCGCTCGTTCAGTTTTTTAAGTTATAAATATAATTTTGGCCAATTTTTCATCGATCCAATTGTTGCAATGGTTCTATAGCTTGTATAGTTGTAACTTATAATGGCGTAGACATAGCCCCTAACATAAAAGGTGAATTAATTTTTAAAATTCTTTGTGCTAGAGGCCGGCAACCATAAATGCTATTACTCTTTTACGGTAGCAAATTGTTTTGCGCACTTGTCTGGATTTTAATCAATTTTTTTCGCTACCGTGCCGGTAAGGAGTTGAAATATGTCGATTTTCGACGTATACCTAAACCACGTCGTGCAACACCTTGGATATCCCTATTAAATATTTCTTGTGGGTGTGATGTGACCTTTTTTTTGACCACCATTCTCGGCCAAATCAAGTTTAATGGTATTAATTCAAGAATTGCATGGGTAACTGTAGGAAGTTTAGTTGTGAAAATGGCTTACTTCACTCGACTCTTCGTAGCCGTCGAACGTTTATGGATGATGGTCGTGCGAGCAAGCCATCTTTCAGGACATCACAAAAATTGTCGGCTACAATTTTGGGGCTCACTCTTTCTGGCCGGCCTGTGTGCCGCTTGCTTTAAACTCTACCCCTTATACGTATACATGAACGGGAGAATAATAATTAGGCTAATTCCTACAGTTGGGAGAGGTGATATAATTCACGAAAACAATATGAACCAAAATTTTACTGGTAATGTTTCTAATTACGACATTTTTATTATTCGGATCAAAGACGGACATGTGAAATTGTTTCTCAGTAACGTGACCGACCCAAGACTTGTAAAAAAATTTTCCGATCCTACGATGGCCTTTTACTACAGCCCTATGCTATTCAAAAGATTTTCTACCATAGTTTATGGAATTCACTGCCTAATCCTTACCGGATGCTTAGCGTCGATGTTCGTATCATTCAAAAAAACTGCTTCCTATCTCCGTGCTCTCAACAAAGTCAGGTCCAAAAAGTTTACACACCCGTCGGGGACTGCCATCCTACCATACGTATTTTCTTTGACTTGGGAAAACAATGTTACTAATTCTCAAGATGAAAGTCGCACGAATGATAAGGATGGTGCAACATATGGCAGAGCCAAACACCTGTTATATTTGGTTAACATTATTCATTCGATCGTAATTATTGAGACTTGCAATACATTATTTTTGATGCCGGTTGCTCGCGACTACAAAATCTACTACCTAACGATGGATTTTATTTCGGAACTGACTTTAGCTTACGCTACCGTTTTAGAGGACGAGACGTGGTAC
This sequence comes from Acutogordius australiensis, assembly GCA_030555515.1. NCBI lineage: Eukaryota > Metazoa > Nematomorpha > Gordioida > Gordea > Gordiidae > Acutogordius > Acutogordius australiensis. The sequence continues at coordinate 42,749,998 of CM060243.1, read as the reverse complement.
AATACCCTGATTTTTAAAAAAGTGCCAGCAATCAAAACCCGGATTTTCAATATTAAAACACTTTTTGTTAAATAGATTTTAGAATTTTCGATTGAAAATTTGGCGATAGGTGTAAATTACAAAAAAAAATTAAATTTTACTATTATGACATCTTTTAGCCTTCTTGCATATTCATGCCATATTATTGTATTATCTCATTTTAATTTAAAATATGAACACATTATACAATTTTTTTAACAATGCTCAATCCTGATTGTATTCTGCCATAATTTTTTATATCTGTTTAGGGCAATTATACATCTTTCGTCTATTTTATTCCTTGAGTTAATACGAATTTTTGTAACAATAAATACGTTTTCTGACTAACATTGAGAGCTTTCTTGTAAATTAACAAGGTTTATGTAGGTAGGGAAAAAGTATAATATCAAACTCTTTTGTAATTATAACGGAACAATTAATTTTAATTACTCTTATTTATTACACTTCTTATAAAAACAAATGATTCAACGCAATAAATGATGATAACTATGGTACATAAGGACAATTATTAAGTTTAATGGCAGGCAAATTTACAACACATATTATAGAGTTTAAAAGTTTATAATGGAAGTCGCCTATTTAGGGCTTAGCAAGTCATGCCTTTATGTCAAGGACCATGACGGACAAGCCTGTTAACACTGGACAAAAAAAACAACATAAATGATTTTTTAAGAGTTTTGTAGCGAATTTTTTCGCGATAACGATCCCGGGTTTAGTTTTTTTTCTAAGGCCTCCAATTTTTTTAAATCGCATCCAGAGTTCAGAAAAAACTAAAAAAAATTTTTTTTACTATTAATTCTACAAAAAAGCTATTGGCATATTCAGATTCCTTATAAACATATCTAAAAAAGGTTATTAATAAATTTTTAGCAATTTACTTTCAAGTTATTTAGGATCAAAAAACGGAGTCTATGACAAAAACCACTAATTTTACAAAAATGAAAAAATAAAAAAAAATTAAATGTTAAAAAAAAATTTAAACCCCTTACGTTAATAATGAAGTTTTCGTTATCTAAATATATTTTTTAACTTTTGTTACTACTCATAGGTTTTGTGATATAGAAGCCCAATATACCCCAAAAATTAAATCTTAACTTTTACACCGAATAATCAAAAATCTGAGGCCTTGTCTGAAATTCTCATTTCATATTCGGTTCGCGCCAAAAACTTGACCAAAAACCATAGTTGCCATAAATGTTGCTTAGAGTCGTCCAAATTTTGTTGTCCGGTGTAATTTATCAATTTAAGTCCAGAATTATAATATTTATTTAAGAATAGTGTTTTCCGGTAATAAACGTATAAAAAAATTATATATCAAAAATTGAAATACAATCAAATTTTTGAGAATATATAGCTTTTCTTCATGGGATAATAAAAATTGTTGTTGTTGTTAGCCCCGGTTCTTTGGACGTGAGAAGTTGGATGTAAAGTTGAGAGAATGGAATGGTGTATTCCAAGTGTGAATTTTATAATTATATGGTCAAGATGTTTAATAAGATGGTGGTTTTAGTAATGTAAAATAATTTGGAAAAAAACACATAGAGACCGTTTTATTACAAAAATAATGAAGTAAATTTTAAAAGCCCACAAATTTAGAGATTGTCAAAAAAAACATAAAGGAAACAAAAAAAACAGATAAATTATTGAATTTCGTATGTAATACAACCACACTACTTTATTCAAACTTCAAATAATATTATATTAAAGGTCTTGTTTAGATTGTATAATCTAAATGTTATTGTTAAAGCATATTATGCTTAAAAATTTTAAAATATAAGTTAAAAGGAATTTTAGTATAATAATAAAATTATTGAATTTTTTTTCCCATAGAATATTTCGAGGTCTAAAATTTTATCTAATTAGTCAAAAAAGCCATTTATTTGATGTGGACGGATCTAAGGAGCCGAAGGCGTAAGAAACTGCCAAAAACAGAAAAGACATATGAGATAAGGCCATATGTGGATCCCAGCATTTCAGTTTCAGAAATGTTTTGACATTGACGACCTGTGTTAAAGAGTTGGTTTTAAATCCGTAAGTTATATCATTTATCACAAAGTTTTGCTTTTATAGTCTCGCCACTCCTGTCCAATTAATAAACGTGACCAATGGGTATCTCACTACTTTGCAACCATTTAAAGGCATCAAATCGATTTCGATTAAAGAACTGGAGGAAGAAGAAAATTTCAAACAACAGTTTAATTTGGAACGCAGTGTCAAAAAGGCCATCTACGGAAGTATGGAAATATTAACGTTTCACATGGCGCATTAATATACACATTTTTTTAGGAATCTTATAGAATAAAAAAAAATTAGTGGTTTAATGTTGAAAAATTATTTAAGCGTTGGAAATTTAGATGATGATCAAATAGGTGTTTTAAATTTTTCAAAAAAAAAATTCAATTTCTGAACGCGCACTTAAGTATATTATGAAAAACTCTAAATAATTAGCTAAAAAATGCGTTTAACACGCTGCGCTCAGCGTGGTTAGTAATTGACGGGTGACCGCTAAGATTTACAAAAGCCGTCCATTTTTTCTGAAAGCCTTGACCTAAAAAACTTGATAACCGCCTTATATTAACTCTCTTTCTCTTGGGGCACCCGCTGGAAAGTTATGACCTTGTCCAGTTAGCCACTCCTATCGGGTCAATATAACAATTTTTACAATTCAATACAAAATGATTGGTTGTGTATAGGATATTTCAAAGCCGTTTTTTATACGTAATTTTAAGCTGTTTGTGTTAATGGTTGTTGCTAAAAATAATAAATTAATTATGACGTAAATATTTTAAAAGAAGCTAATTTAAAAACTTTTACAAATAATTTGTTTTAAAAATAGTAGATTAAGATTGTATTGTGTAGGATCCATTTTTTAAGAAACATTACAGATTTACAAATTTATAAAAAAAATTTTTTTTATAAATGTATAAGACATTTCAACTATTGGGATTTGTTATTTTAAAAAGGTCTTCTTTTTAAAACAAATTCCATTAGCAGAAAAACCATTCATCATTGACGTAAGTCAACAAACAACTAACCCTTCAACAATTTCGTTCGCACCTAAAAGTAAAATTAATGAAGCTGTCGGCACAAATTCCAAAACACCTGAGATTTCTACTGAGAAGATTTTGGTTAACGAATCTCTTAAAACTGAAACACATGTATGTTTGACGCCACAATGCGTGGAAATTGGTAATTCGCTATGTTTTTTTTTCATTATTTTGCTATTGATACTGCGTTTACGTCGTGAAGTTAATACTCTGTATGGAAAACAATTGGTATCCTTTCTCTTTCCTTAATATCGTTGGAATCTTTGCATCAATCCATCCCTGGCAGCCCTCAAATCTTACAACCACCTTCCAACGAATGTAGATTACAACAACAACAAACAAAAAATTTGGATTAATTTCAGTGGCCGACATTTTAGAGCCCTCCATATTGAAGGCGAGTTCGATTCCGCTCATTAGCCCCTTTTTTCCTTTTTAAAAACAAAATATAAGCTTGTACATCCAATTTTTAAATAGGCTGAACCTATGTTTTCGAACTCTAAACATAATGCCATTTTGCCAGCCTGTGGAGACATTGTTATCACATTTAAAAAGTGGTTGATAATTTCAATTTCAACGGTAGCGTTTTTTTTTGTGAATTTTTAATATATATTTTAAAATTTTGATTATTTTCTTTATTTTTTTTTATGTATTCCTAAGCTGCATCCATTTTATCATCCATGGACCAGACTTACAATCCGTGTCTCAACTTTTACGATTATGCTTGCGGGAAATGGGATCGGGAACACGTGATCCCTGAGGGTGAGTCCAAGGTTACGCCCTTTACGGAATTAGCTCATCAACTTAATGTGAAAATTAAAGGTAAACTTTTTTGTTGGTTTATTATTATTAAGGGCGCGTTCAGTGTTTAATCATTTTTAAAAAAAAAAAAATATATTTGGGGAGGTTTAGTGTGGGGAGGTGTTTTTTAATCGATAATTTTTTTTTAAATTGAGTTATGTTGTATAACGAACATCAGTCATATTTTTATAAACTTTAATATAAATTTAATAAAATATAAATATATTTAAAGTAATTGCATCAGACCTGAATGCGGAAAAATGTGGGATAAAGGAGGAAAAGATAGGCTTTTTTTTCGTGGTTCAAAAGGGGGGAAAAGCCTTTAGGAATTTTAAGCTCACAGCCCCGTGAAAGATAGGCATTTTTTTTAATCTTTTTATAAACCCAAAAAGCGCTATATATGAGCCCCTACTTTCTAAGAAAAATTGCTTCGTGAAAAGGCACTCTTTGTGATATTTTTTTATGGAAAAACGCTTAAAATTTCTCTGGGTTGGCTCTTCCCAGGCCTGATCAGAATTATAAAAACGATAATTTACATAACTTTCGATCCAAAATTTCAAGTAATATGTGATTTTTTTCAAACATGATGAGACTGAGATTTAGCTGAAATTGGATGAGCCAATATTTTAATAATTTTTTAAATTTAATTTTTTTGAAGATGTGGCTTTATAAGGTTTAAATAAATGAAAGAGTTGTTAAAAACATACAGGTGATTGTCATGTGAAATATTTATTTCATCCGACTTGACATATTCTTATTTGGTGAAAAAAGAATAAAATCAAATCGACATTGTGTTCCGCCTGAAGGGCTCAACCTATATTGAATATTGGAAATAAAACGAGATTGATGAAGGCATAGATAACATTGGACAACAAATTTTGGACGTCCTTAACCGTCATTTATGGCAGTCATCATTTTAGGTCAAGTTTTTGGTGCTGATTACGAATTTGAAATCAGAATTTCAAAATTTTAGTTATTTGATATCAAAAATGAGATTTTTTACGGTTGGTGTATTGTAAAACTTACGGTAGAAGCCAAAGTTTAAAACCAATATTAATGTAAGGCGTCTGATTTTTATAATTAAATTTTAAATTAATTCTTATGTTTTTTCAAATTAGTGGTTTGCAACAAAAAAATCTGTTTTTTGATTCTAATTAATTTGAAAGTAAATTGATAATTTTAATTAATAAACTTTTTCGGATATGCATTTGATAAGGAATCTAAATATGCCAATCAATTATTTGAAAAATAAATCGTTAAATTCATAGATTTTCTAATAAACTTTGGACGCGGTAATAAATTGGAGTCACTGGGTAAAAAACTAAACTCAGGGTCGTTATCGCAAGAAAATTTTTAAGACCTTGTAAAATATGTTTATGTTGTTTTTTTTGTTGTCCAGTGTAATTAAATGTAGTCAATTGAGTTCCGCTATATCCTTTCAATAGATATTTTGATTTTTTATGAGATGCATAAAAGTCACTTAATGCTTTAAACCGCGTGTTATTTTGCCCAATTATGTCATGGATTTGATTTTATTCCACAGGGCAACAATTATCATTGTTAGAAATATATGATTTTAACATAAACGCATCCATTCTCATTTGCCTTATCTCTTATATATTTTCCGTTCCTCGTTCTTCCGCCTTCGGCTCATATATCAAAACTTTTGATCAAATTGACAGATTTTATGACCTCGAAAATGCTAAGCAAAATTCAAGAATTTTTTTTTCATATAGTTTGTTAACTTATATTAATCATCTCAAATAATGAGAAATAAAATTTTTTGTTTATTATGCTCTTATAAAAGCCTTTATATATTACAATGTTTCGCATCCACACTTAATTACGACAATATTATCTGTTTTTAATAAAAATAATTATAAGTTTAAATATAACAAATTAGCTATTGTGAATATAAAGAATGTTAAAGAATTTAATTAATAGTTTTTTTTTACATTTTTTTTTAATTTTTAATGTTTACAGCTGACTTACTAAATTTAATTGTAAAAAAACGGTTCATGTATTTGAAAATCTGAGATGGCAGGTTTGATTTTTTAGTTAACTTATAGATCTCAAAAATTTGTTTATCTGTTTTATAGGTCTTTTGGAAGAACCCTCTACTGAAAATGAAAGTTTGGGCATATTACAAGCAAAGTCCTTCTACGAATCATGCACTAACGAAAGTAAACACATGTACAATATAAACATATTTTTTACCTATTTTAAATCTCGTTGAGAGTTAAAAGCATTTTTATTGTAAAAGTTGGATGCCTTAATTTGAAAAAGAAAGAAAATTATGTGCCGCCGTAGTTTTAAAACCCATCATGCCCTTTTATAAACCTAATACGATAAATATATTATCATAAATAGGGTAACTTTTATACTCTCTTTTTTATGGATGAACAAAAAAAATTTAACTTGTAATTTACAAATTTTTGGGTAGTTTTTTAAAATTGGGCCAGGCGCAAAATTGTATATCAAAATCCGGGCGGGTTGGGCGGAAATATTACTGCCCCTGTACTCTAATCCTCAATGAGAGCTAGTTTTTGAGCTTAAGCGAGTTCGATTGTCAAACGTAAATATTTTTTTCATAGCGTACACTGAATCAATTAAAATTGCTCCCCTCCTCGCTTTCATAAATTCCATGGGTGGATGGCCTGTACTCTCGTCCAAAGCTTCCATAGACAATACCGGGAAAAAGGATGAAACAGCTGATGCAAAATCAAAAGATTCACTACTGGGGAAACATGTTGGGGCCGAACGGGAAAGTTTCCGATTAATCGATGATCCGTCGACAGATTATTTATATGCCGGACCGGATCTCAGGGATGGAGTTCCGCTCCATTTGGAGATTGCCTCACTGGACAAAGACGAAACAAAATCTAAAACTAAGGATTATTTTAAGCACGATATCAAATATCCCTTCAATGTCACTGAAAGCCAAATTCCTTCAGGAATAATTGGATTAGCGGATACGACGAGTGGTAATGGTACTACTTTATTTTAAAAATTTATAAACTTGGGGAAATGAAAAATAAATGTACAACTTTAAAGAATTTTTTGAATACTTATTTAAATATATTTTTTAGGATGGAATGAAGATTTGTTTAATCCAATTCGCCTTAACGCGAACCTTCGAAGATTTGGAATAAACGTTTTGTTTAGGGAAGGTCTTAATCCAGACAAAAGAAATTCTTCTATTTACATAGTGGAGGTAAATTTTCCTATTTTGTAAAATTTATGTAGATTTATATTACACAGGTTAGAAAATATTAATGTGAAAAAAATAAGTAAATAAATAAAAAAAAGCATACATCCCATAATGGTCTTATTTCATTTATTTGTACGTTTTTCGTAGTTTCGTCCACTTCGGCTCTTTAAATCCCTCCATATCGAATAAATGGCATTTGACCAAAGTGGCAAATTTTGCGACCTCGAGAATACCCTAAAAGAAAAAATTTAAGATTTTTTGACATTATTCCTTATATGGTCAAAAACTGTTTTTGTATTTCCATTTAACTTATCAATACGTACAAAAATACTTTCAAGAAATTTTAAGAGCTTGCCAAAAGATATAGAACTGGGTAACTAATAAGTTTTATGCAGACTGGCCCTGCTGACTACGAGTGATTCGAAAATAAAACGTTGCGTGGATGTCTTATAAAACATAATTTTACCATAACTTTGTTTCAGTACGTTTCTGGAGGGCGTTATTATGGATTTTGGGCCTACCCGTCATGTAGTGCGCAATAAAAATTTTTTTTTTAGGATTTTCAAATTTACTAATTTACATAAACACTTTTTTAAATCTCTCATAGATTGATCAACCAAAGTTTAGATTCCCGCGCGACTATTACCTAAAAAGGCCGTACGAGGTTGTCATGAAAAGCTATTTAGCTTTCATGGTCGAAGTGGCTGAGTACCTTGGGGCCGAATCACGGCACTTAGCTGAGAGAGAGCTCGTCGATATCGTTAAATTAGAAATTCAACTCGCGAATGTAATAAATATATTTTAAATATAAAATTCACAGCCGGCGCATCTATAAGTTTTAGTTCACATAAGGCCGTCTTTTCTCATTTTCACTTTTCTGATAAAAGGATTATAGAAACACATTTATCATGATTATATAACAATAATTTGCAAACATTGCCCCGGCGCCTAATAAGAGCGGTACCACGTTAACGTGAACCCAATGGTTCTCAATTTTTGATTAAAAATAACCAAAATATTAAAATTCAACACACGATCTGAAGCTGACCATTAGATTTATTTAAGGCAACCAATTTAATATTTTCAAAAGTTGCATCAATTCGGACCCTTAAAATTTTGCTTAGAGGCTTAATGAGATACTTTATGCTTTATCATATTTATTTGCCCAATTTTACACTTTGTTCTATTTGTACCATGATTTCGCCTAACCCACGAGCCAATAAATTTAATTTGAAGAATTTTAGGTTTAAAAATAGGCAGGAAATGGGATTTATTTTGTATTTTTTTAAATTAAAAAAATATTAAAAATTTAAATTTTTTGAGAGGAGCTTTTGAAAATGGCCATACTTTTTCTTACAAGTGTTCAAGGGGAAAATTGTTACAAACTGGCTCTATGGAAAACTCTTGTTAATTATGCTTCTCATTATTAAAAATAGATTGAATCCAAGCACAGTGCGAGATTTAGATGATTTTTCAAAATTTAAAAAAATAAACATGGCTTTTTTCATAATTAGATAAGCCTCCCTTTACAACCGCGTCACATAATCGGCAAATATTTTTCTAAATTAACCGTCACAACACTGCTGAAAGAAGTTCCAGAAGTAAAAATATATCCAAATTAAAAGAAACTTATATTTGAAAAAAAAAGGTACAAAGTTGTGAATATAAACTATTTTAAAAATATATATAGTTAAGACGCGTTCAAAACTCATTCGTTTTCACAAAAAATTTCAAAACATTTTTAAAGTTTGAGTATATTAAAAATATTAATCATTGTTCACATTATTCTCTAACATTTGGAGCATTGGCTTTAATTAAATGTAGAAATTTTTATAAATTTTAAATTAAATCTGTATGAATATATCTTCACAACAAGACTATTAGAAAAATAACTTAAAAAAAATTTTCCACTTTGATAATATTTTATTTAGTAGATTGGAATTAAAATTTTTAACAATTATTCAAATATGGAGTCTAAATACGCCTTAAAAATACTTAATTTAATATATATATATTTACATTTTTTTGCGAAAAATTTTTTAAGTTTAAATTTTTCAACAAATTAATGTGTTAGATTGATTGGTTGCTCTACTTTCAAACCTTGATGCCTGACCTTCGTGCAGATGATTTAATTGGCGTTTTAGCTTTCGAATACTTCAAGAAACTTGGCAAGCTTTTGGCAGCGACTCCGAAAAGGTTTGACATTTTATTTTGAATTTAAATGCTTTAATATGTGTGAAACCTCTCATTTAACACGTATGTTTAATTGAACCAAAAACAACAATCCAAAATCAATAACTCTATTTAAAAATAAGCACAAAATTTGTGCAAAGTTACTTTTTTTGCCATATAAACTCGTTCTGCATTAAAGAGGGAGAGCATGGAAAGTTTTTTTTGAATGTCTAAAATTTGTAATTTCTCGATAAGGGTGCGTGCAAAGTGAGTTATTATTTTCATGAATTTTACAAAATTCTGACAAAACATATTTTTTAATATTAGCGTAAAAAAATGAAATTTGTTAAATTTTTAAAAATATACGCTTACTTTGCACTTGGCTTCCTATAAGTTTTAGCATATTTTAACCCGACTGCCATAAATTTTAGGTTCATTACTATATATTTTTATGAATCCATAATTGGACCAACTCGAGCGCCTGTAAAATTATGTCGTGTTCTACACTTAATAAACAGCGTTAAGCTTAGTTTATAGTTTATTGGTGACCGCCAAAGCATCCAAATGCCGCATTTTTGAAGAGAGTTTAAGTTAAAAACATCCGCGCGTTGAATCTTATTAGAATCTCGGGGGGGCCTGATACAAAAATGAAAAAGGTAAAGAAAAAGCCCTAACGGATAAGCTGTCTCCTAATAGGAAAAATTGTTTTAACGAATTTCTTATAATGTAGGTTGTTTCAAACATCCTTAGATGCAAATTTGCACCTTCTTTTCACCTGCCTAGTTGCGTGTTAAAATCCATTATTTTTACAATTTTGTTACGAATATATTTTCAGGGTCATTGCTAACTATATGATGTGGAAAACTATACACCATTTGATCCAATATACGAATCGGGACCTCGTAGACATGGAAAAAGCATTTAACAAAGTTGCAATTGATATTTTTTTGAAGCTGTTTGTAATGTTGTAGAACCAATTTTTTTTATCTCTTTTTGTCATGCATACATGTTTTCAATTATTATTATTATTAATATAATCTAGATTTTATTACGATGAAAGGTACCTTTTTACGCTCTGAATAGCATTTATAACATGAAAGCAAAAAAATTATTAACTTGCAATAAAAAAAATTTTTCAACCTTATTATTTTTTAAGGCCATATTATTGCCCGGTTTTCTTGAATTTGTTTCACATAAAATTTGATCTTAGTGTAATTTTTTTGATAATTTTGCAAATTGCAAAAAAAAATGGATATGAACATTTATTTTGCCCTCCTTGTTATGTGTTGCCAAAACCTAATTTGTTTACTTTGATAATGTGTTTTTTTTTAATTTTTACTTTCTTTTCTTTCATTTATCATATTTTTTAGGTTGTTGGATCGAGTGCCTATAAAGCCAGGTGGAAAACATGTGTATTTAATACCTTACGCTTCTTTCCGCTCATAAATGCTCACCTCTTCTTGCAAAAATATTTTGATAATCAAACCAAGGAAGCGGTATATATTTTCTTAAATTCTGTCTGATTTAATTATTTTTTTTATAACTTCTCTCTGATTTAGTCATTTTTTTTATTAATTTTTTTGATTTAGCCATTTTTTTTTATAAATTCTGTCCGATTTAATAATTTTTTTTTCAAATTTTTTGCATTTTAATAGTTTAAGAATGGAAATGTAACATTCCTTAGAATCCATCAATTTAACTAAATTATGTTTCTAGATTTTTAACATGTCCACAGATATTAAGAGTGTTTTTAACGAACGACTCCCAAATATAGCTTGGATGGATAACCAAACCCGTATTGTGGCCCAAAAAAAGGTTTTGCTATTTTTAAATGTTGTACCTGAATGATTACCCTTTTTCTACAGAATAATTGCTACAACCGTACCAATTAATTGCCACAATGTTTTGCATCAATTATCTTTATGTTGATTGGATCAATCCATCCCTTGCTGCCCTCAAGTTAAATCATACTACCAACTTCCAACGAATGGGGCAATAAACAATATCATATGCTGTTTAATAAATTGTTACATTTTCTAACCGTTATTATGTGCAACAACGTGTATATTAAATGAAATATTAACATATATATTAACTGGTTCGCATATGCATATAGCTGCATGTAGCAATATTGTTAAACTGTACATCAGGGATGGATTTTATTTTCATCAATTTCATTTTAATTAAGAGCGGAGCAAAAAAAATAAAAAAATTGCACAGGTCAACAAATATCTATGTCAGACACGTGAAGTTTATGAAAACATAAAAGAATGCAACCCCATGATGGCCTAATCTCACATATATTTTTCGTTTTTCTTATATTCTTCCGTCATTAGCTCCTCTAATCCGTCTAAAACAAAAAATGGCCTTTTTTGATCAAATTGGCAGATAGAAATACACCCTAGAAAGAAAAAATTTAAAAATTTCTTTTGCATATAAAAATCCCTTGTACCTTATTTGAATCACAAATCATGAAAAATAAATTTTATAAATGTCTCGAGCTCTTACATCGGCATTTAGATAATACAAAATATTTTGTGTCCAAACTTAAATACGAAACAATATATAATTGGTTTTTAATAAAAATATTATTTGAAGTTTGAATCTAACAATTTCTATTTTAAATATGCAAAAACAAAATTTTGATTTTATTTTATTTTTGAATTTTTTTGATTTTTTGACCTTTTTTTCTAAAATTTTCAATATTTATAACTGATTAACTAAGTGTTTTTAGAAAAAACGGTAAACGGATTTGATATCACTTAGGATGGCAGGTTTGATCTCTGTAATTAACACATAACTCTCAAAAAATTGTTGACCTGTGTTATACTAATTTTTGCTGGTTCAAAAATCTCAAGCAGTAATTCAGATAAACTTATAATTTAAAAAAAAGCATGGTTTAAAAATACTAAAAATAACTATTACCAAATACATAAAGCACAATTTTTTTATAGAAAATTATAAAAAAATATATTTTTTTATCGATACATAAATAGACATGGTGCCCATTTGAGTTATTGTTAAAAATTAATCCTCTTTACATAAAGCCTTTAAATTTATATTTTTATCTAACAAATTTATTTTAAACTTTTAGGCCGATTTTATAATCAAGAAAATAGCTTACCCTGATCTAGTTTCCGATATGGAATACCTTAATCAGCAACATAGCAACGTTAAAATTATATATATTGATATTTTATATAAATAAATTGTGTTATGTGCACACTTCTAATGGCAGTAGAATAATTAAATTTAATGTTTGAGATTACCAGCCAGATTGTTTGAGGCCACATGCAAAATGAGTTTTTTGGCGAAATTATGTATTTCAATTTAAAGGAAAATATAATCGTTCAAAGTCATTTCATATTTTCAACAAAACGCGCTTTTTTTCTAATAATTATACAAATTAATATTATTAAATATAAAGTTTATATTTATTTTTATATAACGGCTTTGTTTCTTAGTGCACGTGCAAAGTGAATTTATTTAAAGTTTTATAAAAGAAATTTGTAAAAAATTGCAAATCTTTAAAAAGTTACACCAAATTCAGTTTTTGCACATAAGATGCTTTTTCTGAAATAAAAATGTTTCAAAAAATTAAAAAAAAAATAAATTTTCTGGAATTATTAAAATAAAGAAAGGGAATATGTCAAATAGTCAAAAAAAATACGGAAAGCTTAATTTTTTTATACTTTTCATTACATGTGGCCTAACAGAATTTTTTGAGTTATTTATATGGCAATTAATTAATTCTATGCCGGTTTTATCTTAAATATATATCTAGTTTTTTACTTAAATTCACCTGTTGTATTTAAACATTTTATTATATCTGCATTTTTTTTTATAAATATTGTTAATTCACAGATTAACATTAGCAAAACGACCTACTTTGACAACGTTATGGCTTTCGAGCATAAAATTTATCACAATGATCACAGCTATTTTAGGAAATACGTTAACAGAGCTGAGTAATCCTTATATAAATTAAAATTACCTAAAAAAACAACTTTTTTATACATTTAAAATTAATAGGCCAAATATTCATTTTTAAACACAGCTAACAAAGAATGATAAATTTTTTGTTTTATAACTTAGGTCAACCAACATATATCAATGTCAGAAGAGTGATATATGAAAACATAAATAATGCATCCCGATGTTGGCCTAATATCACTATAATTTTCGCTTTACTTAGTTTCTTCCACCTTTATTTCCTTATATCTATTCATATTAGAAAAATGGCCTTTTCAACAGATTTTGCGACCTCGAATATACCCTAATAAAGAAAAATTTTGTAACTTATATTTATCATTTCAAATAATGAGATATGAATATAGTATATTATGCTCTTACATCAGCATTTAATACAAAATATTTCGTGTCCAAAATATTATTTGAAATTAAAATTTAACAGTTAAACTGTTAATATGCAAATAATATGTAAAAAAATTAAATTTATTTTGTTTTATTTTTACATTTTTTCTAAAATTTTCATTGTTTAAAGCTGATTAATTAATTTTGAATTAGAAAAAAAACGGTAAATGGTGAAAATTCTCAAGATCACAGGTTTGATATCTGTAGTTAGCTCACAACTCTCAAAAATTTGTTGACCTGTGTAATTTTATGAATTTGCATTTCATAGGTGGAAAGACACAGTTTTAGACGTCAATGCATACTACCATTGGAATAAAAATTACATAAGTGAGTAGCAGCTGCATATTTTTTTTCTAGCGCCCATTTTTAAGCTAAAATTATTGTTTTGTTTGGAATATTAAGAAAAAATAAAGAGCTTAATTTAGCTGATTATAAAACAATTATGAAATTAAAAAATTTTGCTTTATACCTTCATTAAATATATTTTATGAAAAAAAAATTTATAACTGAAAAAGTTTTTTTTGACTCTGATTACTGGTATACGAGTTTTGCGGATAAGTGATTTTATTTACAAAGATTTTTTTGAGTTTTATAGCAATATTGTTTAAATTTAAAAAAAATTTGATGAACTTGATATATAAACTTGATATAGTGTAGATAAAGCCTAATTTTATAACATTATCTTTGTTAGAATAAAAATTTAATTAAGATTAAAATTTTGCTAATTTTTGACAATAAATTATTTGTTTTTGTAATTTTAAACATTCCTATTTTCATTTTTTGTTTTGTTTGTTTTTATGATTTGCTTTATTTAAATGTAAACATCTGTAAAAATTACACCATTTAATTTATAGTGTTTTTTGATTTAATTACTTGAAGACCAAGCATGCAAAACGTAAGTTTTCTGGGTTTAACTTTGGCTGACCTCAGCAAAAAATAAGAATGTATTAAAGATAGAAGTTTTATAGCTCTTAGCTATGTGAATAAGAGTAACTGTTTAATTAAATTCAATAAAACACGCAGGAGGTTGCGGAATCGACTCCGTGCACTGAAATCTTTTTTTCTTCAGAAATAATTGTTGCAACCATTTGAAAGCTGGAGGTTGGCTATCTTAAAGTAGGCCCTAAACGATATGCTTAAAGTGAGAGCTTAGGTTAAAAATTTTGGTCGTCGGCGTGCGAGCAAATCTTACTATATAACTTGTCGATAATGTTAATTGCCATGCTCTAGTTAAAAAGGGTCTAAACGGTCGGGTACGGCGCATCTAGATGGATAAATGGGGTAACTTTCAACATTTGTTTTTAACAGGTTATTTTGTTAATTTTAGTGATCCCAGCCGGAATTTTGCAACCGCCCTTCTACAAGAGTGGGTATCCTAAGTAATATTTTTATGACAAAAATTAACAATATTTTTGCATGTTTTAAAGGACATAAATGGTCAAAAATAAAATTATTTTAATTTATTGAAACACGACTATTCAATATCCTTACCTTTGTTTAGGTAGGATTGTCTATTTTTAATGGGAAAAATTATATTATCATATTATTTTTTCGAGGTCATTTATAATTTTTTTGTTCTATTTTAAAAGTAGTAATGGCCACAACCAAGTGTGCTTTCCTCTCAAATTTTGGAAAAAAAAAGAATTTTGATAGAAAAATTAAAACCTATAGTTTAATAATTCGATCATATAACATAGGTCGACAAATATCAATGTAACAAAAAAAGTTAATGAAAACATAAAAGCATGCATCCTTGTAATGGTCTTATCTCATATATAATTTATGTTTTCTTAGTTTCTTTAGGCTTCGGCTCCTAAAAACCGTCCTTATCGAAAAAATCGCCTTTTAAACAGAATGTGCGATCTCGAGAATACCCTAAAATAAAAAAATTGGAATTTTTATATAGAAATCCCTTGTAACTTTTACTTATCATCTCAAATATTGTGAGATTAAATTTTTTAGTATATCAAGCTCTTTCATACTAACAAAATTATTTCTCGTCCAAACTTAAATGACACGTTGTACTATCGGGTTTTAATTAATATTTAAAGTTTAAATATAGCAGTTTCTTTGTTTTGAATATGCAAAAATACAACTTCAATTTATTTTTATTTTTGATTCTTTATTGTTCTCTTGACATTTTTCCAAAACTGTTTATAGCTGAGTAACTAAGTTTGGTTAAAAAACGGTAAACGGATCTAAAATTTCCTAATATGGTTAGTTTGATCTCCGTATTTAGCTAATAACTCTCAAAAACCGTTATTATGTAATATAGTAAGAAACAGTGGTCATTAAATGTCTTTCTCTTTTGTACTTTTTAATTGTCATACCTATTATTTTTTGATATAAAATTAGTACTTTAATAAATTTAACAAAAATTGGAACTTAAATTGATTTTAGTATGTTTAAATTTAAACATCCTTTTGTGTAGTTTTAAAACACAGGTCAACAAATTTGATATTTATGAGCTAATTACGTAGACCAAACTTCACATTAGGGATTTTTTCCCTTTACTCTAATTATGAACGGATTGCCCAAGGCAAAAACGGAAAATAGATATGAGATAGGGTAATTATGGAAATGTATGCATGTTTTTATAAACTTGCTTTTTCTAACATTTATGTTTGTGGACCTGTGTGAGCGGCTACCAAAAACATGCTATTAAAAACACTTTACATTAATTTGCACAAAACTTGTTAAATAAAACAGCTCGGTTAACTATGGGCGGATCGGCTTCATAATCGGACACGAAATGACCCATGCGTTTGATTCCTCTGGTATAATTGAAAATATTAGTTTTTATATATAGAGGACTTTTATTTATTGATATCCCTTACTGCTATTGGTGAGATTAACAATTAATTAGTTTAATAAATTTTCTATATCCAAAGGCGTACCCAGTATGTTATTCCAAGGAAGGTATGAGAATTTATTTGGACGTGAAAAATTTTTTTTGGGGGGGGGGGGGGGGGGGGTAAAACGGCTATTTTTATTGCATTTTTTAAATTTACAAAAATAATCCATTGCGAAGGGGAAGGCAAAGGTTCATCCTTCCCCTTTTGGTGCGCTAATTATGTGCTAAAAAATGATTAAAGTTTTATACTCGAAAGACAAATTAATTTAATTAACATATGAATGTATTAACCATATCGATTGATAAAATTTAATAAATTTTTACATCATAAAATATAATATTGCAGAGGTCACAATATCCGAGGAGCTGAAATTTAAGGATTATGTTTAAATCATTTAAATTGAGTTTTCGCATTTTTAATTGTTATATAATATTAGACTTTGTTAAAAACAAAAAAATTGAAAGATTACTACAATTAACAAACCAAACATATTTATTCTGTTTCAAAGTGAGTTTTTATAAGATTTTTAGAATTATTTTCAGAATCTTATTCAAAATATTATATTTTTTTATAAAAGGTATATGTGCAAAAGCTAAATTTGATGAATTTTTGGAAAAATGCTACGTGGGCTATCCACTTTGAGCTCAAAACATGGGCATATTTAGGGGTGGTCAAAAGGGGGCACCTGCCCCCCCCCCCCCCTTTAGATTATTTTTTTAAATTTTTATGATGTATTTTGCGGTTGAATTTAAATATTAAACATATAAAAGGGAATAAAAATCAATAAAATTGCTATTTTTTTGAAAAATATACAGCCTTATAAATTAATTTTGCAAATAAAATATCAAAATTAACATTAAATTTGTAGTTCCTTTCCTCCAAATTTCTTGCCCCCCTTTAAAATAGTTCCTGCATACGCTTCTGGCTTAAAAAATATTGGAATAATTGTGATCTTTTTACCGTGTTAGTAGGCCACGAAATAATTTTAAACATTTTATTTTCGTGGACGCATTTTTTATAAAAAGTTAGCAATTTAAATTATGAGTTTAGACAATACTTTTTTGGAGGTAAAAAATTTTGTCAAACTTTATATAGCAAAATTATGTACTTAAAAATTTTATTTTATTCAAATTTTAAAATCATTTTTTACCGGCCTTTAGAAAATTAAAATTAGGATTTTATAACTTAAATGCATATAATGATACATTAATTTTCAAATGATTGTTATTAGAACCTTACAAAAATACCGGGATTAGGCCTCGTGCAAAGTAAATAATTTTCCAAAATACTGAAAATTTTTTAAAATTTAATTTTTGAAAAAAAAATTTTTTTTTATTAAAATTTATTTAATGTGCTCAAATTTAGCTAATTTTGAAAAAAATGCGTTTATTTACTTAATTAAAAACTAAAAAAATTTTAAAAGTCATACAAAAATTAAAGTTCACCTTGCACGTGGCCTAAATAATACCAAATGTTAATAATAAACAGGTAATTGTTGTTTCATAAATAAATTACCTCTTTTTATATATATATTTGTTGCGTTTAGGAAGCCAATACAATGAATTTGGTAACCAAAAAGAGTGGTGGAGTGCCGAGATTACCCGAAATTTTCACGAAAAGGCGACTTGCATAATCGATCAATATGGCGGATATACCGTTCCTGATATGACAATCAACGTATAAAATTTTTAAATTTTATGAGCTGTGGGAACCCATTTTTTTGGCTAAACATAAATTTTTGTTTTTAAATTGTGTGATAGATTAAAAAACTTAACTATAGATACAAAATATAAGCATAAGAACTTTAATCATATAAATAGTTTTTGTGTCAAAACTAAAACCTTTTATTTTTCCTTAAAATTTGTAAAAATAAAAATGAGTTTGGCCCAAAAATGGGCTTTTTCTCAGCTTTGGTTATTTTAAGTTGGATAAAAAATCTGTGGTATTATTCAAACTGGGCCCTGATATTTCGGCCCGATCGGCCTCCTTCTCATTTTTTTAATTAGGCTTGGCCCGTGGTATTTTAGGCCCTGCCAGAATACACAAATATGACTCGGAAATTATATGTAAGCCAAAAATATTTCGCTTTGAAAATTATCAATAAAATGCAGAAAGTTAAGGTGACATTATTTATCTTGGGATTGTAAAAAAATAAAGCAACATTAGCTTTTAAAAAATAATCCATTTTTTATCAGGTCCGGTTTAATATTTTGGCCTAAACTACTGAGATCAAACTTGCCATGCCAGGGATTTATAAATCCGTTTACCGTTTTTTTCTAATCAAAATTAGAAAGTCAGCTATAAATTTTGAAAATTTAAATATTGAAAATTCAAAAAAAAACAAAATAGAAAAAAAAAACAAAAATTGATAAAAATTATTTTTGTATTTATAACACTTGAATTTAAATTTCAAATAAAAATTTTATTAAATAATTGAGTCATGCTTAGGTTGGTTGGGGGTTTTGCACAACATTGATAATTCTTGACCAGTGTAAAACACATTTAACCCAATAAACCCTTAGGGGTTGTTTTTGAAGGTTGTTTAACCAAAAGCGCCACTATAATCGCAGGTCCTATATATGTGTCGATGGTTTTGCTATTAACTGCAAATGAGAAATTGTTTTAGAAATTTCACGACGCAATATAATGCATAGTGAGAGCTTGATTCGAGAGGACTTTGTTGTTTAACTTACTGGGGAAGGCTTTACACCTTCCATTATTTAAAAAATGTAGATCGCGTCGTGCCGTCATGTCATAAGTATGCAAGGGAGTTTGACGCTAAGAATATATCCAATTTTTTTTCGATAACCCGTTTTAAGGATATGAGAGTTAGGTCTTGTTTTTGTATGTAAGCAATGCATTGAAAAATCAAGATTGGGAGTACATAATGTCAAAAATGCGTACCACGCGAACACGAGTTGATTAATACAAATTTTCATTTACTGTAAAATAAGAAAATTTTTGTAGCGTTACAAAACGAGAAAAGGAAATTGGGCAACCAAATTAATTTTTAACCATTGCTTTATCTAATGTATAAAAAGAAAAGAAACTGTTTTATGATATATAATATGTAATAGATGCCATCTAAAAGTTTAATTATCACTTATTTAGCTAAACGGTGTTCGTACTCAAAGCGAAAATATCGCAGATAACGGTGGGATCAAACAAGCTTACGCGGTTTTACCTATATATTTTCTCTATAATTAGATGATACGATATATTATATAAGTTATCCGTTTGTTGTTAATATGATTTATGATTTAACTTATTATTATTTTTGTATTAGAGCCCGTTGTCATTCATTCATTATGTAAAATTTGAAAAAAAAGAAAATTATTAAAAATTTAGTTTTTTTTATTACTTTTTCAACTTTTACTAACTTAAAAAAAAAGTTTTTATCGGCGATTTTTAATTTATGGGCGCAAAACAAAAATTTCTATAATTTTTTGAAAAAAAAGATCTCTGAACGCGCGCCCCTATCTAATTTTGCTTGTATAAATCCACACACAACAAAATTTAATGTTAGTAATTGGTTTTTGTAGGCATTTAAAAAGTCTGAAGAACGATACGGCAAGGATTATATGCTTCCTGGACTCGATTTGAATCACGACCAAATATTTTTCTTGAGCTACGCACAAGTATATTTACATTGAATCATTTCCGTTCGTCCTAAAGAAAAATAACACTTGCTTAAAGCCTTCTCTAAAACCGAAAACTAGAGCCTGAATAAACCTAATATTAAACTTTAACATAGGACACGCTAAGAATATAAAATTTGTCTGTATACATTAATTGAAGAGCAAAGAAAATGGATTGATTAACTTTCTATATGCAAACATCTAGCCATTTGATTTTGCAATCGTTCCTAATTTAAAAATTTAAACAGTTTATTTGTAAAAGGCGCGTTTATAGTTCACTCGTTTTTTTAGAAAATATTTAAAATTCTGAATAATATAAAATTTTAAAAATTAAATTTTTACATCAAAAAATATTGACCATGTTTTTTAAATTTTTTTTTAACTTTTGGAGCAGATGTTCAAAGTATGTTTAGAAATCTTAATAAATTTAAATATTTAAATCTAAACCTAGCTGTAAATAATCACTCTTATAAAGATTTCTACCCTTAGAAATTTTTTTAACTTTGAATAAATGATTTTTTTAGGTTAAAAATTTTTCAAAAATTAATTAAACTCTGAACGCGCCCGATAAAAATATTATATATCGATAAAACATTTTTCACTTACCCTTATATAATTAGAGTTGATTGCACTTTTATGGAAACAGATTATTTTCCTTTTTTTATAATCACTTTTTTAAAAATTCAAATACAAAAATGTTTTGTGTTAGATTTGGTGTGGCCTAACTCGAAAATCAAAAATTCTTGCTGACATACAGACCCTATCACATCCGTTGGAAAGATTTAGGTATCTGTTATTATAGTATAGGGCACGTTCAAAATTAAATTTTGAAATCAAACAAAAAAAGTATTAATTTGTTGTAATATTTTTTTTTTGATATGAATATAACTTAGCTTGCAAAAAATTCATGTGATATTTTGATATATAGGAGAATGGTTATTTATTATTTTATTGTCTTGTTCCGTTTTACATGTCGAGACGCTGTGAAATCATTAAATAAATATTGGTGAATTGTTCGTTACTATAAATATTATTTCTGTAAAACTACATTTAGATATGTTATTTAGTTCAAATTCATCCTATAATTGTTAGCAAAGTTTGAATAAAATGTGAAAAATTAATGTTTAATATAAGAGTTACGTGGAGGATAAGTATAAATGTAATAAAGACAGCTCGAAATTTAATACTATTTTTATTTTGCTTTTGAATCATAAATCAATGGACAAATTTTTTAATGCCCTACAATGTTGTGTAGTAACATTATTTTGAATTAAAATAAATAATTTTTTCTATTTCAGGGTTATTGGAACCTTATCAAATTTTCCAACATTCGCGGATGCCTATAAATGTCCCATTGGTACGCCCATGAATCCCGTTCATAAATGCTCAGTTTGGTAGATAACCTGCACAATTATAGCCTAACATATTTTGAAATTGTGTTCATAAATTTCAAACAGAAAATTAGATATTTAAGAAAGAAAAATTATTATATCTAAATATATAGAATAAAAAGTTGTTATTTGTAACAGTCCTGAAAAAAGTGTGGGCCAAAGGGGGAAAAGTTGAGTTTTTTTTCTCGGGCCAAAAAAAAGGGGGGTAAAAGCTTATAGTAATTTTAAATTTTAGAACAAAAGTCACGAAAAAAAAATAGGGAAAAACCTATTCCAAAAGCCCTATTTAGGATTTTCGTCTTTATTCTGAAGTTGGAAAGGGATTCATTACTATGATTAAAAATCTATTTAGATAAAAAAAAACCCTTTTTATTAAGAAAAAAATGAATCTTCTAGGCCGTTTTTTACGAGCTTTTGCCCCAAAAAAATCCTTTTAAAGATTTGGCTCTTAATTATTTCACATGCCTGTATAGGGGAGACTGGGGCATTGCGGCCAGGTAAAATTCAAAGTCTTTTAGAAAATGAAATATTTATAGCTAGGACAAAAAATTTTATACCAAATTACAGAAAGGGCACCTTTCTTTACAATAAAAATTTTTTTTTTAAAAATTGAATCAGTTTGGAGTTATTTGAATTTTAATAAAAATAAAAAAATGGGGTAAATCGGTCAGGCATGGGGCATTACGGCCATTAGGTAGGGGCAATTCGGCCACCTCTATTTATTTCATTTAAAAGACAATAAAGGTTTTTTAAAATATTTTTGGCACTCTGCCACAAGATTTTGGGTCTCTATTTTTCAAAAATCTACGCAAATTTGTTCTAGGAATATCTAAAATCCTTGATATCATAGATACACACTTTCCCTAAAAATAAAATAATTTATATTACTTGATTTATCAGGTCCATGACTTTAGAATAATCACATACCTTTTTTGTCTTTTTTAATTTATAATTTCTCACCATGTAAATTTTTTAAATCAAAAATATTAAATGAAAATTAAATGATAATGTGGCCGATTTTCCCCCGGCCGCAATGCCCCACTAAGAGTAAACTCTAAATTTTTAAAATTAAACATATTTAATTAAATTTTTATTTTGTAAAACTTATATCATTGTAATGCTAGATGTTTTTTAAACCAAAAAATATTAAGTTTAATTATTTTATCTATAGTAAAAAATTAGACGAAAAACAATGACCCTAAAAATATCGTTAAAAACTCCAAAAAAACAGTTTTATTTAAATAACTTTTTTAAAATGAATTTTTTCTAAATAAAAATTTATTGTATGCTCACTAATTACTAAAAAGAATATTTGATGAAAATTTTAGATTTTTTGAATTATATTTGACTGAAATATAGCAAGTGGCCTATTTGCCCCATCGACCGTAATGCCCCAGTTTCCCCTAATATAATTAAATTTGAATTAACTGTTTTTTTGTATTTTAAAATTTTATTTTTTTTTGAAAATTTTCTAAAAAAAAAAATAGTTAGCTTGATTGTATTAATTTGTGTTGTAAATAACAACCTATTATTATATATATTTAGATTTCTTAAATAACACAGCTACCACACATTAATTCAGAAAAATCTCATTTTTAACTATATATTTTTGTCAATATTATATTAACATATAAATTTTAATGAATTGATTGATTTTTAGAAATTGGAATAAATTTATACATTTTTTCACTATTTTGCCCAAACAGGTTGCGCTAAATTATTATTTGTATTTTAAATTGATAAAAAAAATATATATTTTCATATTTAAAATGTGCTACATAAACACACATAAGAGTATTTTGTTTACTTACAAAGACCAATATGAGTTTTAGCTGTATTCTCATGAAATATAATGAAAATAGAACTTGTTTCTACATGATCTATATGATTTCCATTTTAACAAAATTCCTATTAGGCTCACATAGCGCGCGCAAAATTAGAACAGAATTTGTAAAAGTGTTCTTAAATTTTCTACAGAAAAAAATGTTAATAACTTAGTTAATCATCAGTTAAAAATATAAATTATGCCTGATATAAACCCGAGATGCCATTTAAAAAATGTGAAATGAAGGCATTATGAATGTTTTATCAACTTACTCGCATAATTACAGTTATTGCAATTTACAATACGTTCCTCATATTTGATTGTAAAGCGGGAAATACATATGGTAACGTAATAAAATCACATGGCCAAGCCACTTATAGAGCTGTCCGAAGTTTGCTGGACATTTTCGGGAAGAGTGAAACTCCCAAACCTGCAACTAATTCGTCCACGATTTTTAGCAACGGGGCGCAGGTCAGGACCATTTTACCTCCGGCTAATATTTTCTCCAAAAACGAAATATTTGACGCCAAGTATGTCGAAGATAGGCAATACCGAGTTGACCCCCTTCGAGATCAGCAATCTTTCATTCTTAAACAAAATTCACAAGCTTCAAACATTGCTCTAGATCAGCTCCAACCTAGTGTTAATAGGGATGCCGAAATGCCGATCCTAATACCCAACCATCCACCCTACAATGTAAATGATGGACCATCCAGAGATTATTATTCAAGCGAGGCAAACAAGAAGTTTCACAAGAATTTAGTAAAAAATTTTAAAGTCCATAAATATAAGACTCCTATCAAGTTAGAAGAAGATTACAAAGAAGGAGCAAATACAAAGCTGAGAAAACTGGCCAAAATGACACGTAAACGTAAAAAGGTTCTTAAAAAGGGACGAAAATCTCATCGGAAAAAGCATAAAAACATTAGGCCTAGACTTATAGTGAAACAATATTTGAGTCGATATCCCGTCACTATTATTAATGAATCCCACGACCCGGAACACCAAGATTTCGTAGATTTTAAACCTTTTCAAAACAACAGCCGATCTAATTTAAACCCCATTAATGCCATAAATGATTCAAGTAAAATACCAAACATTCAGCCAAGAATTAACTCCATTTTGCCATCAGCTGTAAGCTCTACTATTCCAACTAACATATTACTATACGTCCTACCCGTGGCATCGTTACCCTTTACGTTTGGACCTTCCGTCATAAACACGCCACCTATGGCTGAAAATAAATCCCAATTTATGGATCGTTTATTCAATCAGACCGGAATTTCACTCAAAGATATATCCCTGTTGAGTGATAAAAAAAATATTGCGGCTTTTTTGGTCCAATTAGGTCGACTCCTAAGAGGTGAGATCAATGTAATTCGCAACGCTACCACTTACCTCCATTCCTTTAATCGAACTCATTTGACCGGAGAGGAATCAACCCTGAATGTTACTAAAAGCCGAAGTTCTAATGACACTGGAGACCCCGTTATTTCGAATAATAAGGGTATTAATCACGAACTTATCAGGTCACTTTTATTGGAAAATAAAATTATGGTTGAGGAATTGCTTAAGATAGAACGCGAAAATTATGCCCGGAATCGACAAAACGAGGCGCAAAAGCATGCCCTCGACCAAAGAAAGCGGCTCTCCTGGAAACTAAGGCTTGGACAGTTGGCTACGGAAAAGGAAAAACTGTTAAGAAAATTGGAATACGTCGAAAAATTGAGATGGATGAATGACGATGGTCAAACGTCGGAAAAATCGAAACGCAAGCTAAATGATAAATTGACGGCCTTACTCAAAAAACATGGCCTGTCAGGCGTTGCCAGCAAAAATGTTGAATTTTCTAAACAGATATCAAGCTCTGTATCATCAACAAATTCATCATCTTCAACACCAATGTCAGTAAATGTTAATATACTAAAACGAGTATCTTCTCAATATTTTCACACCCCGAGAAAACCTAATCTAATACTCGAGTTATCAGCTGATTCCAATTTAAAAAATAATCAGAACAATTATGAAAATGTTAAAAATAGTTCTGAAACAATTAAAGTTCCCCAAGTGACCGACTTGGCTCAATGGATTGCCGACTACAATGCCAAATTAGCGTTAGCTCAAAAGCAACAGCAACTAAGCCCGAATGTCAAATTTAGTTTACGAAGAATACTCAAACGTGAAGCACCTAGCTCTCGTTATGAGCATGTAAGTTTGTATTAGCCCATATTATTTGTTGAAAATATATGTTTCCAAACTTTTGGGCCTTTAAATATGCCATAATTAAGCAAATATCCTCACCAAGTTTAATATTTATGAGTCCAAATTTGAGATTTATATTTATTTTGATTTGTAATCATTTTTTTTTTTGGAAATATAACATCAAACTATTATCCCATAAGATGCGTTTATTAATTAAAGGTTAAAAACCCTTTAAACTTTATCGAATTTGTGTCATTTTTATGTCCAATCTAGGAAAGAATGATCAAACGAGCCTTAGCGCCACAATCGTTACATCTTAATTCGCACCTGAATTTTAAAAACGACCTTCAAAACGAAGATGATGATTTGGATGACGAAATGGCGGATAAAGCTATGCGCGTTCCTTCCCACACGGAATTCAATCCGGGATTGAAAAAAGCCGGTCGGTGGTTGAATAATTAATTTAAAGATAATAATATCCTTTTAACTATAAACTTAAAAAGGTTGTAAGCCTTATTAACAAACGCCCTTAAATGTTCTTTTTTTTGTCAAAAAAAACAGTGTATGATGAGTAAACCCGACCCACCCGCTTGAGAACCAGCAGCTGGTCGTGATATTCCGGCCCACTGGCCCGAGTCATTACCCAGCCGATTAGGCTTTTGGGTCCCAAATTTAATCTCTGGTAGATATATTAACTGTGATTATTATGGTTAAGCAAACTTCTTAGTTTTAGCTACCTGAATATAGCGAGTGGCTTTTATCATCAGTTGCAGAGGTTAAAAAGCCATAAAATAATGGATTGTTTTTATAAGGTATTTAAACGAGGAGTAGAACGTTGCAACTTAAAGATATTTGTATTAGCTAAAATGGGTGTTTTGTCAGTTCCTGATATCAAAATGTCAGGCATTTTCATACGCCCTAATCACTAATAAAGCTAAAAATTGGGCAAGGGCCCTGTCTCGTTTTGTTTTTCCATTAATCTAAAAAATGTGTATTAATACGCATATTTCATGGGAATCTAATTCATTTTATATTACCCGCTTAGATATAACCACTTATAAACGCATTTTAATGGGTGGAAATCACATTGTTTTAATTTTACGAAAAAATCAAAACCATTACAAGATACGGCCGAAGATGAGAAAAAATTTACCTTGATATAAGAATCGCACATTACCTTCTGAACATTTTTTTTTTGAATGAATAGTTAATTTATTGGTCACCCTTAATTCTGAAGATACCAGCTGCTAATTATATCAACTATCCGAAAAAAACTATGGGCACGTTTAGGATAAATTTTTGTTTTTTATAATATTATGTTTCATTTTACATAAAAAAAATCATTCATAAAGATTTATATATTTTTCATAAACACAAAAAATATTGCCTAACCTAATTTTTGAAAAAAAAAATACAATTGAACATGCCTTAAAATTAAAATTTTATTTCACGATTGCATTATCTCGACATTAGAAATAATGACCGTCCCCGCATTCCATAACCTAAATCACCATCCCCACTTGATCGAAAAATCAGAACCCACAGCTTTAGACGACCCCAATCGAAACAGCATTACGTTAATGGCTCTTGGTCCTGGACGTATCACATATCGGTCCAGAGATTATAGTTTGCAAAATTTTAGACCGGTGCAAGACCTAAAAAATCTGCCCAATAAGCCTTTGGTCATGCTTGGACGCAATCAAAATAGTATTTTATTTTAATTTTATAAATAAATAAATTTTTTCCCTATATTTTAATTATTTTTTCGCCGTTTCTTTTTTTATAAATATTAATTTATAAATTTATTCTATTTATTTAATTTATACAATTCAATATATTTATTTATATATTTCAATAATTGAGATTACGAATTAATATTATTATACTTTAGCCTATTTTAAATCATAAGAATATTTAATTATTACGCTGTGCCTTTCTAGTAAAAAAGGCGCTAGCCCTAAGGTCTTTGGATTTTAACGAGAACCTTATGGAAGCCTATAGTCCTCCAGCGAATTCAAAACTAATACCCGTTCCCTTAGGCATGTCAACCATAAAGACTAATCAAACTCTTTCGTCAACTACGCCATCTCTTGCTATATCAGCAAATACTTCACTCAACACCAACTTAATTACCAATAGCGGGGAAAATTTAAATCGAGATTTAGCCGATTTTTTTTTAGATTTAGCCGAATATTTCAAGAATACAAACATTTCTCAACAAAGGTCCATATTATCCATTTTAAGGACTCCGACAACTAAGTTGGATAGTAATAAACCCATTGATCTAAAAAATTCTTTAAATACGCCCTCGGATATCTATAATAATATTAATAATAGTAGCAATAACAATTTCAACATTAAATATAATACTCTCGGGTATCAACCAACTGTCAATATTACATTACCACTGAATCGAATAATTAATAGCAACATCGTTACAAATCAATCCCTACCTTCTCCTACTATAAGTAATTTCGTAACTAGTCGTAACGCAATATCCGGAACACTCCTAAACTTAAAGCAAGCCCAGATGAATCCGAACGTAAAGAGAGGGTTATTGCGGAAGGGGATAAAGGAAAAATTGTTGATGTTGTCCCGAGCATTCGGGAGTTTGGATGACGAGACTCACGTGGGTTCGGATCAGAGATTGCTAGGGGTCGATGATCATCTCCTTAACAATGTCGCCGGTGGGGATAATAAGGGTAATAGTTTCCAAAACATGAACTCAGCAAATCTTGTAACAACCGCCATAAATAATCTCAAAACTAATCAGATTAATTTAGTCAATGGCTACACAGTTTCACCCACTCTGAATTCGTTCACCGGATATCAGCCGGCACCTTCGAGTGTCATGAATGTAACTTTACGTACACTGTATGCCGTCTCAAACAATCAAATTGTATATCCCCCTAAATCGACCTCCCCTAAAATGAAAAGAATGAGTAATCGAGTTGAGGCGGTAAATACCATCTTTACAACTATCAAAAACTCCTTTGTACAAGTCGGAATATCGCCGCCTTTGTCCCAAAATTCGGATGACAATATTCACGAATTGGTTTATAGGAATGATTCTATTAACTTCAAAAATATCCCTCGATCAAGGATATACGTTAGCCAGGTGGATGAAGCACTTTCCGTTTGCATTCAACTTCCGCTAACACCTATAGAGTTAGTCAGGTAATAATGATATAGACAATTATTAAAATCAAATTTTTAACCTCTTTGTTTGTTTTTGGGGCCGTTGTCATATTCATTTAAAGAATGTATACAACTTAAAAAATTTAATAAGTAACGAATTAAAAATTTTTGTTCCACCTAGACAATATATGATGTTTTACGTATTTATTGACTTACAGCATTTTAATTTATCAGACATATATGTTATATTCGCAATAATGTAAAAATTACTAATTAAGTAACACGGTAAGTTCCAATCCATTTTAATTTTCACATACGTAGGTGCAAGCGAACACATTTTTTTTCATTCCGTTTTAATTTTCCTAATATATTCATTTTAAAAACTCACAAATTGGCTATTTTTATTATTTTTGATTTATTAGATTCCAAGAACAATTTAAGATGAACAACCAACCTCAAGGGAGGCTACATGAAGGCTCGCCTAAACCAGGCCTGGCTTCAGGGGTGGAGCCATACCTTTCGAACGACGATTTGAGACGTATCCTATTGGCTTTGGCTTCATCCGAGGCAATGTACAAAGATCTTCGAGATAATAATCCTAAAATGAATGTCAAAAATGAACCTGGCAGTCAGCTACTCGAGAAGGTGTTTTTTTTTTCAAATTTTATTGGAGCTCAAATAGCTCAGTGGCAAACATCCCTGGCTTACACACAAAAAGTTTGGGTTCGACTCCGTGCATAAACGGCTTTTTTTTGCACAAATCTTGCAACCATTTTGAAGCTGCTGATTGGCTTGTTTAGGAAAGCATGTCCTAAACGATATGTCATATGTGAAGGTAAAATGTAAGCCGCTGGCTTGCTAGCAGCTTTTACTATTTAAGCCGTCTCGGCATTATTAAATGCTTTGCTCGGGTTTAGAGTCAAAACTCTAAGCGGGTGTGGCGCCATTCTATGGGGTAAGGTACGAGGGAAACCTCAAACCCATTAGTTTTATTTTAAGTGATTGATTAGTATTCTTTGGTCGGCTTTAAATACTCAAAATTGGCAAATAACAAATATTTTTTAATTTATATTATTTTATATTTAAAATATTCACCAGATTCAACAAAATTATTGCTTCAAATTTTTCCACAAAGGTTGTCGACTTGTTAATACTCTTTAAAAGTCAAAAGCAAATATTAAAATAAATTTGACTTTAAATTTTAGCTGTTATCGGGTTACAAAAATTTTTTGCTACTCAAAGTTTTTATACAATTTATAAAAATAATCAATAACGAAATGATATATTCATAATTTTTTTGTGGCCAAAGATATCTTACAAATTGTTTTTGCATAGTAATCTAATTCACTTCCTAATCGCCCTCAGAAAAACTTAGAAATGACCGCGCCCAAAAGAGATGCTTTAAGTACGTTAGAGGAAGGGAGACATTTCGTTGATCTGGTCAAACGAGCACATATAGATCCACCACAATCTTCGTTTGACACTGATACCAATTTACTCGACAAAATTAACAGTCCTCCCCAAGTAAATCATGGTCATTTTTTTGCATCATTCTTAGATGATTATCTATTTAATATTTATATGTTTCGAAAAAGCATTTGTTGAACAATTTTACCAATTTTTTGCACAAAATAAATATTTAAATTTGTCATACAAGTGAATTTCATTGCTCAAGGTCTGGTTAAATGTTTCTTTTTTAGGTTGAGTTTGTTGAAATAATCACACAGCCCCTTAAATAAAACCATTTACTACCACTATCGTGTTTATCGCCCTTAATGTTAAATTGTATTATATAGGGGTGTAGTACCATCTTTATATAAAATATCCAATAGATAACAAACATTTAATGCATAGTTTTGAACTAAAATTTGAATTAATACAAATAGTAAAATTTTTATAAAGAATTTTTAAAAATTATACGATATAGGTTGGACCGGGCAATTATAGGGCACATGGTCAGGAATCACAGCAGAATCATCATAGCGACTCCCTCAAAATAAGGCGTCAAAAACGGTTCGCACATCCCGAGATATGTCTCAAATACACGAGCATACTTAAGCACAAAAATTGTGTCGGTAATGAAACGCTTCAAATTGGATATATTTTTTTAATTAAAATAATAAACTATAGGCCCATTATATTAATTTTTTATTTTTTTCTCGAAAAAGTAGTTTTAAGACCGAATAATTTACCTTGAAGGTTTTTGCATTACCGTTTTGGCACCATTGATATAAAGCGTAAAAATCCGGTTGGTTTTTGAGTGATGGGTGAAAGCCAACATTGTAGTAATTTGTCAAAAACACCCAAAATATAATGAGACACAGCTATATTTGCATTCGCTTAAACAGGAATCGACAGGGTTTTACCTAGCTTCTAGTAGATCCGTCTAGTTTTGTCCATAAGTAAAAAATGGGCCGGTCTATAAAGATATCCATTTTTTTTCACAATTTTTGAAGTAATATATAAACCAAATTATTCAAATATTAATCTGACCTGGCTTAATCACCCCCCCCCCTTCTTTCCTTTATATGGTATTGCTTGTAAAAATGACATGAAAAAAATTTAACTCACGTTGCATAGATTTTTTTGGACCTTTTTCTCATTTGCATTTATGTGTTGTTTAATAAAGCAAAATTTTGAAGTGTTCTTTATATGGCTTCGGCCTAGGAAAAGTTATGTAATGGATTTACATTACAGTGACCTATTTACCAAATTTATTAAAAAAGTTTTTTATAAAATTATTTGCCAGGTATGTCATCAACGGGCAATTAGTAATGGTTTTATTTGATTGTATTTTTTTTATTGTTTCTTTAATTTTTTAATAATATATAGTTAGCGCCTTTACCAACTAAATGTACTTATGAATTATTTCAAATTTATTTTCATCATTTTTTATATAAAAGAAAACACAATTTTTTTTTAATTTTTATATTAATTCCCCTAGGGGAAGGTATATTGGAAAAAATCTTCCGTGCTAAAATGGCAGGAGAATCGGTTAAACAAGACATGCCCAATTTTAATTATAAAAATGGCGAACCGGAAGTCACAGCTGAAGATTGGATAAGCGTTGATGATTTGACTAAAATACTCGTGTGTTATATCAAATCCACTAACATTGAAACTACAGCTCGCCCCCCTGTTCAATCTAACCAATTAGGTCCAATTTTTTTGATAAACTTTTTTGTATTGTCTATATAAAGAGTATAAGATATTTTAGTAAAGTTGGATTTTAGATAGAATAAATATATTTTCTTTCTATTTCTAACTATATATTTATTTTCATTTTCAATATTAATATTTTTTATATTTTTTTTCAAAGGTTTCAACCCTCAAAATTTGTTGAAAAGGTTTAGGCGGAGTCTGGTAGCTTACAGAAGGCACGATGAATCAGGTAAAAATCTGATACCAGGTGAAAATCCCCACGATAATACTTTTAACTCTTCTTTTGTGCCCAAAATTATTCCATCTATTAAACTTCTCCCGTTTAATGAAACAGGTATTGTACATTCAATTTACATTAAAGCAATCTCTATTATAAGTTATGCAGAAGGTAAATATTTTTAGGGGCGTCCAATTTCTAAACTTTAAATTATAAATAAAGAAAACCCCCCAAAAATTGGCATTAGATTATAAAATTATTCAAGAAAATGTTGATAGAGTTTTAATAAGTTTCCAAAAAGATTAATTTGATCCAAAATAAAAACAATTAGATTTTGGTTTTAGTAAAATTGCAAAAATTACTTTTTATAGAACATTTATGATTTTGTAAAATATTAATTATCAATTAAATTGTATTTAAAATTATTCATGCAGCCTTATTTTTTAGAAGGTTGCATTTTATGCAGCTATTTTCAATTCCATATCTATATGTAATCAAATTTCAGAAGAATCTTATAAAAATTAAAATCAAAAAGATAGAATCTCCTACCATGGTCAATGTCACAAAATCGTTATTCGAGCAATACCAAGAAGCGATGAAAATTTGGCGATCTCTAAATAAACCTTCGACTACTCCGCAATACATCATTGGGTAAATATATTTACTTAATAAGTTTTAGAACAAGGATTTATTAATTAACTAAAAAATCGGGCAGTTTTTTAGCCCATACATACGAGGGGTATGTACACTCTGCACATCATAAGATGTGAATATTTAGTCTTATGATTTTAATTTTTAGAATCAACGTCTATTAGATTAAAAACGATATCTAATTTGTTTTCTAAAATGATCATGGCAATTTATGTGTGTAGAGAAATTTTAAAAATTATTTTGCATTATTAAAAACAAAATAATTAGATATTTAATGCCAATTAGTACATAGTTTGTTCAATTATTGACATTTTAGGGTTGTTTCTGAAAAAGTTATAAACTACAAACTATTTATACAAATTCTGCCGCAATTATGTTGTATTGGATTCATATACCTAACCCCTTTAATGGTGTAACTTCTTTTAACGCATATAACGGCGGGTTATGTAAAAAAAGTAGTGGTATATTAAAGAAATTTTTTTTAATAGTGGGTAAGATCAGGCACGATTCTAGACCCCTTTGGGGGGAAATGCCCCCCCCCCCTTCCCCCCCCAAAAGTTTTTGATTGCCTCCCCCCCCCCAAAAAAAAAGATTTTAATTGCCCCCCCCACCCCCCAAATTTAAATTTGCCCCCCCCCCCCCAAATACATAGTAATTTTATTTTTGCCCCTCCAAAAAAATTAAATTTGCCCCCCCCTCCCACGAATAAATTTGATTTTTACTTCCACATAATATAATTAAATTTGCTCCGCCAAAAATATCTAAATAATTTTATTTTAAAAATATATTTATTTTTTTTAAAAATTGTTTTCATTCATCAACACTTCGCTAGAGATCAATCTAACACAGAAATTATTTCTGTTGTTATTAGATATATAGAAAAATTTGATTTTACAGAAAATGAAAGCAATTCAGAATGCCTAAGAAATTTTCTCACTTGTCAACAATCTTTTTTTAGAATATAATCTAACCAAAGAACCTGATCGCACAATGCTACGATGGGGCGAACGTAATGCCCAGGGAAAAAGGGGGGTGTTCAAGTATATCTAAGCAAAATAGCTGGACACCATTGTATATTCACTGCTTTAACCACCGATTGCATCTTGTTGTAAAAGATTGTCTTGAAAATTTATGTGAAGGGAAAGATTTTTTGGTTTTTCTTCTTTTCATAAATTTTTTCAACATGATGCAATCAAGGAAGTTAGTGAATGCGGGACCATAGCTTGGCTGTTGCCCCATCAGTGGTGTAGTTACTATGACGCCATGGTTTTTTTTTTAAATTAAAAATTACATAAAAATATTAAATACTCTTTCGAAAATTAAAAATAAATTTTTATATCTTCAGGTCACAGGGCCGAAGCGTCGACCATATTTATAATCATCAATTTATTTTTTTATATTTATCATTTGAAAAATTATTTTATTTATTAAAAATAATTAATGATCAATTTCAATGCAAAACGTTTTATGTTTCTAAAACTTGATTTAATACACCATTGTTTAGAAATTATACAATTAAGAAATACAAATACATTTAAAGATTTATTCAAAAACTGTTTTGATATATATAATACTTTTTTAAATGTCAATAATTAATTTATGGATAAAAAAAACTAAATTAAAGATTTTTCTGATTTTTATTTATTTTCTACTCATAAGTTTGAGAATAACACAGGTCAACAAATATCAATGTCAGAAACGTGAATATTATGAAAACATAAAAGAATGCATTCCCTTGATGGCCTATTCTCATATATATTTTTCGTTGTTCTTAGTTTCTTCTCTCTTTGGCTCCTTAGATCCGTCTATAACGAAAAATGACCGTTTTTGACCAAATTGACAGATCTAAATATACCCTAAGAAGAAATAATTTAAATATCGTTTTTTGCATATAAAAATCCCTTGTAACTTATATTTTTAATCACAAATAATGAAAATAAATCAAGTTCTTACATCGGCATTTGGATAATACAAAATATTTCGCGTCCAAACTTAAATACGACACGATATATTATCGGGTTTTAATTAAAATATTATTTGAAATTGAATTTAACAGTTTAAATATTGTGTATATGCAAAAATTAAATTTCAATTTATTTTTGTTTTGAATCTTTTTTGGTTTGATTTTTCTAAATTTTTCAATGTTTATAACTGACTAACTAAGATTAGGTAAAACGGCAAACAGATTTGATATTCCCTAAGATGGCAGGTTTAATTATAGTGTTAACTCATAACTCTCAAAAAATTGTTGATCTGTGTAATTTAAATAATAATTATGAATTAAAAGTATTTAATATTATTGATTTATTTATTGATTCTTTTTATAATAAATTTTATATTGATGATATTTATTAAGAATCTTCAGATTCCCTTTATAAATATGATTATCCTATATAAATTTAGAACCTCTTTAAAAAATAAAATATTGATAAAAATTCAATATCTAAAGAAATTGACATAGCCAAAAATTTTTTTGTAAGAAAACTTATTAATTACAAAGGATGTGTTACTATTTTTTTAAATTCTTATATGATTACAAAGATACGTTTTCTAATTTATTTAACAATTTTTCTATAAGTTTGTTATATGGCTCTTCAACGTCGAGTTTGAGGCCACATTTTCTTCTTCAAAAATGATAATAACTTCTAGTAGGCTGGCAAGTAGTGACCTGCGAAAAGGTGATTTGGTTATTCTAGGACGCGAAAAATCATTAACTGGGGCGTTGAATTTTGATGAATTATATAATTTAATCAAAACAACTTTTAGCATAAAATTGTTAGATTAATACAATCACTGCTCATAATAAGCTCATTATTGCTTACTATTTTAAGACATGGTTGCAAATTTTTTTTATGCGCATTTAACGTTTATGTTCATGATTTATTTTACCCTAATATTAATTACTAGTTATTTATAACCAGTGTTTTTTCATATATATTCTTCCAAACTAGCATACTTATACAATTTGTTTTTATGATAATCAATCTTATTTCACTATTCATTTTCTATAATCCAAAGTTTTATATAATTCGTTTTTATCATTCATATATAACATATTTTTATATTTCATGCGCATTGATACCAAATGAAAATTATACTTACAATTAATTGCCAAATCTCATATCTTTTTTAGCAATTGATATTAGTGAAAACAATTAATTTTAATTCACATATTTAATTTATAAACGCAAGAACATGGATTTAATTGTTGTACATGTATTTTTTTTGCCGTGACGGTCACGGCTAGCGGCAAAAATAATTTTTCTGCCCCCCCCAAGTGGAAAAGCTAGAATTGGGCCTGGGTAAGGTTTAAGAAAAATATACGAGTTACTTGAATAGCAGATGGGAGGATAATTATTTTCTAAGTTTTTTGTTTTTGTTTTAGGATGTCAAAAAAAATTAGAAAAGTTAACATTTTTCCGGGTGAAATATATTGAATTTGCTTTTGTGTACAAAAAAATAAAAATTCAAATTTATTATTTATAAACTTTATTTAATCGGGCTGTTTATAGAATTTGTGTTTATTAAAATAATATTTTTTTGGTTCTACCAGAAAAAATTTTATTTTGCCTAATTTATAAATAAAATGGTCAAATATAACGAACTGTCCAATTCTTTAAGACGATCAGGACAAAGGAAAATGAATTTTTGTTAAAAATATTATTTAGGTCTAAGTCCAGAATTTTTATTTGCGCCGAAGTTTGTGACATAATTATATAATATTTTTGATTAAATTTAGAAAACGCGCTGTCACTAACTCCGTTAACACAAATAAAGGATTTTCACGTGATTTTTAAATATGATTGTTTGTCATTTTGAATTACAGTTGGTGTTTCTAGTTTTTTTAATGTGAAACCACTGTCACTTAGTTAGAGTGTAATAAACTTTAACAATCTTATGGTTAAAGCTAAATAAACATTCGTTTATTAGCCAATTTGCCTACGGCCCTGTCTTGTTTCATTTTTATATTTCCGAAAAATAAGTATAACACATAAATTATGGTTATGTCAAGGCACTTTATTAATGCCTCGGCACCAAATAGAACGCATTAAGAATGGTTTATTGTAAATAGAAAACTTTGTTTTAAGTGTATGAAAAAACAAACAATTTGCAAGATATGGCCTAATCTAACGGCAAACAGGGAAAGGGGAGGGGGGGTATGTTTACTTTTAAGGTCGGATTTAGACTTTCATTTTTTTTTAGTTACAGAAATTTACAAATTCCAAAAACTTTAAAAATTTTATTTTTTCAACAAATTATTAAAAACTTTTCTTTCAGAAGAATTATTTTAAAGCTAAATAGGCATCTTTTTATCAAAATGCGTTTATGTCAAAAAGTTAAAATTCAAAAATTTAAATTTTTCTTGCAAAACTGAATAAGTCTAATCGCAACCCTAAGCAAATTAGTTTTTATATAAGGGTGTGAAAAATAAAATATCAATTTTTATAATAGTATCACCTGGCCCATCATTATCACCTGTCCCGCCACCAATGCCAATATCCTTTCCACTGATAATACCAATGGCTAACACAAATATATCTGGCATACAAAATGAACGTAATGTCACCAAACCTCATAGGAATTGGTTGCGAGCATTGGCTGGTAAATTGCTTGCGAGATTGACCAGTTTGAGCTCGTCCAAAAATATTGATCTTAAATCATCTTTTACCTGCGACAATGGAACGTTGCATTACCCAATGCTCGATTGGGATGGCACTTCAAAATTTCTCAGTCCCATCCAACAGAATAACCCGGTCAATATTGATGCAACTATAAATCAAACTTCAAAAATTTTGAACCAATCATCGATTTACTTGAATCCACCTTATTGGTCGCCGTCTCCGCCAATCACATCCTTACCTTCGACCTCAAATAATGGTTTAACCTTAAATGACAACCCAATTCTGCCCACATTGATTATTCAAAATGGACAATTAATTGACGATGAAACGTTTCGTATTAATAGCCCGGATTCGAACTTGGATCATGAATTAAACGAATTAGGTGACAATGCCATACCTCAAATTGGACCGACCCAAAAGTTTTGCTCGATTTTATTTTCTCATCCTCACTTTTCCTAAAAGTTTTAAAATGTCAATATAGTCACTTGTAGGAGGATTCTTGGGCCTTCGTTGGCCAGACTTACGACTTAAACCGGTTTGGGTTGCCTGGGAAAAATATGTTTTTAGTGATGTTGGTCCCCCCACAATTTATTTTTCATTTTGTTTTACTCCATAATTACTTTGTTTACACAAAAAATTATAAATTAACATTTTACATTAATCTGAATAGACCATACATTGAATAAAGCGGGCTTAAAAGGTTCACACAAAATATGCTAAAATAGGAGGGGTAAGACGAGCCTCTCCCTGGCTGCCGAATAAAAATACCCTTTGTATACTTAATTTTTTTTTCCTTTCTTGTGTTAACTACTACATCGAGTGTCCATGCTCTTAATTATTTACTCACCGTCAAAATTTAGAAATTTGAAATTATCGCATTCGACTGTGCCAGTTGGAACCGTTCCAATCTTGCAAAATGTTTTGCCTTCGAATATGGGTAAAGTTGAAGATGCTCGGCCGATGGCCATGACCATACCTAATCAAGGTTTATATAAAATTAAAAATTAATCTACAAATTAGGGATTGATTTAGTAAAATATTTTTAAATAACGGCGTACATCTTTCTAAAAAATTAATAATTAAAAATTCATTTAATCTGTATAACATAGCTGCGCACCATTAGGGCTTCACTTTCATTTTTCCAAAAAATTAGTATAAAAACAAATAATCAGTGTAATTTAAAGTTTTCATTACTTACATAAGCGTCATTGATTGAACATTTAAAAATGCGTTTTGTAAGAGAGTAAACCTTATTGTTTTGAATTTTTTACAAAAAAAATATTTACCTTTTTAAAGCGGGGAGGATAATTTTAGAATTTTTTTTTCTATTTGTAAATTTAATTTTCTATGAACAAAAGCTCAATATTTTAATTTATTTAGTCATCTTTATTTTGAAAGGAATAAACACATGAGATTAAACATATAAAATGTGAAAAATTTCAAAAACAAAACAAAATTGTGCCGCCAATTTTGTATTTTTATATACCATTTTATTTTTTACAGAATGGTCGGATTGGTCGCCCTGGACACCGTGTAACGCTAAATGTGGACTTGGGATTCAAATGCGGCATAAGCAATGCCTTAAACCTGATGCTTGTGGTGGCCCCCTACAAGATATAAAAGCGTGTAAACATACTGGGCCTGAATGTCAATCTGACAATATAGGCTTACCTAGCCGAAAAAGCCAGAAATGATCAATGTTAATTCAGACATAATTAAGATAATATATAGCAAGTTTATAAGTAAATGGGCTTAAGCGCAACGTGATGTTCTCAGGTATCATCATTTGCGCTTTTTGGCACACCAAAAAACTTTCAAATTCATGTTTTGCTCCCATATTCAAGATATAGAGCGCTAGGTTTTTTGGTTATGTTCAAATGTAACAGGTAAAGCTTCCCTAAATCGCCAAAAGCTCTGCGACCTGAATATACTATAAAATCTGTAATAAATGCCAATAAATATAAAAATACAGATTATTATTTTCAATGGGTATGTCATAATAATGTTATGAACGGCTAAAAAACAAATTTTACTGTAACCTGTTTCACTTAGAAAAAAACAACAACAACTGCCTAATCACAAAAATTAACAAAAAATTAGCGCGAATTCAGCTGGAATATATATTTTCCTGTTTTTTTCCATATTTTTTTTGCTAATTGGCCGGAGTATCGCAATAATTACAGAAAAGAAGTGAAATCAGTGTTCACTACCGTTTTAGGGCTCTGAACTGAAAGGCTGGACATCAAAAACAACATAAACGATTTTTTGAGTGTGTTGTAGAATAACGATTATAGGTTCAGTTTTTTCCCCAATGGCTCGATTTTTTTTTTAAATCCCGTCCAAAGTTCAGAAAAAAATTTACAAAATTTTTTAAACTATTATTTTTCAAAAAATCTATTGCCATATTCAGATTCCTTATAAAAACCTTATCTATAAGAGGTTAGGGGAGACCGGGGCGAAATGGTTGGTGGGGTGAAATGATTAATGGATACATCTCGGCCAAAAATTATTCAATATAATAATTTTATATATGTTGTAGATCTTTAAACAAGCTATCGATTCATTATATTTTTTACAAGGAAATCTCAATTAAAGAAAAAATGCTATTTCAAATTTATGTTTTAAGCAACAATAATTTTGCTTTATTTTTAATAAAATGTTACCTCGAAAATATTATTATAATTAAAAGATTTAAAAAACACTTTGTTGTAAGAATATAATACATTTGTAACTTAAAACTTAATATTATTTGAACATTATTGATTTTGCAAACACTAATCAATGCGGGGCGAAATGAATAACATTTTGTAAAATATGTTAAATGCTCAACTGGAGGATCCAGTAAATTGATTAATCATATTTAAATAAAGGCAGTTATAATTATGGATAACCATGTATCTCATATATCCATTAAAGCCGTGAACTTTTTTTAAAGATATTAAGATTAAAGTGGTCACACTACCACCTCATTGTTCACATAAACTTCAACCCCTTGATGTTGGGATTTTTGGGCCACTTGTAATTGATTATGATATAACTATTAAATGATCCAAATCTATATTTATTTTTCAATATACAAGGTTTATTTGAAATTAAAGCTGTAAATTTAATTAATTTTACACACTTTCATTTTGCCCCATGGGTGTTTCATTTTACCCCGTATATGGGGCGAAATGGTTAGTACTAGTGGGTTTATACATTGTTCAATATCTTTTTACAGAATTATATTTTTTTGGTTAAACAAATTATTTTATAAAATATATTGAATTATCTATAAAATGAGCCATTAATTTTTTCTTTTGGATTAAAAATGTGTCAGCAGCAACGATTTTGCAAAAATATGTTCATTTCGCCCCGGTCTCCCCTATAGCTTAAATATATTAGCAATTGACTTTCAAGTTATTTAGAATCAAGAAACTGATTTTATGACGAAAACCACTAATTTTATAAAAATAGAAATAAAAAAAAATCAAATATAAAATAATTTGAATACCCTACGTTAATAATGAATGTTTTTGTAATCTAAATATATTTTTTAACTTTTGTTATTTCCCATAAGCTTTATGATATAAAGGCCCAAAATACCCCAAAAAAGTAAAATTCCAACTTTAACACCAAATAATTAAAAATCCGAGGCATTGGCTAAAATTCTGATTTTATTTTCGTAATTAGCACCAAAAATGGCCAAAAACAATAGTTGTTATAAATGATGCAAGGTCGTTTAATTTTGGTTATCCAGTATTATTAAGAATAAGTTTGCTAAATCAATATTTAGCATAAGAAGATTTCAAGTCTTTACAATTAGTCTTTCTTGGTTTAAATCTACCTTGTTATCTAAATAAAAGTTTTCGTCTATATTTAAAACATTTTTAAGCCGCACTTTTATAAGCGTTAGTAATTATAAAGATATTTAGTTCGTAATATTTTAAGGCATTTTAATGTTAAGAGGTTCAGTAAGGTAAAGTTATGAGATTAAATTTAAAACAAGCCTTAACAATAATTTATATGAATAAAATATATTGCTGCATTAGAATATCGATAATGATTTTTAATTAGGTACTTTAAATATAATTTTTTGATAATTAATTTATAACAGAAATATTATTTTTTCAAAAATTTTAATAAAAGTTATACCAAAGTTCTTTTTTAAATTTTAAGGGGTTATTATAAAAATTTAGTGTTTTTTATAATTAATGCTTGGTAAAACAATAGTATGGCTTTGGAATTTTTTAATTTTTATTTTTATAAGGCTATGAAATGTTCAACCCCATAATATGATTTAAGCGGTTGCAATTTTTTATACAAATATATATTTAAAAGGTTTTTATGTATTTTTCAAAATAAATTAAAACTTGTTCGAATAATTGCATTTTAACTCAAAAAAAACACTCTATACTAAACTAAATAACTATTTGAGCTATCGGAGGTTTAACATTGGGGTACCTACGTCCTCACCATACACTTCATTTTTTCACCAGTCCCGTTGGATTAAAAAGTATGTCTAAAATAATTACGTATTTTCAATGTAAAAATTCTTTTTAAGCAAAAAACCTACAGTGACAAAAGTGCTAGCTATAGGAACCAAAATGTAAACGAACATTTCCAAAGGATAATGCGGAGAAGGACTCTGAGTGAGGTTACTGCCTAACGAGGCAGGGATAAAAAAAAAAGTTATATATATATTATTATTTAACTTGTTTTTGGTAGGGCTCAAGTTCATTTATTTTATGTTTAAAATTATTTAAACAATAAAATAATTTTTTGTTTTTCCTCTGTTTTACATAATTTAGTTATACCAACAAAAGCAATAATATATCATAACTGTATAACGTTTCATTAGGCATTATTGTGGTATATTTTTATGTATTTCAGAACACAGGTCAACAATTTTTTGAGAGTTATGAGTTAATTACAGAGATCAAACCTGCCATTTAAGGGAATATCAAATCCGTTTACCGTTTTATCTCATCAAACTTAGTTAGTAAGCTATAAATTGAAAATTTTTAGAAAAAATGGTCAAAAAACAAAAAAGATTCAAAAACAAAAATAAACTGAATTTTTTTTTGCATATTTATGATAAACTGTTAAACTACAAATATTATTTTCATTAAAAACCAATAATATATCGTGTCGCATTTGAGTATGAACCCGAACTATTTAGTATTATTGAGTTATTCACCCTACCTATCGCGTGTTTGTTAGACATGTACGAATTGTAGTTACTTAAGAAAAGCAAATTTTCTATAAAAAGTCTAAAGTGTTTTTCAACCTTCAAAGAAGTCACTTCCGGCCATAGGTTTTTATTGAATTTACATTTAACTACAATCATTTGGGCATCAAAACCTTAGCCTCAGTTTTTCCTTTTGCAATAATTTTTAGCTTTCAGTTTATGGATGTTCGAAACACAGTATTATATTTGTTATTCTTTCATATTATTTTATGATATTCTGGTTAAAGGTCAAATTGGATGCAAATTTTATTTTTTGCTGAAAAAAACCGTCCCCAAAGCCCAGCACCAAAATAGCGTTAAGGCAAAATAGTTATCTAACGAAATTTGGTGAAAATATAAAATTATATACAAAAAATGAAGGTTTTTGTGATAAAAATTAATAATTTTAGTCTTTTTTGTTTTGACACTATAGATAATCTTCAAACTTTGCTTTTTTAGTGAATGTGAGTTTTAATCTTGAAACATAGTTTACAAAATTTGAAATTATTTTTCAAAGTATGTAAAACTAAGAGCATTATTGTATAGACAATATGAAAAACTTAAATCTTCTCTATAGGTGAAATGCCTTGAATATTGGCAAAATATTCAACAACATAATTTTAATATCTTCTTCATTTTAATAATTTGTTTGGATTATATTGTTGCATGAAATCTGTTTTTTATACTTTTATATATGCTCGTTTTTATTTGTATTTTATGTTATTTGCGATGTATTCACAAACTTGAGATTATTTAAAATTTTTTTTCTATAAAACATCTAGAAATGTCCAAATAAATATTTTTAAAAACACAATCATATGACGGAAACAATCCTAAATGTC
This sequence comes from Acutogordius australiensis, assembly GCA_030555515.1. Taxonomy (NCBI): domain Eukaryota; kingdom Metazoa; phylum Nematomorpha; class Gordioida; order Gordea; family Gordiidae; genus Acutogordius; species Acutogordius australiensis. The sequence goes on along the minus strand of CM060243.1, from coordinate 42,706,605 downwards.
TCTTTATAGAAAATAAAAGTCAGAGGTCTAAGATGTGTTCTCTGTTTTAAAAACAAAAGTTATTAGAAAAAAATAATTTAAATAGATTAGGGCGCGTTTAAACTCAGAAAAATTTTAAAAATTTTATTTTTTTTTCAAATTTTTTTAATATCTTTTTTAAAAACTATATTAAATGCCATCAATAAAGATTGGCGACCTCTTGTTAAAATGCGTTCGATGTCAAAAAGCAAAAATTATAAAAAAAAATTTTAGAAATTGAATGAAGTCTGAACGTGCCCTCAAAACAATGTGTGACTGGGTAGAACGCTGACATAGATGTTTTAGTTAGTATCTTAGGGCGCATTCACAGTTCAATCATTTCCTGGAAATTTTTTAAAAATTCTAAATTTGTAAAATTTTAGTTTTTACATCGAAAATTTTGCCAATAATTTTTGCAATGCTTTTTTAGATCCGGGTCATTTGCTTTGAATATATTTAGAAATCATATTATATTTATATCATCCATATAAACTCGATATTCACGCTAATATTCTTTTAAAAACTCTAACGCTACAAATTTTAACATTAATCCATTTTTTTTTAAATTTTAAAGTTTTAAACATTAAATGAACTCTGGACGCGCCAATTAGAGATATATTATAATATATCATATATGTAAAAATGAAAAGAAACAACATAAGGAATTATAGTGTAGTTTATAAAGAAAAATTTATTTCCTGCAATAATTTGTATTTAACCTAAAATTATTTTTAAATCTGTAATTTTCCCTGAATTCCTCTAATCCCCATGACTTGTTGAGCTTCACAAAACTACTGGTGGCCGATTTTTTAACGTGTACGTTGATATAGGAGGCATTTTTTGCCTCATTTAATCTCATTTCCAGCACCATTGCTGACCCGTAAGCAGGTCGGCCCGTAATTTGACTGCCCTGAGAAATGTTAAACAGCTGTAAAAGGCCGGCCAGCTGATAATCGTGTGACAAAATTATTTTGACAGTTTGACTGAAACTTTGATAATTGGTAGCTAAATCGAACATTTTAGCAAAAAAGTTGTATGCCATTACAGTAAAGTCCGCATTGGTACGTTTTATTAGATCTTGGTTCACGGTTTGGTTGGTGCCGTTAAAGGCATTGGCAAACATTTTGTCAAATATTGCGATAATGGGTTGCCATTTTAGAGGGTCTAAACCGAACCCCTCAAAATTTGTAACGTTCAAATACGCCTTTTTCTCCTCGTAATCTCGCGCGCTTATAAACTCGGTCGGATTTTTTAATTGATCCTTAAACTGTCCAACCTTAAAGTTTACTATCGAATTAGCAAGTTTCACCTGCTCGTTTAGCACGTATATGGTGTCCGCTATATCGACAAAGTTCTCTATTAAGGGAGTTTTAGCTCTCAAGTATTTTTTTACTAATCCCAGGGCAGGGTAAACCTCTTTTTTGATTTTAGTCATAATATTATCAACTATTAATGTTTTTAATTTGTGGCATTCTTCCGCCGCGCGTAGGATATAGGGCGATTTAGGAGTTTTGATTGCCCTACGGTATCGATTCAATGCGATGCTTGCAAAGTCGGGCCTTTCTAGCAAAGACCCATTTTCTCCTAGCTTTCTGCCTTGCAAAATTCCGAATCTGACCGCCTTGGCGCTTTCCTTAGTCCGGCTTACGTTCGAAGATATAATTACATGTTTTAGACCCTTTTTAGTTCCAAACGAATCTAAGAGTTGGCGAATTTGGTTACCCAAATTGACGCACTGAAAAACACCGTGTGTGGTTAAGGTTCCGTCTCCAGGCCATAAGGTAGCGTTAACATCTTCGAATTTTTTAATTTTATGGTAATCTGCATTTCGTTCGCAATGTCTGGCAACCACAATAGCTCCAACAAATTCTGTTAATAAATAATTTATTAGTTAATATATTTATAGTTTCCATTGGGGACGGGGGGGGGGCAGAAGGAATAGGGGGGGTAAAAAAAATTTCTCATTTTGATCCCATAACAATACAGGATTGAGATTAGAATACATCTGAAATTTCAAGTTACAACTGTATCAGAGCTCAAATGAAAGGTATATTAACGCAGGTAAACAAATTTTCGAGAGTTATGAGCTAACAGAGATCCAATTTGACCAAACCTATGGGATATTCTAATCAGATTAAGAAAGTACTTTTTAAAAAAAAATATTGGACAAAAAAGATTCAAAATCAATTTTTTGCGTATTTACCAATTAAACTAAATTCAAACTTAAAGTAGTATTATTCTTAAAACCGATAACATATCTTATTGTATATGAGTTTGGACGCAAAATATTCTGTATTTACCAAATGCTGATGTAAAAGTTTCTATACAATAAAAATGATTGTCATGTTTGTGATAAATATAATTTACAAGGGAAATTTTATATGAAAAAAAGATTTTTAAATTTTTTCTTTTATAGCATTTTCAAAGTCGCACAATCTGTCAAAATGGCCAAAAAAGGTCATTTTTTTGATAAGAACGGATCAAAGGAGATCAAGGCGAAAGAAACTATGAAAACGTAAAACATATATGCTATAATGTTTACATTAACTTATTTTTTCTGAAATTGATATTTGTGACCTGTGTAAAATGAGAAAGTAAATTTTCCCCATGATCAATGTACTGTCCTGCAGGGTTAGAAATATTTGCAAAACCCTACTCCTCACGGCCTCTTCTTTATTGTCGACATACTGCTTAGGGCTTTGAGTTTTTAATTTCGAACCTCAGATACCCGTTTGAGACAAATATAGAGTTTGTTTTCAAGTACAGTTTGTACCATCTTGTCCTTAGGGATGACTAAACTTGTGACTCTGTAAATTATTATTAATTTATAAGTTGATATTTGCTTATGGATGACTCTTGCATAGATATTCATATTTAGATTATACAATTAGCAAAAATTATTATTGCAAATCTCGCCGACTATATTAATTTTTAATCTTTCCACGTCTAATCTTGTTCATGATTCATATACCATACCTATGGCATGTCATATGTCCAATCTAAATTCACACTTAAAGTCATTACATACGATACATTTGAGTTTTATGCCAAACTGAGGTCATGCCGCTCTTTAAACATTTTAAGCACTGTCCTTTAAACATTATAATGTCACAGTCCAGAAGCTGCCTACTAATGCGCGCTTTCAAATCCTCTACGCATAGATGACCCAGGCACTTTTTAAACATCACCTATTTTTCGGGCGCCAAGTACAAAATAAGTTGTTTAGTTATAAAAAATTTTATCGTGCATTTTTGAACATAACTTGTTTAAACTTTAGGGTTACGCGCTTTTTAATATACAAGCGCGCCTATGAATCTGCACGCCTATGCGCCAGCAGGCTTTTAGAATTATTATACATATTATATGTAACCATGCATAATTTAAACGTTATAGGTATAGGTATGATCAGTATTAGGAAAAAACAAATCTGCATAGTTGCTAATAAGTATTATTTGGACTAAGGTCATGTCCAAACGGGTATATATATGGTCAATTCCAAAAGTCTTAGTTTTGGCTGAAAATTGGCACACTGGTAGGGTCCTTGGATGCTAATAAAAACCTAATTTTGTTTGACTGGAAGTTTTTTGACCGAGATATGAACAAAAATATTTTTCATTTTTTTGCAAAAAAAAAATTGAGGCAACTTTGCGTGCATGTATCATCAAAAGTATTGTAGCTAGAGTCATAATTTTTTTTTTGAAGATCGTAATAAGGGCTACCTTAAACGCAAAAAATATTAAAATAAATTTTTTTTAAGTTATTAAAAAATTAAAGTCAAGTTTAAACACAAATAGCTCAAAAAACGTATCTTTGAATTTTCTGAAAAATTTATATAATATGACCCTTAATAATGTTAATAAATATATGATTTAAAAAGTTTGGGACCGTCATGACTTTTTACAAAATTTAAAAAAATCAATTTTTTGCACGAATTTTGGGACACATTTATGCCCTTTGCACTATATTAGAATATGCCAATGTGCCAAATTTGACAGTATTCAAAAATCAGGACATATGGGCAATTATGTTAGACCATAATAGTTTGATTTAATTGATTACTACTATTATTAAATTTATAATGAAAAAATGAACCTTAAAACCGAAAAAAGTGAAAATTTTGCCTGTTTTTAAAATCAACTTTCTGGTTAACCAGCCAACCTTTTTTTAATATTTAATCATTTTATAGTAAAATATCGCTTAATAACATATAATAGTTCCAGCTTTTTTCATTCGATTTTGCCGCTTCTACAATAAAAATACCTAAATTTGCCAAAAAACAGCAAATTGTCAGGTGTCAAAAAACTAACGCAGATTGTATTCGTCTGCGCAAGATTGTTTTTTTATTATTTTTGCATAATTAACTAAAAATATCTAGAACCTATATAATCAGTCATAATTTGCCTGTTTAAGTGTTAAAAAAATAGTAGATATGTTATGTATAGAAATTCTTAAAAGAACGAGATAGGTAAATTACAAAAAAAGGAGATTATGAAATCATTCCATTATTTTATTTAAATTTGTTATATTTATTAAAACATGTTCTTGTGTTAAAAATCCTTAGAAACGCATTTGGTTATAAAAAACTTTAGGTCAATGCCCAAATCTATATGCCTATAGACTTAAGTAACAGTGATAATTCCTCTTTCTTTGATAGATCTAGTGTGTCTATATTATAAAACTAAGATGTAATTGGAACTAAAATTGTTTGTTTTTAAACTTAATTAAGGTCGGTTAGATATATATTGTATGCCTTGTACTAAATAGCCTTTCAAAAACATATTTGGCATTTGTAAAAATTAGTAAAAAAGACTGAATGACTATATTTTATTTATATTAAATTGGGTCTGATATTTAGTCTTAAAATTCATCATTGAAGCTAATTCTGACCATTATAATCTTTTAAAGTTGTTTAACCCTAAAAAATGATTTGTTTTTTGTATTTATAATATCAAAAAACCATATCACTATGTTTCACAAAATAATTGACTTTTTACGTTTATTTTAAATTTGTGGATAATCAAAAAAAAAGAACATCTGTTGAATCATAATATTCTAAATAGGCCAAATATATTCTATTTTACTTTTTTTTATCAGATTTAACGTTGTTGAGGCTGTTTTATTTAAAAACTATTGAATTAAGGAAAAAAAATAAATTTTTACAATTTTTTAACCTTATTATTTTTTCTAAAATCTTCCCAAAATTTTTTTATTTTTTGAATTTTGCCGAGGATAAATATTGAATATTATGTACAATTTCTAATTTTGTTCATCAAACTAAAAAGGACTAGTAAAAGTTAATAAATATAAGCATACAAATTTAAAGTTCTTTATTTTTACACCTTAAAATTTCAAAAAACTTGGCAAACTTTTGTTATTCCATAATAAGCTATGGGTACGTTGTAAAATGTTGGGAGAAATTTATGTATATAGCGATGTTTTATGTAAAAAATGCAATTTTAAATTTTCAAATTGGTTTGGTATTGACCCAGAAAGTCGGCTTTGAAGATAAGAGTAAAATACAGTAAATTACCAATTTTTTTAATCTAAAGTTCCCTTTTTCTTTCCAAAATTGACAATAGTATGAATCAATCAAATGAAACTGTTATAGCCCAACATAACGGCCCCTATGTCTAACTTCTTATATATAATCAAATTTGGCACTTTAAAATGTTTTAATATAGTGCAGGGAGCAAATTTTTATCTAAAAATCAAAAAAAAAATTATTTTTTTGAAATTTTTAAAAAAAGTCATGTCGGTCCCAGACTTTTGAGTTCGAATATTTATAAAGAATATTAAGGAGTATATTTTAGCAATTTTTTAAAAAATTTAAAAAAACGCTCTTTAGTTATTTTAAACTGAATATTCTTCATACAATTCTAAAATTTAAAATAAATTTTTTAAAATAATAAACACATGCAAGATAGCCCTTATTGTCTTCTTTAAAATAAAAAAAATTAAGTCTCTAGCTATAATACTTTTTAACTTATAACCTCCCAAAGTTGCTTAAAATGTAAAAATTCACCTTACGATTTTTTTTCTTTTGCCCCTTTCTCCGTCAAAAACACTTCCGGTCAAAACCAGATTATGAGATATTCTTAGATACTACCTCCATGCAAAATTTCAGCCAAATCAAAAGGAGTACCCCTCCCGGACTTGTTGGATTGAGGTGGAATTGACCATATATATTAAAAAAGTTAAGTCCTCTAATAATCTTACGGCGAAAATGCATTTTGCAAAAATGCATGCAAAAATAGTCCACCGACAGAACATAAACTTTGGACGGTTATGTGTTGGCTCAGATAGCTCAGTAGTACCTTCCTGTCAACCAGAAGGTTGCGAGTTTAAATACATGCACAGGATGCTTTCTTCCAAAACATAGTATACAAGTACAACCTCTTTGAAGCTGCTGAGTGTGCCTAGGCAGTAGTCCCCAAACGATATGAATTAAGTAAGAGCCTAGGCTAAAAACCTAGGTCGCCGGCGTGCTAGCAAATCTTACTATTAAACCCGTCGGCGATAATTAATTTCTTTGCTCGGGTTAAAAGAGTCAAATCCCAAACGGGTATGGCGCCCCTACTCGGGGAAAGGTATTAGGTAAAATCTCAAACCAATTGGTTTTTTTTTTGAACGGTGGTCTAGTTGTAATATAATTCTCCTCTGTAAGATAATGGAAAGTAATATATAAACTTATACAAACCATTTTAAGCTTGTAAAATGCCTTATTCAGTCAACAAAATTCAATGTCCAAAAGAAGAAGTTTCTAATATTGTTAATTGGATTCCCATAATGGCCTTATCTCACAAATATTTTTCATTTTTCGTAGTTTATTTCGCCTTCATTTCGTATATTCTATATAAAAAAGGCTTTCTAAACTGACAGATTATGTAAAGTAACCTAATGAAAAAAAATTTAAGAAATTTATTTGCATCATAAGATTACTTGTAATATTATTTTTATATAAAGTTTTTGAGTGTATGAAACTTTCCTTAGATAGTAAAAAATATTTAAGCAATCTAACCAAAATACTACACGAAGTTTTATCAGTTTTTAAATAAAATTTTATTTGAAGTTTGAATTAAACAGTCTAATTTTTGTGAACATAAACAAAAATTTGGCAAAAGTTCTATACGGCAGGTTTGATACTGTTATAGCTCATAAATCTAAAAAATTTGTTGACCTGTTTTATATCTAAAGGACGGACATTGCCAGCGTAGGAACCTTACAATGCTTAATGCGAGCGCTTTGCATAAGTTCAAATAGTTTATATAGCAACGAAGTTTTTTAATGGTCTAAAGTTTATTTTTCAATCAGGCCAGGAGTGCAAGGGAGGGTTAGGGGAAGCAAAATTTTAATTTTAATACATTTAATTATTAACTTAGAACCAAATATCTTATAACTGTAGCGTGTTTGACTGAATTAATGGATGTATGATATTATAAATTTTTGCACGCCCCACAAAAATAATTTAAACAAATCTTAAATACGTATTGAAAAAAATTTATACTTTCCGAATCCCTATCAAGAATTGTTTGATTTAGCTCCACTAATATAGCTTGGCCAGATTCGCACCATAAATAGATTGTAAGGTAGAAAAGATTAACAATTTTTTTCATCGATTTTAACAAAGTATATAATATTAATTTAAAATTTTCAGTCGAAAAATTTTGCAACTAAATTATCGGAACCAAAACTCCATAGAAAAAATATATTTTTTAAACGAGATATACTGATATGTTTTTTAAATATTGTATGAAAAACACAAACACATTATCTGCCTTATTCTATCCTATACCTTACATTTTTCAATGTATTTATGACTAACGCATATACTACATTTCAAATATATTTGCCCCGCCCTGCTCTCTAAATTTTATTTTTGTGTAATCGAAAATGATATCTTTTCTGAAGGTGATTTTGGAAATGTAGGCCTCCTCGTTGTTCTATCTTCAAGCTATATTTCAAATAAATTGCCAATGTTGCAAAAAAGCCTTGTATCTAAATATATGAAAAATAGGTATCACCGGAAGTTATTTTACATATTATTTGGCAAAAATTATTATACACAAAGGAAAAATATTTTTCTATAATTTAATAACAAAATTAACAAATATTTGTTTTACTTCCTCTAATACTAATATCTTCTTGTTTTATTTTCAGTGAGCTATTTATATATTAAAATATGTCAAGGTTACAATAGGAGCATTTGTCAGTTTTAACTTTGAATTGAAATATATGTTCATGATTCGCTAAAAAGGGTCAATTAATTTTTGAGAGAAATTCAAAGATGCCATCTTGGGTTATTTACCTGTAAGTCGGCTATAATTACACTGGACATCAAAATTTGGACGACCTCAAGCATCATTTATGGGATAATCATTGATCTTGGTCAAGTTTTTGGTGCTGATTACGAATATGAACTCCTCCAATACCTATTTTTGTTATTTAAAGTCAAAAACGCCATTTTGGTTTTTTTAGGGGTATTTTAAGTTTCAACAACTTGATAGTAAAAAAAGCGAAAAAAAATAAAAAATGTTTGAAAAAAAAACTTTCAACAACTCAAGCTTTAATTTTCTGTTTAATTATCATTTTTTTAAATTTAACCATTTCACACACCTTTCTTCAGACCCTAATTTTCTGTAAGCCAGACTATAAATTATTTATCCAATTAACTTTTCTAGACCAGTTTTTAATATGATGAATATGATATTAGTTCAAACCTTTAATTTAGTTTTTTACAGGTGAAAAGATTGTAACTTAGCACCAAAATTTACAATATAAACATAACATTATGCACCATATATTTAATTAAGACATTTAAAACATAATTAAAAGTGTTTTATGATTTTTAAGTAATTATATTTTAGAACATAAAATGAAAAAGTGGAATGCACATATTGCCCGTCATTTCTTAACAGAACAAGCCGTATCAGAGTACTTTTTTTTGAAAATGAAGCTAAATTACAATTAATTGATTCTACCGCCGGATCCTCAGATCAGTCCCAATAAAATGGCCTTTTTTGACCCAGTTGACAGATCTTGTGACCTCAAGAATACCTTCAAAACTCTTTTTTTCCATATAACCATACCTAGTAAATTATGTTTCTCATCTGAAATAGAAAATTTTTTTTAGTATATTGAGTTCTACATTAGCCTTCAGATAATACAAAATTTTTCGCGTCCAAACTACGACACGATATGTTATCGGTTTATAAAAATATAAATCAAAGTTAAAATTTAACAGTTTAGGTGTTAAATTAGTAAAAAACAATTTCAGTTTATTTTTTTGAATCTTTTTTATTTTTTTTTACACATCTAAAATTTTCAATATTCATAGCTGACTAATATTGAGAAGAAAAACGGTAAACGTTTTTAAAAATCCCTAAGGTGGCAGATTTGATCTTTGTAGTTAGCTCATATCTCGAAAATTTTTTGACATATGTAAAAGCGAAAATTTACAAACTTATAAACTAAAATTTAACTAGCCCATAAAACCAGCTGGTTCCAAAACCTAGTTAAAATTTAAACCTAACACTAACCCTGATTTAACCTTAACCCTCATTTAATTCTAGCACCAACCCTAACCATAAACATCACGCCTTAAGATTAACCTACCCTAATAAAAAAAAGGCTAACATATGGTGTGTTTTAGAACCTGGTTTATCTTTTAATACTAAATGACCGGATGGAAAAACTCTTGTTCCCTACTCTGAGGGAACCTTTATTTAGGATTTCACCTGTCTGATCCTCTGGCCCCTTCGAATTATAATTTTGATCCAACTTAAAATGCCGAAATTTTAGAGACAAGAAAATATTATTTTTTTTAGTTCCAATATTATTTTTATACCAATTGTTACCATCACCTCAGGCATTTGGTCCTGAAGCCTTGAAAATTTTTAAACAAATTGGTAAACTAATTAAAAATAATATTATTTAACTAAGTTTTAGAAGGCAAAAAATTTCAATAGAAATTTTGAAAACTAATTAATCTCTTTTACAAAATACATGGCCAGAAGACTCTAAATTTTATTAAATATAACATTTTTATTTATTTTTTTAAATTATTTTAATTACTTCTTTCATATTACATAATGCATTTCCTATTTATAATTTATTATTTATATTTAACATTGTTAACTTGATATTATAATACATTGATGCTGGATATCTTATAAAAAATATTTTTAAAATTATATTAACCTAACTCCCAATTTATTTTAAAATATACAAACGGGCTCGTATATTGTTATTAGGCCAAAAAAACCTAAATGCCTATATGCGGAACATATCAAAGGAGAAAGGGAAAATGAGAGCGTGTAAAAAAAATAATGGGAATGAAGCATTGCATATAAGGGGTATGGGGTAGGTTTAAGTTGAATTTACAAGTTTAATGAATAAAAATATTAAATTATATAGTTTTCAGATTTAGATAACTAGAGTTCTAATAGAGCAAATTAATTACTTTTTTCATAATCAGATGCGTCTATACTCTATCCATAGGCACCTAATTTCTTTAATTTTTTTTAAGGTTCAAAAATCACTTTTTTGGACTTTGAGGTCATTTTAAAATTTTTTAGAGGCATCAGTAAAAAAATTAAAAGCGTCATCATAATCTTTAAAAAGGTCTATACAAATGTAAATATCGTTTATGTTGTTTTTTTCTGTTGTCCAGTGTTATAAAAACTTTTAAAAAATTTATAAAAAAGGCACAAGAAAAAACATAAAAAAATTAATTTTATATATTATATAATAGCCTAACCGCTGATTATATATTCCAAATTATATTTTAGTTTTATTTTAGGTGAGATACAAAACATTTCATATAACCTATCGATGTAAAATCTCTATAAACTTAAATATTTTATTTTCGTTTACAAGGATTTCAAGATTATGAATTACCTCTCTTAGGATATTTTTGAGGTCACAAAATACATTGTATTCAATTTTGGCCATAATTATTGTCGATCAGTTAAATAACGCCTTCTTAATTCCCTATCATATGGCTAAAATATTTTTTAATTTTTAGTATATATTGGTCGGCATTCCTTACATTGTCTGTCGAATTCAAAAATTAGAGACACATCAAGGTTAATTGATATTATTCTCTAGTTGTTTAAAATTATGATAATATTAATTAACCAAAATAATTTAGACCAGATATAAGACATGTTTCAGAAAAATTTAAATGTTTGTTAAATAGAAAAAAAACAAAATATAACTAAAAAATGTGTTAATACATGGTGTGTGAATTGTGATAAAATAAAATAAAGTATATAACTATTTTTTAAGTTTTCCATTTAAATCTTTTATATGTGTTTAGATAATATGTTAAAAAAGACCAAAGGGGCAATTGTGCCAATTAATGTTGAATGAAAGATCATAATGGACATGGATCAATTATATTTGAAAGGTCAAATAAGGGCCGAAGGAACTACTGAACCAATTATTTTTAAAATCCAAAATATATGTTTAAACATTCAAGGTCAACAAAAAGTACATCTAAATTATTTTTAAGATCTGTTTGAGAGCAAATAATGCCAGATAACACACATAGAGCAAAAAATTTGGCCTTCTTTAGCAATAATATTAGGGCAAGTAATTTCTTTTATGATCAGCATCTGTTATCCCGTTAACGTCTAAAAGTTTTAAAAATCTTATCACAAGGTTGTAGTGCTGATTTGATTAAATCTTATACAACTTTAGCTATGCAGAAACTTAATTTTAAGCTCAACTGATTATATTAAGTTATTAAGATACCTCTTTTAAAATTTTCTAGGTGTGAGCATAATATTTTTAGAAAATTCTAATTAAAAGAGCTTTGGAACATCTATAATAAATTAATATTAAAACTGAATACTGACTCCATAACGACTCCTCTTTTTTTGACCTCTTATTTCATATATCATTTTAAAGCATCACATCAAACATTCACAATTTTTTAAATTGGATTCAAAAATAAACAAAGGTTTTAATTTTTTCCAATTTTTTTAACTTAAATTGGTCAAACTTTTATTTGGACCAAATAGTGACTTTATAGGCGTTATAATTTTTTTTACAATAGTTAACTAGGTATATCGCCTGTTAATATATAAATTAGCACGTGGCAATTAGTCCTTATATTGAATGCAAAATTACGAATTATATTTGAAAAAAATTTAAAGTCTACTAAAAATATTTTTTTAGATTCATAATTTCTATTTATTTTGTGGCCATATCTACAAATTGTGTTTTTAATTATTAATTAACTATTTTTAATATAAAAATATTTTATTAAATAAATATTAGGACGCGCTAAGGAAAGCGGTCAAATTGAAAATTTGTAAAATAGTTTTAACCTTTCCACCTGCTGTGGCTGTTAGACAGGTTGATAAATATAAATGTTGAAAAACTATGATTCACATATAATTACTCGTTTTTCGTATTTTCTTCCGCCTCCAGCTCGTTAGATTCGTTCAAATCAAAAAATAACTTTTTTATGATGACAAATTTGACCACAAAATTTTAATAAACAGAGAAATTTATTTTTTATTTATATAAAAATCTGTAACTTATACATTATCTAAATGAGAAACAAAAATTTTTTATATATCAAGAATTCAAGCAGTTAAATAATAAATATTTTGCGTTGATATGTACGACACGAAATATTTTATTGGTTAATCAAATTATCATGGAGTTTAAATTCAACAGTGCTATTATAGACATGCCAAGAAAAAACCATACAACGCGCATGCTAAAAGGCAGTAAAATAGAACAATTTAATTTTCATACTGGTCGCTATTAACATCTATAGACCGAACAAACCTCAATTTTGATATTTTAGGTATTTTACAATATAAAATTTTATGAATTTCTTAAGCTTTTAGATTTGTGTGGCTGTAAACTGGCTTTCCCAAGTTAAAACAACTAATAAGCTTTAGTTGATTAATGGCTCTTCTTATTCATGCCGTTCCGTAGGCTAAGGGTACTTTACATATGTAAGGATGTCAATATTCCTGTAATTGGAAAGTAGTCCATGAACTTCAGTCCAAAGTTTTATTTTTTAGAATTTGACAGTTTACATTAATTTATTGTAAATATTAGGATTTGTATTTTTGTAGTTCAAATTCATTTTGTTTAATGAAAGTTGTAAATAAATGAAAACGCAGCTATTTATGTAAAAAATATATGTATTAACTAGCATATCATAGATCATCAATTTTTTGAGCGTTATGAGTTAACTACAGAGATTAAACCTGCCATTTTAGGAAATATCGAATCCATTCCTAATCAAACTTAGTTAGTCATTTATAAACAATAAAAATTTTTTAAAAAAAAGGTCAAAAATTAAAAAAGATTCAAAAAAAAATAAGGTAAAATTTTATTTTTGCATATTCACAATAGTTAAACTCTTAATTTAAAACTTCATATAATATTTTCATTAAAAACCGATAATATATAGGTTCGTGTTTAAATTTTGACGCAAAATATTTTGAATTATTTAAATGCCGATGTTAGAGCTTGATTAAAGAAATTTATTTATTATTATTTGTGATCTATAATGTAAGTTACAAGGGATTTTTATATGCAAAAAAGATTTTTGAATTTTTTCGTTTTAATTTAGATCTGTCAATTTGGTCAAAAGGCCATTTTTAGTTAGAGATATAAGGAGCCAAAGACGAAAGAAACTAAGAAAAACGAAAAATATATATGAGGCTAGGCCATGATGCGTTCTTTTAGGTTCCCATAAAATACACGCTTCTGACATAGTTATTAGTTCACCTTATATAACTTCCAAAATTTATGGGATACTTCTTCCTGAGTTTTGTTATGCCATTGACATATGATACTTGCGTGCCAAGACTTGTTTTTTATCCATAACTCTTGTAATGGTTATATTTAGTCTAATAGAACTCAATGCCGTTTAGTACGTCTTATTATTTTAAAAGAAGCAATTTCCAAATATCAAACTTCAGAACCATAACGCTTTTAGACCACTATAGCTACTTAGCAAACTTGGTGTAATGCAAAGTATTAGTTTAAGTTAGGACCAAAATGAGCCCCCCCCCCCCTTTACCCCCCAACCTACCATTTTTCATTATATATTTTAAGATACTGTACCCTTACTTTTATAGACCTGAATTATTTCTATATTTATACTAATTATTAAATGTCAATTCCAGGCCCGATTCTAGCTTTTCCAATTTTTGGGGTGAGTGGGGGGGGGGGGGGGGGTGGCAAAAAAAACTTGTGGGGGGAGGCAGAAAATTTTATGCCACCTTTGGCCGCTGAGTGACCTTCGGTCACGGCAATTACATGTACGTCAATTGATTCCATGTTCAAATTTTTTATTATTAAAAATGTGGCCTCATAACTCGACATTAAAGAGCCAAATAACAAATTTATAGAACAAATGTTAATTTAATTAGGAAACGCATCTTTGTAATCATATAAAAAATTAAAGCAACACATTCTTTGTAATTATTAAGTTTTTTACTTACGAAATTTTATGATATGTCAATTTCTTTTAACACTGAACAACAAAAAAAACATTAACGATTTTTCGAGGATTTTGTATTGAATTTTTCGATAACGATCCCGGGTGTTTTTTTTTCCTGCCTCCAATTTTTTATAAAGTCCAAAATTTAGAAAAAAATTCTCACAATTTCTTTGACTATTAATTTTACAAAAAATCTATTATGTTCAGATTCCTTATATAAAACATACCAAAATTATTAGCAATTTTGGATCAAAAAACGGATTTTATGACGAACACCACTAATTTTATAAAAATAAAAAAAATTAAATATTATAAAAAAAAATTAAAACGCCTTCCGTTATTAATGAATGTTTTGCTTATTTAAATATACTTTTAAACTTTTGTTACTACCCATAGGTTTAATGATAAGCCCAAAAAATACCCCAAAAATTAAAAAATCTAAATTTTGACATCGAGGCATTGGCTAAAATTCTGATTTCTTATTAGTGTTTAGCGCCAAAAATTTGACCAAAAACCATAGTTGCCATTTTTGATGTCAAATGTAATCAATTTTTATCATTTTACTTATTTTTAAGTCTAATTTATTTATATCTAAAAAAGGAATAATCAAATTTAGAAAGAAATTTTGATTCTACATAAATAATATCGGTAAAAAATCTATTATTAAAAGAATCAATAAATAAATCAATATAATTAAAATAAATACTTTTATTTATGATAAATATTTAGATTATTTTACTTATAAGTATAAAATAAAATCAGAAAAATAGTTAGATTTGGTTTTTCTTTGATTTATAAATAATCATTGTCATTTTAAAAAGTATCTTTTATATCAAAACAATTTTTTAATAAATTTCTAAATTTATTTGTATTTCTTAATTGTTTAATTTTTAACAAACAATGGTGTATTTAATCAAAAGTTTTAGAAAAGCCGTTTTGTATTAAAATTAATCATTAATTATTTTGAATGAATAAAATAATCTTTTAAATGATAAATACAAGGAATAAATGGATGATTATAAATATGGTCAAAAAACCCGACGCTTCTGCCCTGTGACCTGATGATATAAAAACTTTTTTATATTTAATTTTTAAAAGAGTATTCGATATTTTTATGTAATTTTTTTTGAAAAACAATGGCGTCTTAGTGACCACACCACCTATGGGGCAACAGCCGGGCTATGGTCCCGCATTCACTCACTTTATAGATTGCATCAAGTTGAAAAATTTATGAAGGGAAGAAAAAATATTTTAAGACAACAAGATGCATTTGGTTGTTAAAGCGGTGAATATACTAGACATGGTGTCCAGCCATTTTGCTAAGAAATAATTGCACACCACCTTTTTCCCCTGACATTACGTTCGCCCCATCGTAACATTGTGCGATCAGGTTCTTAACCAACACCCAACACTTGACAAAAAACAATATTTACCGTAAATATTTTTTAAGGTCATTTTAACTTTGTTGGGGTAATATATCGTGTCCTATTTTTAAGGATGCTAAACATCCTTATAATTTATTTTTTAATGTAAGAGCTTTAAAAACTTAAAAATTTTATTTCTCATTATTTGAGGTATATAATAAATAAAATAACCGATTTTAATATAAATAAATTCTTACCTTTTCTTTTCTAGAATATTCTCGAGGTCGCAAAATCTGTAATTTTGGTCGAACCCGGTTATCTTTATGGACCTGTTTAATGAAAGCCTCTTACTTAACAAAATCTGTTATTTTTTAGTCAATGACAATTTTTTTATATGACACAATTATTAACTGCGCCTCTAAGCTGTTTAAACTAAT
Organism: Acutogordius australiensis; assembly: GCA_030555515.1. Taxonomy (NCBI): domain Eukaryota; kingdom Metazoa; phylum Nematomorpha; class Gordioida; order Gordea; family Gordiidae; genus Acutogordius; species Acutogordius australiensis. The sequence continues at coordinate 42,690,310 of CM060243.1, read as the reverse complement.
TTTTGATAATGTTTTAATTATAGCCAATATATTTTAAAACGATTACACTTTTAGCAAAATTTAAATGTTTATAGAATTAAAACATACAAATTCTATTGACTTTAAAAAGTACATCTATAATCTTTTTTTGAAAGTAGTAACGGCTGTTTGATAGTGAATAAAGATAGATAACACATTGCAACAAATTTTGAACTTCTCTGTTTGGGGAAAAATTGTAGGGCACATAAATAATTTATTTACTTGAGTTCGGCGTTCTCCCGTTTACGTTCAGTTTTTACAAAATTTTATGCCATGTGACTTGGTCCTTAGGTCTTATAGTTAATAAATCTAGACAAAAATTTCAAATAAGCACATGCATGTTATTAGCGAGTTTACATATTAAATTTAAGGTTTAAATTTATTTTAATTTTTTGAGGTTTGCACATTATTTCACTTTGACCATTTTGGACATTTTCAAATTTAAAAATTTACTACCTTAAAGGAGCATAGAAACATCTACAACAACAAAAAATTTTATAACTGATAAGCTTAATAAACAAGGAAATAGATTTAATGATCTAATGATATTTATTATATGATTCAGGATATAAAAAGCATGATATCTTTTAATATATATATTCATGTAGTGGATATTTGCATAGGGTTACAATTTGCATCGTTACATCATTTGTCACCTGTTTTTGGTCTAATCTCCGTCGAGGAGTCAATCCAGGGAGTGGCGTATTCGAGATAAGCACGTTCACTGCAACTTTCGTTGGGCTCGGAAACAAATATATTCTTATTAAAGACTTCGACTGCTCTCAACTGATATGGAAAACAATTCGTAAACATGCGGATCATTTGAGAGCAGCCGAATTCTTCAACAAAAATATCTTCAAATTTATTTGTAAATATTTTTCTGATCGACGGGAGGTCTTTCTTGAAAAATCCAGATCCCTTCCTCGTCGCCAATATTAAACAAGAATTAAGAAATTCATTTAAAGATCGAAGATGTTTTAGCATGATATTTTGAATATAACTATTCATGATATAACATAGGTATATAATCGCGTAGTTGATATTTGCACATTTTAATTTGCATCGTTCCATAGCTCTTTAAACATTCCGCCTCTTCTTCCCTTTTTTTAGTAAAGGCAGAAAAATTTGTTCGTTTTATCCTAAGGCTAGATTATAAATAGATGGGATCAACAAATACACTAGTATTATTAGGAAGAACAAATATATCGCTGCGCAAATAAGGAAAAGGTATGTTGATTAGATTAATTGTCCGCACTGATGTCCGTATTCCTTCAAAAATTGACAGAGGCCGTCTCTTTTCCTGATTTCTTACTGCATAAATCATTTAAGAGTATTGGTGTCCTTATCAACCTTAGGTCATTACGCCATCACCAGTGAGGCAAAGAAATTTTAGATCAAAAACTTTTAAGTTTCCATGATAATTATTATTGTACTTAAATAGTTTACAAATCGATTTGTTATTTTGAAAGCGTACGCCAATAGACTGGCTTAGTTTTTTCTACCTTTCAATTTTCACATTTTTTTCTAAAAATGAGTTCAAATACATATGAATTATAATTAAGTCATTTTTTATAGCCTCGGCTTTTGTTAATAAAACTTAACCAGCGATTTACTATTTTTCACTTATTATTTACAAACAATATAGATACATACCAGGGATGGGCAAGTAATGATTACTTGTAATTAAATTACAATTACTAATTACTCTCATAGTAATTAGTAATTAGTAATCAATTACATTTTTTATAAAGTAATTGTAATGGTAATTAATTACATTTTTTAGTAAAGTAGTTGTAATGATAATGATTACTTTTTCAAAGTAATCATTATATTGAAGTAATCATTCCATATTTATTTATTAATATGCTTAAAGATTGTTAAAGATATTATAAAATATAAATCAAAAATAATTTCTATTGTTAAGTTTAAACAAATTGAGTTAGATTTCATTGAGGAATATTTATATGTACTAAACCTTTAGCCAAAGCTTTAGATTTTTTTCAAAATGAAAAAACGTTTTTTTATGGAGAACTAGTGCCAACATTATTTGAAAAATTAGCGGATTTAAATGACCTTAAACCTAATTTAAAATTTTGTAAAAACCTTGTCAATGATTTCTAGTTTTGAAAATAGGTTTGAAGACCATCTTACTATGTCGGTAAATTCCAATTTTGCATTATTAGCATCAATGTCTCATCCATTTTTTAAATTAGACTGGGTAGAGGGCAGGGAGAACAAAGAAAATTTAAAATCGTTATTGATATCAGAAGCAAAAAAAATGAAAAAAATTGACATATCTTCAAGTCAAAATGTTTCTAAAAATCAAAGTTTATACAGGTTTAAAAATTTACCTAAATCAAAATTAACAAATGATCTCTACGATGAGGCAGAATTAGAGGTTCTAAAATATTTAAATGATAATAGTGAAAAGCTACCAATGTTAGAAAATTACCCAGCAATTAAAAAGATTTTTTTTAAGTATAACACGATATTAGGCTCATCAGCCTCAGTCGAAAGATTATTCAGTCTTGTCACTTTATTAAATAGATTTAATAGAAACAGATTGTCCAATGAGTTGTTTGAGAATAAATTGTTTTAAAAAGTAAATATAAATACGAAACCGGCTATAAGGATTTAGTAACTAATCAAACTTTCTTCCACTAACTCAAATATATTTTTAATTATATAATTTAGCATTTATATCCAAAATAAATGAATCTTTTTACATATAGCTATATAATAAGTGTTTTTATTTTTGTGTATTATTATTTTCGTGTTTTCTAATTTTATATATAAAAATTTTTGAAAAAGTAATTGTAATTGTACTTGTAATTAGTAATTAATTACTTGAAAATTTATGTAATTGTAATTGATTGTAATTAAGTACTTTTTTAAAAACAGTAATGGTAATTAGTAATTAATTACATTTTTTTCTAAAGTAGTTGTAATGATAATGATTACTTTTAAAAAGTAATTGAGCCCATCCCTGATACATACTTTATTCTATTTTTTTGGTGAAGTTCTATTCTTTTTTAAATTAAAACTTTATTGATCACCCGTTAGAAACGGTTTGTTGTATAGAAAATGTTGTTTATTAAAGTTTTACGAAAAAAACAAACTTTCTAAAAGACACGGCAGCCATTGATAAACAAAAAAAAACATAAAAATTAAGAATTATTAAAATTTGATAATCCAAATATATGGTACAAAATTCTCAGCGCTACTTTGAGTTTTAACTAAGTTTGGAAAATAAAAGGCCAGCCGTTTAAGGGTATTTTTTAGGGGCAAAAGTTTGTAAAAAGGGCCTTTTTATGAAGCCTCAGTATTCTCTTTTTTGGTTATAAAAGGATATTTCTAAATGGCCCTTTTTAGGGTTTTTAATAATAGTAATTAGTCCCTTCCTAGGTTAATAAAAAAGAAGATAAAACTAAAAATGAATTTTTGAAAGAGTTTTTCTCAAATTTTTTTGGGGGCTTTCATGTTATAATTTAAAATAACTATGAGCTATTTTCCCCTTTTTTGGCCCAAGAATTAAAAGCCTATTTTTTCCCCCTTTGACCCACACTTTTCTCATGATTATAACATCACTTGGATGTTAATCAAAGTATTTAGTTGGCTCGAACGGGCAATTTGTCGTACTAAAAAGCTAATACTCTTGATTCAATCACTCAAAATTGATTTTATTAATTGTTTGATGCACCTTAAACCCAACACCATGCCATAATATATTTGAATATTAATTATTAGGTTTTCGCAAAATTAGGGTAGTACATAATTTTTTTAATTTACCCGGAAAAAATTTGCCATTGCCCTAAATTTACGAATACCCAAAGATCTACAAATGTGTATAGCTTAGAAAGCGTTTTACCATAGCATACAGGGTCTGGCAAAGCAGTTATTTCGGTCACCCTTTTTGCAAGACCATATATCCTTAAAACTAGCAAAGTTATCCAAAATCGCCAGGAATCTAAAGAAATTTAAAAGAGCTGTCATGTTTAATAAAAATCATATATTTTTTCAAAAAATATGTCCTTTTTCTATTTGTAAAGCAGTCAAAACTACGTTCGGATAAGAAGCTCATTTTTAACGTGGCCGGTCTTTTTTTGTGCCTAGCGACCAATGACACAGGATTTTTATAAAACCAATTTTTTTTTACCTTTACAAATGTGCATCCGTGTGTCCTCAAACATGCAGGATTATTAGAAATCACAGGACCAAAAGGCCCACATTTTGGTAGCGTTCAAGCCAAGGTGAGCTTATATTTGAAACGGGCAGAGCGAGCCGGGCTGACATTTGTAATCTCATTTGCCTTGCCGAGGGAAGCCTAAGTTGACAGATATATATATACGGGGCTGTTGGGAAGATCGTAACCGGTTACTGACAAACCGCATTCACAAAGCAAAAAATGGGATTTTTTAGCTAATTAAATCCCGAAGCCTGCAGTTTTTCTATATATGGTATATCATATATTCAAAATATATATTTATTCAACGAAAAATTAAATAATTGTGCTAATATTATTTGAACTTTTTGAGTAACATAAAACAAATTACCTAATTTTAGAAGGCGAATGCTTTTTGTTTTCCAAAAATTGATCTATCGCCACATCGTTTCCGGTTTCGCACAGTGACTATTTTCATAATAAAAATAATTATTACAGAAAATTTTTTTTTGCAATGGACAACCTTACAAATTTAAGGGGACGTTTAAAGTCATACTTTAAAATAAATGTGAAATAAATGAGTTAACAGAAAGAAATTATGCTAAAGGACCAAAAGTTTAATTTATCATTTATAAAATTATATTTTCTTATTTTATTTTAGGAGCTTTTTTATGTGTTTCAAAAGACATGGGCTAAAATTTACAAATATGCTAAATGAGAATTTTAAATTAACCTTAATTATTTACCAAAATCTTTTAAATATCATAGTAGAGTAAGTAGTTTAATACACGTGTTTTTTTACTAAGAAATTTCAACAAAAAACCGTTAAGCAAAATGGAAATAAGAATAAGTTTTACTCTTAAATGTGAAAGTTCTGCGTTTAAAAATCAAAGCGAAGTTTGTTTTAAAATGTTGTTTATATGTTACCTACTTTATTTTAGATATTTGGGCTGAAATTCTAACTCTATTATATCTGAATTGTAAAAAGGAATTTAAGTTATCTGGCGATTAAAATTCAGTATGTTGTAGATGGGGAAAAAATGTAAATCTATATATTTAAATCTTACTTAAATATATTTATAAGTCTATAAATTAATGTGCCATCTGCGGATTGTTAAGTATATAATACAGAGCAGTAGCAATTTTAATAATGGGGGGGGGGGGGGGGGGGGGGGGCATATAAATATTCAAAAAAACAATATTCTTGGCTATTATTCACCTAATTAAATATTATACATAGAAAAAAAATACCTTTTATAACCTTACAAAAAATATTATCAAGAAAGAGTATCTAGAAACCAAATTTGAAGCAGGCACAATTCTAGACCCCTCTTGAGGGGCATTGCCCTCCCCTCTCCCCCCCCCCCTCCCCCCAAGTTTTTGATTGCCACCCCCCTCCCCAAAATACGTATAAATTTTATTTTTTCTTCCACATAATATAATTAAATTTGCTCCGCCAAAAGAATCTAAAAAATATAATTTTAAAAATATTTACTTTTTTAAAAAAGGGCTTTAATTCATCAAAACTTCTAATCCGCTAGAGAGATCAATCCAGAAATTATTTCTGTTGTTATAAGATATATAGGAAAATTTATTTTTAGCTTTATATTTGTGAAAGCAATTCATAAATTTGATGCCTAAGAAATTTTCTCACTTGTCAACAATCTTTTGCTAGAATTTAATCTAGAACCAAAGAACCTGATCGCACAATGCTACGTGGGGCGGAATGCTTGGATATAAAGGTGGTGTTCAAGTGTTTCAAAGCAAAAAAGCTGGACACCATGTCCCGTAAATTCACTGCTTTAACTACCGATTGCATTTTGTTGTATAAGATTGTCTTGAAATTTTAAGTGAAGGAAAAGTTTTTGATATTTTTTCTTCCTTTCATAAATTTTTTCAGCATAAATCAAGGAAGTTAATGAATGCGGGACCATAATCCGGCTGTGGTGGTGTGGTCAATACGACGTCATTATTTTTTTTAAATATAAAAATATTGAATACTCTTTTAAAAATTAGAAATAAAAAAAAATTTATATCATTAGGTCACCGGGCCGAGGCGTCGGGGTTTCTTGACCATATTTAAAATAAAATTTATTTTTTGTATTTATCATTTGTAATTTCATTTCTTAAAAATAATTAATTATCAATTTCGTTGCAAAACGATTTTTAAAACTTTTGATTTAACACACGATCGTTTATTAGTTAAACAATTAAGAAATACAAATAAAAGATTTATTCAAAAAAAGTTTTAATATATAAGGTACTTTTAAATTACAATAATTTATCTATAAGTAAAAGAAAAACTAAACCTAAAGATTTTTCTGATTTTTAATTTTTTTGATCATAAGTTCGATAATAATTTAAATATTAATGATGAATAAAAAAATATTTATTTTAATATTAGTGATTTATTTATTAATTCATTTAATAATAGATTTTTACCGATAATATTTATATAAAATCTTTAGATTCCTTTTATTAATTTCTATCCTTTTTTTGGTATAATAAATTAAGACCTCTTTTAAAAATAAGTGATATTGATAAAAATTTATTATCTAAATAAATTGATGTAGCCAAAAAATTTTTAAACTTAACAATTTTAAAGAATGTGTTACTAATGATTTTGTTAAATTTTTATATGATTACAAACGTGTATTTCCTAATCTATTTAACATTTTTTCTATAAGTTTGTTATTTGGCTCTTCAACGTCGAGTTGTGAGGCCATATTTTTTCTTTAAGAAGGATAATAAATTCTAGTAGGCTGGCAATGACCTGCGTAAAGATGATTTGGTTCTTCTAGGACACGAAAAATAATTAACTGGGGCGTTGAATTTTGATGAATTTTATAATTTAATCAAAACAACCTCTAGCATAAAATTGTTAGATTAATACAATACACTGCTCATAATCAGCTAATTATTGCTTACTATTTTAAGACATGGTTGCAAAATTTTTTTATGCGCATTTAACGTTAATGTTCATGTTTTATTTAACTTTAAAATATTAATTACCAGTTATATATAACCAATGTTTTTTCATATACTTACTTCCAAATTAGCATACTTATAAAATTTGTTTTCATGATAATCAATCTTAATTTACTAATTAGTTTATAAAATCCAAAGTTTTATATAATTCATTTTTATCATTCATATATATCATATTTTAATTTTCATGCGCAATGATACCAAATGATATAATTATACTTACAATTAATTTCCAAATCCCATATCCTTTTAATGATATTAGTGAAAACAATTAAATTTTATTCACATATCCAATTTATAAACGCATTTTTTTTAATTTATGAATATAAAAATTACTATTAATTTATTAAAATAAAAATTTTGAACATTTCAATTGTTGTACATGTATATTTTTTGCCGGCAAAAAATTTTTCTGCCCCCCTCCCAAGAGTTTTTTTTTGCCCCCCCCCCATCTCCCCCCCCCCCCCCCCCCCCCCCAAGTGGAAAAGCTAGAATCGGGCCTGGTTTAAAGTTTTGTCAGTTAATGGAGGCTGTGTCGTTTAGAACATGTATCCATTTGTACCTTAATAGAAAATTTATTACCTAAACAAATTTTGTTACTAGATATAGAGCAAATTTTAATTTTACTTTTATTTATTATATTAAGGAAATTCACAAATTAACCCATATATAATATTATTGAAGTATTCAAAATTTAAGATGTGGTGTCCAAATGGACCCAACAGTGTTCAGTTAAGGATGCGGACTTTTTGTTAAAAGTTTTTTTAAAATTTTGTGTGTCGTTTTCACAAAAATTCTCTAGGCAACAAGACATTAGGCCACGTTAAAAATAAACTTTTTATTTTTGTTTAACTTTTTAAACTTGTAAATATTTTATTTTGGAAAAATCATTTTTCAATAAAGTTGCTAAAGAAAATTTATTTTATGAAATATAAAACTGTATAAAAATATAACTTTTGAAAGGATAAAATTTTTATTATTTTTTGCACTACTATATAAAGGTAATAAAATCATAAATATGAATCAGAAAATTTTCAAAAACTTATGTATTATAAATAAATCAGCAGAACCAAATGAAATTTTAATGTATTTGAAGTAGAATGTTGCCATTTTTTTAAAAAAATAAGGGCTGACAAAGACTCTTGAGCGGGAATATAATTAGATTAATACATCTAAATAAACCAATTTGGTAAAGCTACTAGAAGATTTTAATCCTATTCCAAAGCAATTCCTGAAACTAGCTTATGCTTTACATTTGTAATTAGGCAATGATTAAATTAAAGAATATATAAAAAAATAGCATTTTTTAAGAGACCAAGATTTTTACACAAGAAATAAATTTTTTGGTTAGTGCTAATACACAAATCAGTCAAACGATCGGTAGACATTGTTGATCTCAAATATGATTTGACACTTTTCATTGCACTGAAACTATGCTCTGCCGGGTAAAGAGTTTTCTGAAGTACTAAACTAATTGTATTGAATGACACCTTTCAATAAACTTGGATGGCTAAAAAGCTTATTAAAAAACGAGGGATTTATATTATAAATAGGATTGTGATAAGAATGAATGAGGCCTTAATATTCAGCCTGGCCCATCTAAAATTATATATTTTAATTTAGGCCTGCCCCACCCAAAACTTGGGGTCCGCCCAGCATATTATTGCGTTTTATTTTCGGCTCGATTTGGCTTGAGATTACAAGAATAATAATATTTAAACTAAGTCGAAACAATAACCTCTATATTGCTATATTAATTCGTCAGTTTAAGTCCTTATGGATGGCTTGACGCAATACAGATTAAATAAAAAAGGCTCCCGACATTGATAGGTAAAATCAGTTTAGAGTAGGGATAAGGAGGTCAAATAGTTTATGTTTTTTTGAATTTTCGTATTTTTTGTTGTATTAGATGAGCTAGGCAGCATGGCATAGTCTAATTACTTTTTAGAAAAAGAGGGGGAAAGGGGAGGGAGGAGAGGCAGGCAATTATTTTAATAACTTGTAAAAATAAAAGAAATCCGTTGGAATAAGTGAAGGCTCGTGATAGATTTGACCATTGGCTAAAGTTCTAATGAAATATGTACGAAACCTGTGCAAATGAGAGAGTAAAGACTTGATCACCGGTCAAACTATCGTTGTTATGTGAGTAAAGCGTTTCGGTTAAATTGTTCTCTTCTTCATATTTTTTCCAAGCCTGATTTTTGAAAGGAAAATACAAATCTTAAAAATGTGTCTCTTAAAGGTGACGAGACATTTTAAGAAATTTTAGAATAAACTCGTGAAATAATATTTTTTTTATTTATATAACTCCAAAAATCCAAAAATTATTATTTATAATTAAATAAATTGTCTAAATTACAATTATTCTCCATTATCTACAAAAAATCGCTGATTAAATACACATAAATAATTCTTGATATCAGTCAGAGCTGGGAAAAAGCCCATTTATTGGCTAAGCTCAAATTTTTGTTTCTCAAAAATTTTATGACAGATTAAAAAAATCAATTATAAGTAGATACAAAATATAAGCAAGATATCTTAAATCCTATAAATATTTTCTCAATAAAAGTTAAAGCCTTTTATTTTTTCGTAACTCATAAAAATAAAAAAAATAAGCTTGGCTTAAAAATGGGCTTTTTGCTAGCTCTGATGTTACCATAAATATATAATTATGAAATATTATTATCCATATTTTTTAATTTAAGTTAAAAGTAATTTAATATAAATGCTGTGTTATAAAATTCATGAAAGAAAGTAGTGATAATATTTATGAAAAACAACACAGGTTAACAAAACTCAATGTTTGAAGAAAAAAAATTAAGATAGAGGGAAAAAAACTCCCCATTACGACCTATTCCCATATCAATTGCTCTTTGAGATTTTCTAGGTTTGATCATAATTTTAAAATCATAAAATGGTTAAATTTAACCAAATTGATTTATTTTGCAACCTTGAAATTATCAAAAAACTAATAAAACAATATATACATACTAAAATTACTGTGACTTATATCTCAAATAATGGGAAATAAATATTGAAATGCAATCAAGCTTCTACATCAACATTTAGGATATATATACCGAAAATTTGGCACCAGAACATATTTAGAATACAATTTATTAACAACGTTTAAAATATTATTTGAATTTGTATGTAAAAGTTTAGCATTTCAAAATATAAAAATAAACATCTTTTTTTTATTTTTTTTATTTTCTAACATTTTTTCATTGTTTATAACTGGCTTACAAAGTTTAATTATGTAAAAAGGAATTCTTATAAATTAAGTAATTTAAAAATTTTGACATAGGTGTTTTTGTTTAATTTTATAACAGGACACAAATACCTCTTTTCATATATTACAAGAATCATAAAAGTAGCCTGTCTCAAAGGATTATATGACATGGAGGTGTGAAGGTTTATTTCGTAAATATTTAAAGGCGAAAAACATATTGTTTAATAAAATTTGAAGGCATAGAAAAACGATCAGAGAAAAATTTGATATGGTTGAAGTCCGATTTGTATATGTTGTATAACTTTCATTAATTTGTCATTAGAGGATTAGATTAAAACAATATAAAATTTAAAAATAATGCTCTTATGAATTGTTAAACATAGTTATTGATCCATAGAATCCTGCCTTTAAGAGGTGTGTATTAGGTTGTGCAACTGCCGTGTTAAAATTTTTTATATTTTATAGTATATGATTTTAGTTGTTTTGCTCCACCCAAACTCATTAATGGCAGGATTGATTTTCAACAAATTCTATCTACAAGTTTAATCTTTATGTTCTTTGAAAAACTAGAAGTATATAAAGAGTTTTCAGATACCTTATAGGCCATTTTAAAGCCAAGCTCATCAGCGATATTTTCGTTCAACGTTTGACCCCCGTTTACCTGTAATTATAGCGGATCATGCATTTTAACCCACATTTTTTGCATTAATTCAATAAATATTGGAAAATATAAAGCATTCTACGATAACACATAACAGGAATTAATCCTGATTAACAAAATTTTTTTCAAATTATTTTCTAAATAATTTTAAATATTTGCTAATTTTAAGGGCAGATGGTCAATATAAAAATCAAATTTTATAAATATTATTGTGCTCACTCGATATTTATCGTTTAGCAGGTACGAATCATATCTGATCCTTAGACAATCTTTGTGTGCGTTAAATGTTTCTATGTCGGTATCAGTTAGAACGCTACTCGCGTTTTCGGAGTTAAAATAAATTCCTAGTGTTTGAGAAAAATAAAGATGGTAATGTCAGGGGTTTGTCGCATCAATAAAAGCGATCTAGGTTTTGCCAAAGGGCGCTTTAATTAATATTTTTAAGAGATTCGATTATAAAACGCTCATTTTTCAAGACTCATATTAAAATAATAATTAAAACAATGTTTGATAGTGTTTAATAAGGGAGTCGGAATAAATTTTGCCTTAAGGCGGATATTGCGCCCACCAACGGCTTGTTCAGAGTTCATTAGGTTTATGGCAAAATTTTCAAAAATTATAATATTTTCCAAAAATATTTAAAGTTAAAAAATTTTAAAAAAGCATTAAAAATTTTTAAGGCGTGCTCAGAGTTTGCTCATTTTTTCAAGAAAATTGAAATTTTCAATATTTCTGGGAATTTTAAAAATTTTTTTGCTAATTTTTTCAAAACTTTGGTTCGTTCTCTAAAAATTTATATGTCAAAAAATTCTAATTTTAAAATTATTGCATGAACTGAATGTTCCTTAAAGAAATAATGTTGGAGTCATTATAAGGCGTATTATCTAAATTTAGCTACACATTTAGTAAAATTTTTAATTAGAAAAACCCTAGTTTGATAAGGGCACGTGCAAAGTAAGTTTTTAATTTCGTGAAATTTTTAAAATTTTGAAAAAATTTATTTTGAAATAAAACGCAAATTTTTAAAAAGTTGCCAAATTTAGTACATGCGCATAAAATGCTTTTTCTAAAATAAATTTTTTTTAAAAAAATTTTGAAAAAAAAAATTTTCAATTTTCAGAATTTTCAAAATTTTCACGAAAATAAAAACTCACTTTGCAAGCTAACGCATGGTTAATAAAAACCCAAATTTTAAATTCGTATCTTATAAGTTTTTCAATATAATGAATGAAGAACGTGTCCTGTACGAAAAAGGGGGCTCGTATGATAAATGTATGACCTAATTCTAAATTAGAGCGCGTTTATATATTTTGTTTTTTTTTCCATATTGAAGGCCATCTAATTAAAAACAATTATTAATAATGTCGTGACGGTAAAAAAAAATGCATTCAAACAACCATAAATCAATGTGTTCTTTTTATAGTTTTCGAATTAAAACAAAATAAACCATGGTCTCAGATATTAAAGGTAGGCTGTAAGGCAAGCCTGGCGTGTTTTCTTATTTTGGATATAGTATTATTTCGCCGAAAATACGTATGTTTCGTTCATTTTATAAAATAAGTTCAAAAATTATCACATGATTTGCGGATATTTAAATATTGGCATTATTTGGATGAATATTAGCAAATTCTATGATTATCCAGTTAGTCACAAAAATCACTCTCATGGGATGTGGGGAGGGCAATAACACAAATGCGTTGAATTTAAAATTTTTTACTTCCAATTTCAAAAATAACATTTAATTAATTTTTACTTTTTTTTATTTTTTTGCAAGTATTTTTTAAAAACAAGACATAGTTACAGTTGGGCTTAAATAGCCTATCTACGCGATTTGCCCAACAAAACATTATTATTTTTCTTATAAAATTGAATATTACCCCTACTATCAAGCGAATGTCCGAACTCGTGAGAAAGAATCATGCCGATATTACCCATTACATAGGCTCTATAAATATTATTAATAACACTGGACAACAAAAAAAACAACATAAACTGTTTTTTGAGAATTTTGTATACAATTGTATTTTGATATCCGGGGTTTAGTTTGTTTCCCAATGCCTCCAATTTTTTTTAAACCGCATTCAAAGCTTAAAAAATTCACATAATTTTCTTAATTATTAATTTTCCAAAAAATCTAATGGCATATCCTTAAGTATCTTAAAAAAGTTATAGCTAGAATAATTGGCAATTTACTTTCAATTTATTTAGGATTAAAAAACGGATTTTAGGACAAAATCCACTAATTTTTTTTTTATAAATAAATAAACGCCTTACGTTAATAATGAATGTTTCCGTAATCTAAATATATTTTAATAATTTTGTTATTACCCATATCCAAAAATATATAAATCTCAACTTTGACGCCGAATAACAAAATATATGTGAGGCATTGGAAAATTCGGATTTCATATTCGTAATTAGCACCAAAAACTTGACCAACAATAGTTGCAATAAATGATGCTTAAAGTCGTCCAAATTTTGTTGTCCAGTTTAATTTATGTTTGTTCCTCTTATATAATTAATAGATTTGACTGTTGTCAGCCATAAATAGGAGATAAATTTTGAATTTTTGATTTGCGGAAAAAAGAATTATAGGGGATATCCCTATTAGTTGCTATAATCTCCTATTGATTAATTGATATAGGTTATAGGACACATTATTATTTAAAATATGTTAATAAAATATACAGGGTCGATGCCTATTAATTGCTTTATGAGCGGAAAATAATTGCTCCATGTACACAATGTAATGGTTCCCTACGGATTACTTAATTGTCACGCTAACAACTAGTAATTATATGTCTATGTGACAATTAATTAATGCGCATAGAACAAACAGAAAGTAAATATATCAGGCGCACAGAACAATTAATTGGCATCAACCCTTTATTTTTGCTCGTAGACTTACGGGTTATAATTATCACCAATAAATGGGTCCGTCATATACGGGGGGTATACTCCTATAATAAATTTGAAAATGATAAATATATGCCAGATATTATAAAATTTAAAGTTTTTAAAATAGCAGTTTCCTGGAAAAAGTCTATTTTTAGCCCAAACTCATTTTTTTTTTATTTTTCGAAATTTAGAAAAAATAAAAGTTTTTAGCTTAAATTAAGAAAATATTTATAAAAAAGTGCCAAAAAAACTTTAAAAAAAAATTGAGTTTGGTCAAAAATGGGCTTTTTCCTCTGTATTAAAGCATTTCTCCCTGCAATATATTAATGAAATGTGTAAGTTAGTGTGTAAAGATGAGATTTTATAACACGTCGTAAATCCTTTAATTACACAGGTCAACAATATCAATGTCACAAAAAATTATTTATAAAAAGATAAAAGATTGCATCCCCATGATAACCTTCTCATATATATTTTCCGTTTTTCTTAGTTTCATCCGCCTTCGGGTCCTAATTTCCATTCATAACGAAAATTGGTTTTTGACCAAATTTAGATCTTAATATACCCTAAAACGAAAAAATTTAGAAATGTTTTTTTTATATGAAAATTCCTCGTAACTAAAATTTATCATCACAAAAAATGAGAAAATATTTTTATTAATATATCAGGCTCTAACGCATTTGGATAATACAAAATGGTTTCAAACTTAAATACAACTCAATATATTATCGGTTTTTAATAAAAATATTATTGAAAATATAAATTAAACAGCTTACCTGTACTAAATATTCAAAAAGAATTTCAACTTATTTTTGTTTTTAAATATTTTTTGTTTTTCTGACCTTTTTTTCTAACATTTTTAATATTTATAGCTGATTTACTAAGTTTAATTAGAAACGGTGACCGGATGAAATTCCTAGGATCGCAGGTTAAATTCAAAACTCTCAAAATTTTGTTGTTTAGGAAGATTTCAGTATATTTATACAAAAGTTTTTTTAACTTTAACAAATCTCATAGTAATCCATCTGTGTTCTCCATAATTTGCGTTATTGCTGATCTCAAATTATGTATTTATAATTTTAAACAAATACTTCTCCTTCCTTCCTTAAAAAATATTTTTTTCAATCAAGCGTTAAAAAACAAAATAAGCTTCAAAACAATAAACAAATTTTTTTTTATATTTAAAACAGCTAAACTGCCAGAACATAACTGTTATCTAAACATAGATCGTCTTTTATTTAAGTTGTCAAATATCCTGTTTAGTCTAAATGTTGATTAACAGCTAGTTATACTTAAAAATTTTACTTCTCGGTTTTTGAGATAAAAAATCAGTTAAAAGTAATTTTATTGTGAAAATTTATATTTCTCTTTAGAGTGTTCTCGAGGTCGCGAAATCTGTCAGTTGGGTCGAACTATTTTTTGATATAACTAAGAAAATATCCGAAGTTTTAAAGAAATTTGAAAAACGGGATGTATATAGAATACTACCACCACGACTGCCCCCCCCCCAAACTCCCATTTTAGTTTCTTTGACTCTTATGGCCTCGTTCTAAAAAAAAATTTTTTTTAATTTTATTTGTGACAACATCCTTAATTGAAATATTTCCAAATTAAAATTTAAGCATTAAAAATACTTTTCTAAAATTTAAATTCAAAAAAAATTAAAAGAAAACTTCTTCTAAAATTTTTAAAAATTTGTCGTAGATAAAAATTCACTTTAAAGGTCTGTCGTTAACAATGTACAACTATAATTTTTGAATCTCCCCTGGATTTTGATGGGCGCGTTCAGACTTCATTCGTTTTTTCAAAAAATTTTATTCGAAAATTATTTACCATTATTTTAACAACATTTTACACTCAGAGCAATTGCTCTAAGTATATTTGAATTCTTAAAAATTTTATACTAAATCTATATAACTCTCTTGAAAATTTTTAACTCTTTAAAAATATTTCAACATTTAACCACAATTATTTTAAAATTTAAATGAAGTCTGAACGCGCCCGCCTTATGTGCTAATAAGATTTAATATGCCTATCAAAAAAGATTTTTCTGCCAGAACTTATATAACACAGGTCAAATATCAATGGCAAAAAAATGAATCAATTGAAAAAATAAAAGAATAGATCCCCGTTATAGCCTTATCTCATATATATATTCTATTACTTTCGCCTTCGGCGTCTTAGATCCAATATCAGAAAAATGGCCTTTTTAACAGATTTTGCGACCTTGAAAATATCTTAAAAATAGAAAATTTGAGAATCTATCAATCTCTTGTAACTTATCTCTCTCATCTCAAAGAATGAGAAATAATTCAGCATATCAAATTTTTACATCAGCATTTAGATAATACTAAATGTTTTTCGTCCAAACTAAAATACGGCACAATATATTATTTTAGCAGTTTAGCTGTTGTGAATATGCGAAAAAAAAATTTATTTATATTAGTTTTTGAAATACTTTTGTCTTTTTTGACATTTTTTTTTAAATTTTAAAGTTTATAGCTGGCTAACCAGGTTTGATTAGAAAAATTAAAAACCCCTAATATAGCAGGTTTGATCTCACTGCAGTAGCTCATAACCCTCAAGTTTGTTGACCTGTGTAATCTAAAACATTGATTACGCCCATATCAGTACAATGGTATATAAAAGTTAATTATTGTATATGACACGTAGATTAAAGGTTTAACAAAACTTATTCGATTTTTGAAGTATTGGTACGCGGCCTGAGTGTCGTAGATGTTTCCGAAATCACTAAAAATGACAAAAATAATTTCTTTTTAGGCCACGTTCAAAGTGAGTCATTTAAAAATTACGAAAATTAAAATTTATTTGTTTTCTAATATTTTTCAAACAAAATTAAGGTTTTTTCTGTGTTTATTATAATTAATTTTTGGCGAATCTGATGAATAAATACATTTTTTAGCACAGGAAAATTATATAAAAATGTAAAACAAATAAAAGTTCATTTCAAACGTGCCTCTTATATCAATTCATAAATTAGAACATTTTCTCCCTAAAAAAAATGTAAAATTTAAATTAATAGTGACCTTTAAAAATTAAACGAAATTTAAAATTTATAAGCTACAATTTTGGAATTAATTGTTGTCGTACTCAGAATCTTGCGGATTTTGAAACAATCTAACCAGGTTTCTTTTAAAAGTGTGGTAGGCCATGGAAAAATAGTTTTGCATAAAGCTGTTTCGCTGAATTGACTGTATAAGGATAAAATTTAAATAAAATAATTTATACTTGTCAATCACGAAAAAAAGATTAAACAGTTCAATCGGGCCTCGTAAGATTCCGGGTCGGTGAGTCGAAACTTATATTTCCACCTATGCCAGACCCGAAATTTTGTTGTTCAATTTCGGCGTGGCCCTATACGGCCTAGCCCTTTATCTCGAACGATGTGAATTTTTTGCTTAATGTGATAATTTAATATAGGTCCGCCCTTCTAAACTTCAGTTTAGTCGAGTCTGGGCTGGGCATGCAAAAGCAAAGGACCGGGTTAGCCGATTGCCATTGTCCTCTAATATTTATTGACACAAAAAGATATGGAGGCAATAACTGTATTTGAATAACATTTATTTTGCTTATTGTTTCACAGGGCTAGTCCGTTTATGAGCACAAATCCATGCAATGATTTAAAGACCCATTAAGGCATTCTTGAATTCTCGTTGGGTCAATTTTAATAATAGAATTTTAAATAAAAAAATTAAAAAAAACAGGAAACAGGTCGAGATAAATTTTATGCTATAATCTCAAATTTGTCGACTGATGTTGTTATTCATTTGTATAAAATACCTTGAAAATATATTAGAGTATATTTATTATTTTGTGTCGTCGTGTCCTATTTATCTTTCATAAAATTATTATTCTGAACTTTCTCGCAACACAGGTTGACAAATTTTGAGAGTTATGAGCTAACTTCATAGTCCAAACCTGCTATCTTAGAAATTAAACCCGCTTACCATTTTTTACAATCAAATTTCGAGTGTCCGCTATAAACATTAAAATAAAAATATTTTAAAAAAACAAAAATTTAATTGTTATAATATATTGAAAATAGCTAAACTATTAAATTCAAATTTCGAATAATATTTTTATTATAAAATGATAATAAATCGTGTCCTATTTAGGTCGGGATGTCAAATATTCTGTAATTACCTATATGTTGATGTGCATTCGTAGCAAGATAGCCGAAGGCGGAAGAAATTTTGAAAAACGGAAATTATATGCGATAAAAGGCCATCATGGGAACCATTTCACTTCAGTCTCAAAAACTTCTTTTTTT